>CP136065.1:104520017-105060501 GCA_032622095.1 Siphonodentalium dalli | reverse complement strand
TATGATGATAACACATTTTCAAAGTCACTGTAATTAGTTCCCTAATAATAGGAAATGTTGAGATATTAATTGGTTCTTATGTTGAACTTAATTATTATCTGAACATTTCCCACCAACAAAAATGAATCCTTCTGCACTTGTATCATCATTTCGCCTGTCTGTCATCTGCTTATATTTCTTTAACGCCCCTCCAAATGAATAATATACCATTCCAATGTATACTTTTATAACTGGGTGGGAGAATCCATTTAGTATAGAAAGGATTAAAGAGATGAAAATTTCAAGCCTCATATTAACACTTTCATGACGGGAGCTTGCTGGTGCAGCATTAAAGATCCTGTTCCAGTGCAATCTCTTATATATGCAAGGCTCCTTATATATTAGGGAATGCACTTGCTTACAAGATCAAGGTAAATATAGTTAGGCCAATGTATTCACTGTGTATATGTGAGGCTCCCTATGGGAGACTCACATATATATGAGCATGCACTGGCAGAGGGTTTACACAAAATTTCAGGAAGCTCCAGTCATGGAAGTGTTAAGGTTCAGTTTGAAGATAGAATTTGGTGGGAACTACCTACTAACCTATTCAGTTATCACTCATGAATTGAATTTTCAGTTCTTTGTTAGAATGTTCAAATAGCTTTGTGTTGAACTTATTATCTGAACTTCCCTACAAATTGTCTGGTTGTATTTAAAATTGGCAACTGCATCACATCACCAGATTAGTGTTGGCCGTGCCATAACCCTATCTTTGCTAAATCCTCATTGGTGCATAGTTCTCTTAGGAAATGTTCAGATAATAAGTTCAACAAACGACCATAGTCGCTTAACCCTTTCTTTACTAAATACGGGTAGTTTCATTAGGAAATATTCAGGTAATGAGTTCAACAAATGATCACAGGTCATTTGTTGAACTTATTATCCGAACATTTCCCACCAATGAATAGGAATCCTTCTCCTTGTAATATTATATTCTGTCTGTCATCTACTTATTGTCGTCTACCTTTGTATCCTGAACACCCTTTCAAATTAATAAATATTCCAGTTCCAATATATACTGGTTGAGAGAATCCATTTACAAAAGAAAGGGTTAAAATTCAAACAATGACATGCCAAGCTGTTGGGGAAACCTTGACTAGGTATAACATAGATCAATGTATTGTTTGCCTCATTTGACAAATTATTCTTGAAAATGCAATACAAATTTTAATTGGACTATCTTTGAACAAAAAAAATGGCCATGAAATTCAGTTATTGTAAACCCATCAATTGGAAAGGTTAAGATTAGAAATGACGGAAAAATTATAAACTTGATTAAAGTCTATACACACTTGTCCTCTGCCACGGTGCACAGCCCATGAAGTACATAAATGGAATTAGACCATGGATAGGGATATCAAACGGGGAGCTAGTCGCATCTCTTTGTTCTTTATTGGTCGATTAAATGCTGGCGAAAAATAAATTTACTTCAAAGTAAATACAATTACTGGTCTAATATGTTGATGCGTGGTCGCGTCTCACAATGTCCTGTTGTCTGTCCTCGATGCTTGCCTGGCGACGGAAATGCGGAGGTTTTATTTTTTGAAACATCCCTGAGCTGTTTTTAAAGCTATATCAGTTGTTGATTATTTCACAAAATATATAAGATTTTTGAGTGTTTTTCATACTCTTTATCATCAGCAAACATGAAGATAAAGTAATGCCCTAAATAAACGACTCCTTAACCACAGCAGAATTATGGGTCATTTTTCAGGATTTAGTCGGAAATATGGCTTGTTGCCATTCATCGGAAAGCTCTCATTGGATATGTTCAGATAATAAGTACAATAAATGGCCTACTGTTTGTTAAATATATTATTATATGCTAAGCTATTAAATAGTAGTATTTTTGCATAAAATAAAAACCGTTATCAGTCTAGTGATATATCGATATCTCACTCGTATCCATCTGCACTGAAATTAAAAGTGGTTTGGTACCAAATGAGTTACCATTGCTTCACCACTGAGTGTTCAGGTTGAACAATTGTAATATGTGATAAATAAATTTGTTTTGTTAAACATATCCTATGATGTTAGCCCTTTTATCCTTCAACTAATCTGGCTGAAAAAAGCTGTGCTTGGGTATACAAATTTGCACTTTTTATTCTCTTTCGAGTTGAGCCTTGGGCCAACTGAGCGGAGCATATAATAAACAGAACTTCTACACTTTTTGGTTGGATATGGTAATTATCTCATTCGTGATGACCAAAAAAAAATGACAGAGCCACTAGTGGAAATTCATTTTTTTGGTCCTCACTCATGAGATAATTCCCATATTCAACCAAAAAGTGTAGATATCCTCTATTTATCTGAACATTTCCTAAGGGAACTACTCGCTCAATGAGTATGTAGCAAAGAAAGGGTTAAAATATAATGGCCAGATTTTGAGCCCAGACCTACATTTATAAATCATAGGAGTCGTTCTCAATAATAGTTGAACCAATGCAGTGATTCTCCATTAAGTCACAACCGCCCTGTAGTCAGAGCATCAGTCGATTCATTTCAACCATATGGTGGGAGGGGAGAAATAAATTCTCCCCCATAAATGAATGATATGCATCATTGTGTTTATGAGAGTTATAAGATAGCCAATAGATGAATAGCTAACCGGCAGCCATTGCTTCAATTCGGCTTTTTATTGCCAATATACATCAAAGTCCGACATGATATACTATTATATAGGGTAATATGAAAGACTATTTGACATGTTGTAAGGGTGTGATATATATAATAGTAATCCCACCGCTGCCCATAGATACAGCTCAGGCTGGTAACAAGGCCCAAGTCTCCTCCACAATGTAGATTTGATCTCCCTGATGGAGCTCATTTATAAATGGCATAATCTGCTTTTAACCCTGTCATTTTTTAACCTGGATCTTTTTCTGTTTCTGTATTAAAGGTAGGGAGGGGGAGAGGTGTTCACTGAAGATCGTGAAATGCAATTAATATTGCATGTACTTTCCCCCATAATTTAACCCTTTGACAACTGTTACTATATAGCAGTGAAATGACTATGGCATTGTGTCTGAAATGGGAAATTCGATGTGACTGGAATTTTTGACAATCTTAGTTGCTTGCTACATTCTTTCAGTGGAGATTGTGTTTTGGTACTAACTTATCAGTTTTATTCACAGACATAAGTCCACAATATTTGTCTTAAAGCTAATTAAGTTCAATGAAGAACAGACATGTTAAGTTTTGAAAAAAGCAATCCGGGAGATTGGGCCACCTCCAATTTGCGACTGCATGTCCTGTTCACTGTCTGGTTTATTCTATATATCACCTGCAATGGGGAATCACTTCTTAAATACGACCACCTCATTTTCGGGTCAAAACACAAATTCCGCATGAGTTGATCGAGAGACCATGCACCACCATTTTATTAATATTGAAGAGAAAGAAACAGACACTTTGTATAAACCAAGTAAAACTACTCAGAATTCCACTGGATACAGCTGGATATGATCAAATCCGAAAGTACAAAATCGGAATAAACTACAAAATGGACTCGTCTTACGTTTTAACCCCCAAAACAAATGGACACTTTCCACCATTTAATAAAAAATTATAAGAGGCAGAAACTTTGTTCAAAATAAGTAAAAACGAACCCGAGTTAAACAGGTTACAACCGGACATGTGTGCGTGAAACCGAAAGTACAAATCAGAGGGAACATCCCTCCCCGCAAAAGCAGGAATATTTGAAAAATAAAATAAATCTTTTTTTTTATATTTTGAATGCTGGGTTTTACTGAATCCGGGAGAAATTGGGGGTAATCCATATTTGCAGAATTGCCGTGGCTTATAAATATGAAGCTCCCTGTGGGAGAATCGCATATATAAGAGAATGCACTGACACAGGATATATATTGTTGCACCAGCACAGCTCCCATCATGAAAGGGTTGATAATTCAGAATGAATTCATCCCTGATAAACAAATTGCAATATATATAAAGAATGAAGTTTCGTGTTGCAAATTTGGGTATAAAATTTATGAAAATAACTTCCTTGTTCTGTATTCCCATTGGATCACCCCAGTGGAGTGTTCCACATCACTTATAAAGAATGCATCATTTGATAAATATCTTCTAGGAGATAAAGTGTAATTCTTATTGTAAATGGGATATTTTTGAGCACTTTTTTATGGCAGGAAACAAGTGTCTTTTCACACTGGCTTTGATGTCAAACAGAATTGACTGCAAATGGTAAAGATGAATTCCATTTTCTTATGTTTTCTCAACAGAGAATTTAAATACGATGTTTTACTGTGCTTTAGGTTACTCCGGGGGATTATTTTGTTGTTTTTTTCCCCGTGTACACTTCAATTCATAGGAATCAAAGGTCAAATCACAAAACCGTTTTTTTGCAGTCAAAAGTCAAAAACTCAATCCAGAGAGATCGTATTATACAGTGTGTGTATGTGATCCCACTAATGCCTAACAAAATATAAAAAAGTTCCGGTTTTCGTACACTTAATCCCAGACTGGGAGCGGGGGATATAAAACGTATCACAAGCCTATCCTACGAAGGATGTATTTATAATCCCTGGCACAACACAAGATCCCACTGACCAGATAAGGCTGCATATAAATTCACTAATTAATTAGTAATATCAAGTGAATTGCAAAAATATTTGTATAAAAAATGGTCGTTTTTGAGGCTGTGATGGTACGTTTTGGTCTTAATGTTAGGTGTCTTTGAAGTTTGTTATCTGCGGTATATCTAACGTATATCTGGCACATTATGTTCCTTTGAGCTCTTCTTGTGAAGTGAATTTTCAAAGTCGTTTTGGTACGAGCGTCTATTGAAGCTTGAATCCGTGGCACTGTAGAGACGTTTCATCTGAGACTGGATAACGCTAGCACTGCTATCTGTCTCATTGATGTAAAAGAATAAGAAATCACCTAGCTTGATCAGTGGAGCACGAATGTCTGTAGAATACCAAGATACTAACTTTTGTCTCCAGACTCTTTTTTTCATCCTCTTTAGTTTACAGGTTTATTTTACTGCACTTTATTAGAACTACGAAGGGTGATGGTTGAACTCAACCAGCTGTTGTTATATAATACAGCCTTTCTTTGAAACGCATTTAAATTTAGGTGTTGGTTGAACTGATCTCTTTATACAGGACGTAACCATTTTGTTTTATATAATACAGCCTTTCTATGAATCAAATTAAAAGTTAGTTGTTGGTTGAACTCAACTCTTATTGAACATAACTATTCTGTTGAACATTGTATATAATATAATATTAAGACAACCAGGGCCTGATCCAGGCCATTTTCTGAGCCGGTACACCAGGTTTGGGGACATTGGGCTTGGACGCCCAAATAAACTTAACTTTTTAGATATCGACTGCCAATAATGACCTATGACCTGGTTTATTTAGGCCAGTTAATACTAAATTGTTAGATTGGTCACACAATAGTGTTATATAAATAGAAATGGGCATGTTATACATCAAAACACCGAAAGTAGAATGTTTTCAAACTTTCTGGTAAAGAGGTTATTAAATACACGGAATTACGATTACGAATTGCAAACGTAGTCGTTACCCTATCTGTGAGTTGCGAAAGCTTCATAATATGTGTAATGGTAAATTTTCCCAATGAAAATAACCCTCCCCATGGTGGTCATTCCGTCACCAATGTAAGTTTAACAATATAGTGAATATGGCCAGATGTCAAGCTTAGCAATCGGACTTCAAAGCAATATTTCTCGCGAGTCATGTTTGCCACAGACTTGAGCAATGTTGCTTAGCTATCTGCGCTATCATGTGAGTGACGTGACTTACATGTACCACAGCCTGCCAGCACCATTCTGGCACTGGCAGTTTCAACTTTCAGTTTCAGAACTGAACTGTTCGTTTTGAGTAAAGTAAATTTATGCACCTGTCATGTGAATTGCCTTTGTTATTTCTAAAATCGCCCGAGGTCCTTCTAAGCCAGTGCATTCTCTTATATATGCTAGTCTCCCATATGGCACAGGATCTTTAGTGCTGCACTAGTGCTACTGCCATCATGAAAGGGTTAAGGGTATGAGTCCTCTTGACAGATAATCTTAACATGATCAGGTCATTGGAATCAGAAAATAATTTTGTTTTCCAAATTTTAGTTTGGGAGTCATCAAGTTATGTTGCCTGGGTTTTAAAAGTTATTGTGGCACAGGAATGTTTACGCCTTCTGAAACATGTGCTGAAACCCCATCACCATGAATACTTACTAGTATTTTATGAGCGCTCTCTTGGCCTAGGGGCACATGTTTTATTGTACTGCAGTGGCCTTGGTATGTTTTGTGCACAATCAAATCTTCAAAGGAGGAGTGAAGTGATACAGTCCTATGACATGTGTTACTCCTTGACATGGAGTGGTTCCATGTACCAGAATACACAGATCTTGTGCTCGGCCAGCTGGGAGCGAAGTCGTTAGAATGTGAATCATCCCCGTAGGTCAGTGTGCTCTTGTACGATTTGATGAGTCACCAAAAGAATTTGGCGTTGAAACTTCCAATTTTTACAAACCTATTTGTCAAATTTGTAAATCCATATTTGTAGCTTATTTTCTGATTTGAAAAAAACTCTCAAATTATAGTAAATTTTCCTCATTCATTTTTTTTGCTTCCAGATAAAGTTGATAGAGTAATAAAATATTTGCGCCTAAAAATTCTTTGATATGATGCAATATTGATGGGTGATGTTTTTTCTGTATTTTACACAGTTCTAATTAAAATTAGACTCTCGAACAAGCTACGCAGTTACAGAGTCTAAAGAAAATAGCTGGGATCCATTACCACCAAAAATCATTACGTCAATGTCAGCCAATCGCAACACTTAACAGTAAAGTGATGAAGCCAATCAGGTGATTGTCAGAATTCTGTGACTCCGGAATTTCCAGCTAATTTCTTTATAAACTATGTAACGGCGTAGATTGGTCAAGATTCTAATTTTAATTAGAACTCTTATTTTACATTAAAACAAATGGATGTTAAAATTGAGGGTGTCACCCCAACCTCCCCCTGAATCCGGAACACCAGTAACAGAGGGGGTGAATAATGAATACTACAGTGATGCCCTAAATAATTGACTCCTTAACCACAGCAGAATTATGGATAATTTTTCAGGATTTAGTCGGAAATATGGCTTACCATTCATCGGAAAGCTCACTGAGAGCTTTCCGATGAATGGCAACAAGCCATATTTCCATTTGAGATGGGGAGGAGAGGTTATGATCCATTTCGTATACTGGCAAACAGCGGGGTATGAATCATCCGTACCGCCTGAAAATGGCTTGAATTCCTCGTACCAAAAGACAGGTGAGGGAGGGGTGATGGGTGGTGACACCATCAAATTTCCTTTGAAGACCTGTGTATTTATTTTTAATGCATGTGGTCACATTTGTTAGTCACAAGGTAACAGGGGCTTCTAAATGTCATTAACAAAACAACGTGTGGTCCTACAAAGGGTTATACCACCTTTCTGACCTTCAGTCCTTGCATGATTTATGAAGAGGTCAATGGTTCCAGGAACAATTTGCTTTAAAATCCTCATGAACTAGATTAATCCGTTTGAAACTAGTGTAAATATTGAGTCGCAAGCTGATGTACGATAAATAATGAAATAATGAATTGCCCGCAGACAATTTGTCATTTGCTGTGCCGGCATGGTCGTGGTTAAAGCATTGCCCTTTGATGATTTTAATGCAAGCCTTTGATGATGTAGAATTCTGCAAAAATATCCAGGCATGAGTTAGCATGCCTTGGTTGTTAGTTGTCTGATTGCAATAGATCCAAGCTGAGCCGACCAATCACGGTTCTAATAAAACCACCAACCAACCATCAACATTAGGTGGAGGCCAATCCTCTATCTTTGAGCATCCTGGTATGAAAACATGGTTGAACAATTCTTAGCATATTCTCGATTCTCCGAAATGGAGTCATCTTGGGATTTATTTTTAAAGTATCGTGGCAGTAAAAGTATAAAGGAAAAATTTTGAAACGATATTCCTAATGTAAAGATTTTGGTCGTGTACGTATTAAAAATTTAACCCTTGGAAATTGATAACTGAACATCTGAATACTTATTTATTAGTTGTTACTTAATTCCCATTTATTCATTTGTAGGTTTTTTGTTGAACTGTAATTTATAGCTGACTTGTTTTTTTTATTTCCGAAGCAATTATCGCTATAATTTCAGTAAGTTTTTACGTTTATAAACTCATGTATTTGTCCACCTAATTTGTTAAATCCCGATAAATGAGTGGTTTTCCGAAATATTTTCTGGAAAATAAATAGACCTTGGCTGACAACAAAACCATGCACCTTGACACGGCTTGTGTGAGTGGAAATTGCATGTGCATGTGAACACAATAGGCACAATCCCATGCGGTACAACTTTTCAGTAAATTTTTACGTTTATAAATTTGTTTATCTATTTTTATCTGAGAATGTGATAAAATGCATCAATTACCAGGTTTGTTTTGTGATCTGAACTTTATGTATCGCTTTAACCCTTTCATGACGGGAGCTTCCTGAAATTTTGCGAAAACCCTGTGCCAATGCAAGCTCTTTACATGCGAGTCTCCCATAAGATCTCGAGCCTCGCATATATAAGAGAATACATTGACCAAACAATATTTAGTTTGACATTGTAAGCCAGTACATTCTCTTATATATGTGAGGCTATGGAGACTTGCATATACATGTATAAGAAAATGCACTGGCACATGATCATTAATGCTGCACCAGGACAGCTCCCATCATGAAAGGGTTAAGCTTTATCTTGTAAAGTAATAAAAGATAAAACCTAAGTTAACTTAACACTGTCATTGTGATTTTGCAAAAGATCTCTGTCTATGAGTACTGTTGTCATCTTTGACATTTTTGCATACATTGACTGAGATGCATGGTAATTCTTTCTGACAGCTGTGACAGATATTTAATACTATGTAGCTGATTGGTATAACCACATAATATAGATTCTACTCTCATTTTGTTACCCTGTTTTTAAAGAAATTGAATTCTGGCCTTGGATATTTTTTTGGAACACGTTTTAGGATTTTCCAATTTATTAACTGGCAGATCATTACTGGGGAAGCTCTATGAGATTACTTCTCATTAGTGGCACATCAGATTCACTTCCTAACATGAGCTGTCTATTTCATGTTTATATTTGATGAATTTCAAATTAAATTCTGCTACATTCTCAATCAAAATAAATCAATACTCTTTTTCATACATTTTTGATATGAAAATGATATTAGTATGAAACCATGAAATTGTTTTTTTTTTACATGGCATTTGTCATTCTTTATTTTTCACACTTATAGAAAATCACATATTGAATCGAGGATAGTGAATCATGTACACATACATATTTTGGCCAAATGTTAGATGAAAAAAGTACCTTTCCAAAGCGAAACTGTTTTTAGTCAGTATTTTTCAGCCATCTTGGATTTTAATCTTTGCATCACTGAATACTTGAGTACACCCTACAGAGTATATCCCTCATCTGATCATCACCAAACTTCATATTGTTCCTCGTGGTGACCTCTTGATGGGTGCTTTTCCTAATTCTGTTAAAAAACATGGCTGCCAGTGGCCATCTTGGATTTTACTGTTTATATGACTAAATCATTTAGCACATCTTACAGGTCATATTTTCTCATCCAATCGCCGCCAAACATCATACTCTCATGTGCCTAATAATCATGAGGGCCTAATAATAGTGATGGGTGGGGATTTAGGCTGAAATTAATAATAGTGATGGAAATTTCACTTTATGTATCAATGCCAAATAATAGTGATCGTTGGGAATTTTCTCCAAAATTAATAATCATGTTGACACTCTTATTAGGCACCTGAGAGTATGGATCTTCAGGGTGACCTCTAGATGTGAACCTCCCATTTTTCCCCGAAATTCATTAAAAAAAAACACGGCCGCCAGCAGCCATTTTGGTTTTCAAATGTGAATCCATCAACACACCCTACAAACCACATTTATTGGAGAATTGTTTTGAAACTTTACAGGCTTGTTTAGATGGGAGCTGTCATTTTGAATGATATTCTATCAAAAACATGGCCACTGGCAGCCATCTTGGATTTTACTATTTGCATCACTAAATCCTTTCCGATCCGATCACCAAACTTCATATGGATCCTCGGTGTGACCTCTTGATGAGTGCTTACCATTTTTTCCGAATTCTGTTAAAAAACATGGCTGCCAGCAGTAATTTTGGATTTTACTCTTTGCATGACTAAATATTTTAGCACACCTTACGGGTCACATTTCTCATCCAATCGTCACCAATCTTCATATAGATCTTTGTGGTGACCTCTAGTTCTTATTTACTTGAGTTACGGCCCTTAGTTCTATGATATGGTTCTTTAGTTCATCCATTTTTAGTGATTCTCAGTCGGAACAGATTCACTCTTATGGGCAAAATAACTCGACCAGAGCCATCTTTGATGTGCAACCTTTGTTTCGCTTTTCTTTTCATATCTAGTTTCATGTAATTCTAATCAAATGGAATGTGATTTATGATACATAGTTTGTTGACAGGCATTTTTTAGTAGCTTTGGTGCTATTTTCACCATGTGACTGGTCATATTTCTCAAATTATTAACAAGAAACAACGATTGAACAAAAAATATTTTCTTTCGTTAGACAGTTTTAGATTGTCAGCTGTCATTTGGTGACAAAGCAGAAATATAGTTGAATAGTTCACAGAGTGTCTCATGTCTCATGCAAGTTTACGCTGCCATTTCTCTGAAAAATATAGCTTACATTATGTGTCAACTTAAAGTGATGTGAAACACTCCGGTAGGGTGATCAAATAGAAATGGAGACTAATCTTGCTCAAAGTAGTTATTTTTTACAAATAGTAATCCAAATTGACAACACACACTGTCATTCTTATATATTAATTAAAGCAATGACTCTCGATTGAGTCAATGGTGAAATCATTTGTGTAAGTTTATTGCCGATAGTTGCAACCCGAATCGAGATATTTACAATTGAGCGTAGTTCAGACAATGTTTTCTATGGAGTGGTACGGTTGATTTATTTGAAATTTTTTTTCGATGATCTTAGTTGGATTCAACCCCCCCCTGTGGGCATACCGCCTGAGTACTAACTTATCAGTTCCACGCACCTTAACAAGTCCATAATAATATGTCAAGGGTACATAGCAAAGAATATTGCAAGTTGGTCAAAAGAATCATAGAAGAAATGATATGACCATTCATGTGCAGAAGAAGATGAATGTAAAGTTACATGTAATATCAACAAGAGACTCCTCCTAGATGCAATTTTGTTGGACATTAGGGGACAAACTATAAAGTTTGTGCGAACCATATAAACATGAACAATCTGAACATGTTAAAGAGGACTTTTCCTTTCTGAAAAGAAAAACTGTATTTTAAATGATCTGGATAATTCCTCTGACTCGATTGTAAGCAGAAACGCATGCCAAACAAGGAAAAAGCTGAATCAGAATTGGAAAACAAAGAGAGAACAATTGTGGTGCTATTTTGTTAGGTCCTAGAAAGAAAAAGGTGGAGGAAGATGAAAAGCCCACAAATTTTTTTTTCAATTCAGAGAAATGCAAAGTTCTATATTTCCAAAACCTGTCCTGTTTGACAGATAGCAATGGTAATACTTTGATAACACAGAACAGTATCATGATGGAAGCTCGAAATTTCTACCAAAATCTTTATTCACATACTAGTACATCTACTACTGATCAAGATCTTTAATAATTGCATTTAAAAAATACGGAATCTCTCAAGCTTAAGCTCAAGTTGTTTTTTTTAAGCTTGTGCCCTTGCCCTTCTATGCTCCTGCCATCCCAGCTTGTGCTAAAGGCTTAATGGTAGCTTGACTTATGATTTGTGAACTTATCAATAAAGTACAGTAATGCCGTAAATAATTGACTCCTTAACCACAGCAGAATTATGGGTAACTTTTCAGGATTTAGTCGGAATTATGGCTTGTTACCATTCATCGGAAAGCTCTCACCGAGAGTTGATTATTTACGGCATTACTGTACTGTAAAGAAATTCATTAAAAGTGAGCTCAGATGTTTCTGCAATGCGGGGACCAGCCGAGAGGTTTCAAATTTGGAGAAGTCACTTCTTCCTGTTTGGTTATTAGAGAGAAGTGGACTGTTATCAGGGAGAAGTAGCAATGGCAAGGGACTACTCCCTTCTATGATCCAATAAGTATTATGCAACACATTTATAAAACCAAAACAGTGAGTAAGAATACCATTATAATCAGTAAATATTCTTTAAATATGCTGTTGGGACACATTCATACTGGGCATGTACATGAAAGACTTCTCCTAATCGGGAGAAGTGTCACATTTTAATGAGAAGATGACTTCCAAGTTGCCTTTGTTGCAATTCTATATTAAACAGCCATTCTCCGTGCAGATCAAATTTCTGCAATTTTCTCATAAAAATCCAGATTCTTCAGCCTGAAATTGATCTCTTTGGCTCGGATGTGGCAGGAAAATTCTCAGGTTCGGATTAATAAAAGGATGCATTTAGAAAAATGTTATGGTAAATCAGGTGCAAATTGTACAAAATTTGAGTTCATTTGTTCTTTAACGGCAGAAGCTATCATCTTCTGACGATTGCATTGAGGCTTTATTCCTCGCCCTCACCGAGTTAATTTAGGCAAGATTGATTTTCCATAGTAGCATTGAGATAGAATAGTTCGTCTGAATACTCAATTCAGGGTAAAATATCATGATCATTCCGTCAGTTGGACAATCAAATTAAAGGAAAGCAACAGTATCGTATTGCCATGTTTGAAGCTCTTACATGTGCCTCTTGACTTTTCTCATGATTACAAACACGAGCTCAAATCATTGTTACTTGGCTCGCTTTGTCAAAACAAGGTATTAATTTCCATTCAGTTGAAATCTCTTGCCTTCCTTGGTATTATCATTCCCCGTTTCGAGTGGAAGATTTCTAATTGGAAATATTTTATTGGGCTCGACTCGGTAGCATTTGCAGAGCCTCTCGGCATTATAGCATTCATGTCAGAAGTGACACATCTTCCCATTCATAAGGCTGCTCTGACATTCTTTCGAATATTTTATTGAGCGGGATATCTCCTCGGCACCAATATATTAAACTATGATGATGTTCCGCCGAGCGTTATTGATGGCTGCGCACGAGGAAAAAACCAAACTCCCATTTAACAGTTTGAGCTCTTGACTAGCCTCGAAAATTGATGATATAAAAACTGCCATATTTGGATCTGTGTAGTAAATCAGTTTCAGATTCATCAAGATGAACAGTTTAGTGTTAGAATCAGTTTAATTTAGAGATTGGTTAGGTTTCTAGCTTCGATTCTGACTTGTATAGCGAACAACAGTATTATTATTAAAGGAGCAGTCTGGACTAAATGCTTTATATGGGTCAAAATTAGCTCTTATATCATTTTAAGACTTAATAAGATATATGTCACATGACCCAGTATCCAGTCCAGAAAGCAGCTTATTGTATGACAGTGTGATATTTAACGGAATTTTATTGATAGTTACAAACTAATCCCTACCATCGATAAAATGTGCCTGCTTACTTTGATTAAAGCAAAGCATTCAAATTATTCAATCGTCTTCCCAGCTATCTATATTATAATAATTAAAAATATTAATTATAAATATCTGATTGGTTTGAACACTAGCTTAAACCCTCTCTATACTAAAAACTCATTGATGAGCAGTTAGTTCCCATAGGAAATGTTCAGATAATAAGTTCATAGGTTATTTGTTGAACTTATTATCTGAACATTTCCCACCAATGAATAGGACCTCTTCTGCACTTGCATTTTTTTTTCATATGTTTTTCATATGCTCATTTTTTCTGAGTTCATAGGTTGTTTCTTGAACTTATTATCTGAACATTTCCCACCAATGAATAGGACCTCTTCTGCATTTTTTTTTCGTATGTTTTTCATCTGCTCATTTTTTCTGAACACCAATTGAATAATAGACCATTCTAATGTATACTTTATAACTGAATCAGAGATTCCATTTAGTATAGAAAGGATTTAATAAACCCATGCTATCCGAGTAATACCAATAACGAAATAACTCTTAATTCATAGCCCAAAATTTGAAAAGTTGAAAGTTATAAAAAAAAACACCATGGATGTTTTGCAGCTCCCAGTAGAGCTTTCCGATGATTGGCAACAAGCCATATTTCCGACTAAATCCTGAAAAGTTACCCATAATTATGCTGTGGTTAAGGAGTCGATTATTTAGAGCATTACTGTATGTTAAATGCATTGATCCAGTGACATTACAATGTCTAAACTACAAACAAGAGCTTCTAAAATGATCATCATACCAGCATAGTTTCATAAGCATAACCGTGAAATCATTGAAGCCAATAATGCATAGCGTGATTATATGATTTATGTCGCGATCTATGCCACCAGTTGTGACTACTAATATCATTGTAACACACACGCCATACCCTTGATGCTGAGAGGCTACTATCCCTCAATTACCATTCAAATAACGATGTCTTAGGCACATCCATGAAATTGTAAACGCATATATTTTATTTGGTGTTGTTGCGTACATAATTTATTTGATAATTTCCCCTGGTGCTGATGTTTTGAGAAGTTTGGCATGGGGCGTGTATAATTTGAATATGATTTTTATCGCATGCTTTGACATATCAACTTGTAAACTGAACCTGATAATTTAGACAAGTGTTGGTGACCACTATATAAAGTGTCTGGTCACTCTGCTCCATTTGATTTCTTGTGATTTGGTTGTGGAAGATGACCAATTTGAATGAATATAATTGGGAGAAGATGATGTATGAGTTTTGCTTGTTAGGTAAGGCTGTTTCTATACATATGAAATAACTGTTTGTTTGAACATATTTTATTTGATCCCCTTTATACATGAATACATTTTATAATTAAGCATGTACTGCATAAAATATCAAATACGGTAATCAAAATCTTCAGCTACAAACTTTTAAAATTTGAACTGCTGTACATTTGGTATGTTAAAACATGGGACATGACTTTAATACATGAGCCAGAAATTTGCGTTTAGTTAAGGTATGGGTATAGGGAACTTGTGAAGGGAAGGGCTTGAGTATTGTTTCTTACTATTTCATCTTAATTTTCTCTGATGCCGAGACGATATATGCAGGCGTGAGAATAGTGCCGGACATTTGCAGAATGAGGTTCCCATAGGGTAAATTTAGTGACGCTAGCATCACTAAATTCACCCTCAGTGAGAGCTTTCCGATGAATGGCAACAAGCCATATTTCCGACTTAATCCTAAAAAATGACCCATAATTCTGCTGTGGTTAAGGAGTCGATTATTTAGGGTATTACTCTATTTGTAAAACCATGAAATAAAAAATATAAAAACGCCATATGGCCTTTTTCCAAAGAGATTTAAAAAAACTCCCTCTATTTTTGACTCAATTGTAAAATATTCGGCTGGATTGAGATACAAGTTACTTTGAATAAATATAATTTATCGGATAGTATTTCTGATACTTCACATTTTACATGCTACTAAAATGCATCATGAAATATTATCTCTTTGTGTATTTTGACTTCATTTATGTGTTATTTTCTCCTTCTGTCCTAACAACAAAGGGCTAGGATATGGTGGATGACACCGAAGGAATCGAGTTGCTTGCTTAATTGACCTTATATGTAACTAGATAGGGTAAAAACTCTTAAGGTTTGATTTGTGTTCTCCAACTACTGTAAATACAGAATACAATTTTCTAAATGAAATATGTCATGACTTTTACAGGCTTTTTTTCAAATGACATAGTAAACATTTGATAGCACTGGTAACTTTTGCAAACTACCTATTAAACAGGTATGAATTTGGGAAAAAATATATCGCTGTTTACATTTATTCTACCAGATTCATCAGCTGAATATGTGTACATTGGCTTTGTTTATTTATATATATAATAGAATATTAACCCTTTCTATACTAAACACTCATTGATGAGTAGTTTTCCTTTAGGAAATATTTAGATAATAGGATTTATTCTGCACTTTTATTATCTGTTGTCTGCTAATTTTTCATGAACACCTCCAGATTAATAATAGACCGTTCCAATGTATTAATTTATATATATATATATAAATAGCTGAATAGGAGAATCCATTCAGAATAGCAAGGGTTTATTACTTTGATAAACATATATATGTATGCAACCTATGAAATGTATTTTCTGATTTACTGATGAGTTTCGGACATCCTGAACGAATAGTTATGGTAGACGAATATCAATGAAGATTCCTACACATTTTCTCTGAAGCTTTTATTATTTTATGGATAATTGTTAATGTGCTATAGCTACTGGGGCCAGATGTCCTTTTATTTTAGCCCTATCTTTACTAAATACTCATTGAGGAGTAGTTACCTTAGGAAATGTTCAGTAACTGCATTTCTATTTTCTGTTATCTGCTTATATTTCCTGAAGATGCCTCAAGATGAATTTTAAATTGACCATTCCAATGTATACTATATGACAAATGAAAAGAGTCCATTTTTAGCAAAGAAAGGTTTAAATTTATACTGGTGATGATATATGGTAGAAAAAGATTCATGATGTTTAGTATATAATTCACAAGTTAATTGTAGCTCTGTAACTTTTCAATAGGAACAAGGTGGTCTTTCTTGTGACTATATTGAAAATATAAACTCTCCAAATATAGGTGTTCTTGGTTATTTATATACCGGTATAACCATTTCATGTTTTCCATGTTAAATTGCTTTTGGCCTGCAGGTATTTTGTGTTAAATTTCATGAAACGCACTCTTGAGATAAGCTGCTTTATTATGCTTTAATATTAGGCTTGATTCTAAAATTAGGCACATCCACTTAAATTTGATAAAAGCTAGTTTAGATGATTTCTGTCATATATTAACAGTTACCATTCAGACATAGGAAGATAGGGCCATCTAGATAGTACAGGTGATATTTTCGTTTTTCTAATTAAATTGAATGTCGCCAGATGTTCTCGCTCTTGGCTAAATGCATGGTCTCTTTTAATTGTTTCAAACAGCAGGTTTTTATCTGTTTTACACATGGTTAGGCACAGATACATGAGCCTCCTAGGGTGATATTGGGAAAAATTGTCTCATTATTTTAATACCATTTTAATAATTGGTCTTTTTAATGTTGTTTAATAATTGGTTGAAATTTGCAATGAATGTTCCATCTGTGGACTGGTACAGCCTCTGGCTGCATCAGTAACTGTTGGTGCCAGCTATCATGAGCATGAGATTCACTGCACATGAATTTCACTTACAGTAATGTCCTAAATAATCGACCCCTAAACCACAGCAGAATTATGGGAAATTGTTCAGGATTTAGTCGCAAATATGGCATGTTGCCATTCATTGGTAAGCTCTTGGTGAGAGCTTTCCGATGAATGGCAACAAGCCATATTTCCGACTAAATCCTGAAAAATTTCCCATAATTCTGCTGTAGTTAAAGGGTCATATACTTCGGGAATTACTGTGTATGAACCTCCTGTTTATCATATGTTATGCTGATTCATTACATCCAGATGAAGTTGGGTTCTGCTAATTGAGATACTGACTTTCACACATGCTTTGCATTTTCATGCCTTAAGATTCCACGAGAATCACAGAATCAATTCTCGTGAAACTTTTCAATTCTCAGTGCTTTATGACTAACTTGATTCAGCATTTGATTCTCAAATAATTAAATGTATTTTGAGCCCTGCATTTTGTTAATTACTCGTCAATGAGTATTTTAGTAAAGAAAGGGTTTCATCTTTAGGATCACAACAACTGGATTTATTCTGAGATCACCATTGACAGACACCTTTTTAAGGCCAGTTGTATTAGAATATGATGGGCTGTGTACAAATAAAAACTTGTCATTGATCATACCTACCCAGGTTAGCCTTTGGGGATGAATTTTATTCTTGGAATGCTGACTTCAATTTAAGTAGATTAATGTTAGCCCTTCAATGACGGAGCTGAGTTTGTGCAGCATTAAATCCTGTGCCAGTGCATTCTCTTATAAATGCGAGTCTCCCATGTAGGGAGCCTCACATATATAAGAGATTGCACTGGCTTACAAAGTCAAGGTAAATATTGTTAGGCCAATGCATTCTCTTATAGGATAGGATAGGATATTTTATTTCCATATACACATATTAATGCATGATACATTTGACAAATATTACATTGTATATTCGAGGGGGTGGCATAGTCAGGCTAGACTGTCTTACTGCCGCCCCCTTAAAGATGAAAAGATGTTACGATAGGCGGTCAAGATTCATTGTACAATGCACGGCTAAATAATTATGTAGACTCGCATATATAAGAGAATGCATTGGCACAGGGTTTTTGCAACATTTTAGGAAGCTCCAGTCATGGAAGGGTTAAGGCCATTTGTATTAGTCTATGATGGACTATGTACAAATAAAATTTGTCATTGATCAAAATTAATAAAATAATAAAAATCATACAAACACAGGTTAGCCTTATTTGTGGATGAATTTTATGCTTGAAATGCTGATTTCAATTTAATCAGATTAATGTAAATAGAAACTTGCCATTGCGATGATTCTTTTTCTCTGAATTGAATGGATGATAAGAAATACTGCACAAAATGATTGAAAAGTGTAGGGAATATATGTCTAAATTACAGTGAAATCTGACATGGTGGAGTGCAGAATGTTCCTTTAATATAAAAATATATTCCAAGTCCCACATATTTCGTCGTAACCTTTATGTATATTTATAATATTAGCAGGATGACGTGAATGGGAAAAATTGTACATGGAATTCATCACGATCGTAACAATGGTCTTCATCCTGACGGAAGCCCCTGCAGTTTGAAATTTCCTTGAAACTGCGGGGAATTCAATTCTATAACTGAGCCCGAAATGAGAAGACGCAGGGGAGTGTCCCCGGAGTGTAGTCAGCGTCGGAAATAAAAAGGTTTTTGTGCTACCGTTTCCCTTGTCTGATACATGTACTATTCACATTACATGTGCAAAAATTTAATTACTGCAGGAAAGCTGGGCCTTTGACTAAGTCTTTGATGATGGGAATTACTCTTAATCATGTGGTTGATGAGAGACGCAAGCCTTTCATCTCCCGTAAACTGGGTCACGGAATCATAGTTACTGCGCCAGGAAACCGCACTAGGCAACATTCATCGTGCTTCGCTTGATTCTGAACCAAACGAATTTCATTCTGTCTAATTGCGTGTTATTAAAATTGCATCTTGTCTTTTTGAATTCAAGGGTATTAGCTTTTGTCTTGGTGTACACTTGTTTCTGACTTTCTTGCTTTGATCTTGCAGTTCGTAAATTGTAATGGAGTGTGGTAGCTTCACTTGAAGTCCTTTGAGCTTGCATAGATGTGGGTTAGTAGATGGGGCCCACTGTACTGATAATCAATGGACCATGCTACCTGCCGATATGCAAGAAGATTAGCTAATACTCAGTCTCTAGTCAAGGCTTTTTATGATATTTATATGGCAGCTCTTCTATTGCTGATCATTGTTATAATACCATAAGGCCACAAATCAAACCTTGAAATGGTGTGTCTAACATTTGCAGAATGAGGTCCCCATAGGGTGAATATAGTGATGCTAGCATCACCAAATTCACCCTCTGTGGACCCCATAACTAAAAACAATGTTAATTTTAGACTATAGATACTTCTCAGAAGATGAAGCCTTTGCAGAATAAGGTCCCAGAGGGTGAATTTGGTGATGCTAGCCTGTTGTGCGGACTAGCATCACTAAATTCACCCTCTGGTGACCTCATTCAGACATACTACTTCAAGGCTTGGTCACAAGTTGCACAATAGTCTTTTTTTTTTTACCCCCTCATTTTGAAGAAAAATGGGGGTTGTGCTTTATACTGGATTGACTTTGTCTGTGTGTCCAGCAGTCGTCAGTCTTTTCTTATCAAAGCTTCTAGCTTCTTTGGTTTGTTGTATTTTAAAGAAAAAGAGTTGAATATGCTTATTAATGGTGGACCATATTACTTAAATAAAAATTTTCAGTAATGTTTAATTTGTGTACTAATTTTGAATTTTTTCTTTTGCAGTAAAGCCATGTATTACGTCTGGAGGCGAACGAGTCCCGGGTCCACCCGGCTATATGGTCTCACCCTATCCTCCTTACCCAAATGGTGCAAGTATAGTAAGTACATCTTTATATAACTTTCATAGACTCAACTTCTGAATTCAACTTGACCATGTCAAGCTAGACCTGTTGAGATATTTATAATACAATTGCATGTTGTCTGTTGTTCTTGTCCGTGTGTTTTAACACACAGTTTTTCAGCACAGCCTGGAGCGCTTTCCTTAGTTCTATTATGACATCATTTTCAGTACAGTTTGGTGTATCACCAACCACCAACATGTTCACGCAGATATACAGAACGTGGATTTCCAAACAAGCATATAGTTCATGATAGTTGGAACCTTTGTTTTACTAAATATATACTTTAGAAAACTAAACTTCTGAACAAGTACTAGATCATGCCATGAATCTCTACTATGGCTAATGCCCGTAGAGATCATTTTCCATCAGTACAAAACCTTGGAACTTTTTGAAGTTTTGACAGGGAACCTTATCAAATCGAAAAAATAACACAGGGAATATATTTCTTTGTTATTATCTGTTTCTTAATAATGTACTTTACTGTAGTTGAAGGTACCAACTCGAAGTTTCACGATTTAGTTGACTTTGTGAGCGATTTTGCTTTGCGATTCTTATATTTATGGAATTTTTCCTGGGTAATTAATTGAATATTTATTGCGATATCGGCTCTCAAAAGTCACAGAAAAGCACGCATTTTCGAGTTGGGACCACCACATATAGTGATGTACACTATTAAGGAAGAGATAATCATTAAGATATATATTCCCCGTGTTATTTTTTCGACTTTATAAGGTTCCCTGTCAAAACTTCAAAAAGTTCCAAGGTTTTGTACTGGTGGAATATGATCTCTACGGGCGTTAGCCAGAGTAGAGATTCATGGCATGATCTAAACAAGTACCAATTGTTAAATGCTTTTCAAGACTTTTGTTATGAATATGAACCTTAAAAAGTATTTTTTTAAGTTCCCCCTCCTATAATACCATTAGGCTCATAGAATATGTTATTCCCCGATTATATTGTTATTTTGAAGGAATTTAGAATATGGTAAATGCAGTTCCACGCAGTAAAAAGGTCGGTGACACTTTAAATAGCCAACAGTGATTACCCAGTTGTCCTATCAACGCTCGTTGCTGTTAAGTGTCAAAGTTGAATGTATGATTTTCATTTTATACCATGTTCTCAGTTCGTTCAAAATTTCAATTTGATCAAATGATTCACACAGATAAAGGGTATTATATGAGGGTGGAACTTTTTTTTTAGGTGTTTATATTGCTGTCCATGGTCTCGTGTTTTCTATAAAATATATTAGATTGCCGTTTATGTGCAGCTAATAATAGTACAGTAATGCTCTAATTAATCGACTCCTTAACCACAGCAGGATTATGGGTAACTTTTCAGGATTTAGTCGGAAATATGACTTGTTGCCATTCATCGGAAAGCTCTCGACGAGAGCTTTCCGATGAATGGCAACAAGCCATATTTCCGACTAAATCCTGAAAAGTTACCCATAATTCTGCTGTGGTTAAGGAGTCGATTATTTAGAGCATTACTGTATGAGAAGATATCCACGTAGTGTTATTTTTCAATGTTGCTGATCATTATAAACCCTTTCTATACTAAATGGATTCTCCCACTTGGTTATAAAAGTAAATATTGGAATGGTCTATTATTCATTTGGAGGGATGCTCAGGAAAAATAAACAGATGGCAGTATGGCGAAAAGATAATACAAGTGCAGAAGGATTCATATTCTTTGGTGGGAAATGTTCAGATAATAAGTTGAACAAACAACTTATGGTTGTTTGTTGAACTTATTATCTGAACATTTCCTAAGAGAACTACTCATTAATGAGTATTTAGTATATAACGGGTTAAAATAACACATGCCACAATGCAATACTTTCTTATACAAAATATATTTACCTCATATTCAATTAATTAATATGTCTGCTTTATTATTTTTCTCAGCATGTACCTTTAAATGATGGTTAATCAGGAAGTGAGATAGCATAAAAAACATTTATCCACTACCTTTATTGAATTCCATTTAAAAGGAAAAGAATGGATCTTCGTAAAAAGAGAGTTAATGATTATGATATATTGGAAATCTTGACCCAAATTTTCACAGACCTCTCTATCGGTTTATGCGACTTATTGGCCGAGCATGTTGTCGATAATTGCTCTCCGACATTAAGACCTAATGAATCATAAACTCAGCGTCTGGTTATTAAATGAATTGCCTTAATACAATTACTTCCATTGTCAGTGGTCAGACCCCCATGTTATCACCGGTCTTATTCGCTCTGATCCCTATTGTTCATCTGTAACCTTTGACTCATTCTTGTCAATTAGGTCCTGACATGATTTAATCAGAAATTTAATGCTTTAATGGCCATTTAAATAGATTTAAATTGCGAAATTATTGACATGGCCTGATCATTCAGAATTTGAATTTTCCAGCTAATTTTAAACTTGAAGAAATTTGAGACTTGCATGAGTGGATCCTTGAAATGTTTCGTAAATTCCAATTGGAATTGTATTTTGGTTTTATGTCAAGTTGATTACCAGGTCTTCTTATGCATGTATTTTTAAATTATGAAAATAGTACTAGTTTTCTGTAACTATGCCAGTAAAGCCAACTCAATTTTACCTATGTAGTATGTAGTACATGTATTAGATTAACTAAATCCACTTCATATAAACCCAAGCAAGGAATGAATCTGGATGTTGTCTTGCAATAGGTGAAAAATATATAAAATAAAAAACAAATTAAAAAAAAAAAAAAAAGGAAAACAAAGGCCAATAATATGTAAGCTAAGGTCTATGATAGAGAATATTAGGAGAATCACAACGTAACAATCTAATGTGTTATAAACAAATTATTAGAGTGTCACATGGTGTAAAGCATAGTTCTGCATGGCAAGGAAAAATTTATGCTAAAATTTTAATCACTGTGTATAGGCTATTTCCTTTATTATTTACCCTCCAGTGGCCGGAGCTTCCTGAAATTTTGCGCAAACCCAGTGTCAATGCATTCTCTTATGGTATATATGAGAGTCTCCCATTGGAAGCCTCACATATATAAGCGAATACATTGGCCTAACAATATTTACCTTGATCTTGTAAGCAATGCATTCTCTTATATATGTGAGGCTCCCTGTGGGAGACTCGCATATATAAGAGAATGCATTGACACAAAGTTTTCGCAAAATTTCAGGAAGCTCCAGCCATTTATTTAAAATAATGCACTGGCACATGATCTTTAATACTGCACCAGCGCAGCTCCCGTCTTGAAAGGGTTAATAAGAAAGTTATCTTCAATGCCAAGGCCAGGAATTTTTCCTTGGCTGAAAAGCTGGGAGTTCTCATATTAGTTGCATGCTCTACAGTGCTCGACACAGATAACTTCAGTTTGCAATTGGAACTTGGTCCACTATCATGGCAGGCAGTCCATTATCATGGCAGAATTTAGTTGGCTTTGGTTAAGTTTAGCTTAAAGTTGCTGATTATCAAGATTGTCCTTGTTATCTCAGTAGTCATTGACATTCAACAAAGATTTCCATAGACTTCCATAGTGTGACACTATAAAGACAATATCTGCAGAAATTTCTTTCTATTTTGCACAAGACATTGGTAGTTCTGAAAAAAAATAGCTGACAAAATTTCTTTTTACCTCACTGTTTGCTCGGCTCAGCCGATAGCCGACACTTAATAACAGCGCTGTTGTCATGGACATGTTCATGGCAGGAGCTGTGCTGGTGCAGCATTAAAGATACTCTGCCAGCGCATTCTCTTATATATGTGAGCCTCCCATAGGGAGTCTCACATATATAAGAGAATCCATTGGCTTACAAGGTCAAGATAAATATTGTTAGGCCATTGCATTCTCTTATATATTCGAGGCTCCCTATGGGAGACTCGCATGTATAAGAGAATGCATTGGCACAGGGTTTTTTGTCAAATTTCAGGAAGCTCCAGACATCGAAGGGTTAACAAACAATTTAGTGTTAAAAAACAGCTAAACAAAGCCTGCTATCTGTGCATTCTCTATGGGAGACTCGCATATACAGTAATGCTCTAATTAATTGACCTCTTAACCACAGCAGAATTATGGGTAACTTTTCAGGATTTAGTTGGAAATATGGCTTGTTGCCATTCATCGGAAATCTCTCGGCGAGAGCTTTCCGATGAATGGCAACAAGCCATATTTCCGACTAAATCCTGAAAAGTTACCCATAATTCTGCTGTGGTTAAGAGGTCGATTAATTAGAGCATTACTGTATGAGAATGCACTGGCTTAAAGGTCAAGATAAATATTGTTAGGCCAATTAATTCTCTTATATATGTGAGGCACCCTGTGGGAGACTCGCATATATAAGAGAATGCATTAGCACAGGGTTTTCAAAAAGTTTCAGGAAGTTCCAGTCATGAAAGGGTTAATAAAAACATCTAAACCAAGCTTGCTATCTGAATGCAACAACCTGGACATGCACTAGAGGAGTAGTCTCCTGTTTCTATAATTGGCTATTTGTTTGATGAGAGCAAGGTTTAGTTTGACGATCACAGTCTCATTTCATTACCGCAATGTCAAGCAAACATGGGATGCTAACTTAGCACAATGGAACGCCATTATTAGCTGCTGATGGCTAAATCATTTAAGACCCTGTCCATTTAACACTTGAGTACTATTAAATCAGGACTTCATTTCCCTCGCCGAAGGAAAACATCGGGAGAAACAAGACTAATTTAATAATTCCTCCGGCCTCTCGGAATCAATAGCCGATAGAAATTGATAGAAATTGGGTTAAATATTACATGTTGACCCTTTGGCTTGCTAACTATGTAAATTCATATAAATCAATAAAAAAAAATTATTGCCTTTTTAGGAGTGTATTGGTCATTGTTCAAATTTGAGTTTGTCATAAACTACATTTTGTTCTTAGTTCAGTTATCCAGTTTTGAGGAAAGTTGAGTTCAACATTGAACTTGAGTGAACCAAGTACGGTATTTGTAGTGCAAGCATTTACTGTTACAGCACTCCAATAAAAGTCCAATAAGACACCAAAGTTTTAATAATCAAAACTTGACATGGTAAACATTGGAAAAAGGTTAAGACATGGAAAAATATTCTGAAAATCATATTCAGACTAAAATATTTGAACTTTACAACGCGCGAAATTTTATTATTAGAGAGCTATCAATAAAGAAGTATGTTTATCTATTTCTTCATGTTCATCTTGGCGATGATGTTTTTACTGACTTTTATATTTTTTCCACATTTACCTGCTGCGAGAGTCTTGGGTAGGCTCCTGCGAATATTCGATTCGAGATTCGATTCGAAAGTCAAATTCGATTCGAATTCGTGTCGAAATTGCCAACTCGAAATTTCGAATATACTATGACGGAAAAGTAGGCTGTTTCAGGACAAGTACACATGTCGATCTTAGCTGTTTGTGGCATTTAATTCCAGAAAATTATGTATATATGCACATTATAATTCTTATTGTACACAGCCAACAATTAGCCACGATAGGACGACTAAATACGTCTGAATTATATAACTTTAAAATAGTAGCAAAAGCTAGCAGATAGCCAATGGACCGACGACCGCGTTATGTAATATGGGTGAGAATGTAAACAACACATGTTCCTGGTGTTGAAAAGTGCATTTTGGCACTGTTCTCTTTTGAAGTTGACTTTCAGTTTCGGAGTTTTCTTTTACAATGGACAAAATGTCGTCCATCATTCATGTTTATTTTAAACATGATAAAGCTGCAGGCACATGTGATGAATGCAACATGCATGGTGTATAAATCGCAAGCATCTGGGACAATGACCCATCTATGGAATCATCTGTTCAAGAAGCATCAACCAATACATGAAGAGGCTACACTGCGACTGTTGTTGCATCTTCAAGTTTATAACAACGGGTGTTTCCGAATGCCGATTTGCAATTTTGCATGTACATGCAAACTGTAGAAATTTCGTGTGATTTTAGTTTGATAATCCGTTTAGTGGTAATATATTAATCGTTGTGATGGCTGCATGGATGTTTTAATCTGCTTTGTTTTCTTGACAATTATAAATTGAAGTTAATAGTATATCAAACGACGGTTTATCGCCACATAAGTTCTGATGGAACTTCATGCATGTAGTTCATAGAACGTTTCACAAATAATCTAATCGTTGACAAAACATACCTAATTGAGAATGCAACACACAGATATCATTCGATTCGATATTCGATTCGATTTCGTGAATTCGATTCGATTCGATCAAAATATCCAATTCGCAGGACCCTAGTCTTGGGTCCCTTTTAAATAACTGATCTGGTTAATTGCCACCCCTCCCATGAACTCTCCTTTACATGGAGTCACATCCCTGATAGATGGACTATCTCACAGTGACACTGTAAAAGAAACCGGATTCTTGGAAACAGCTGTATTTAATCAATATGATCCCTGTGTCCTGGCTGTAATGTGGGACAGACATAAAACACGAAGCCCTGTCTATATGTGTGCCTCATGTCTATATACACCATGTCAGTTCAATATTAATGTCCCATTCTTTTTATACTGTCTTTATTGCTTAGTCGATGAGGGTCATTACTATCTAAAATGAGTTGTCACTCGATGCAGCTCGTTTTTGAAAATGTAGATGATAGTGTGTGTAATGGGATATAAAAAAAAGTGAACTACTCACACTTTTAATGATGCTAACCTGCACAGTTAATTTTTCCCTTCTGTTCAGTTTCTTTATCCCCTAATATGCAGAAAATAAAATGCATAATCGAGGTGACTAAATGGGTGAACATCATGAACTTCAACTGGCGAACTTAAATCTGATACTAGGTCTCCCATAGCAGTTGAGGCCTAAGTAGAATGAGGTTCCCAGAGGGTCACTAAATTCACCCTCTGGGGACCTCATTCTGCAAATGACAGACACACTATATCAAGGCTTTCTTTTATACATTACACAAGTTGCCGCACAGCAAAGTTGTGAGGAGGGTCTGACCCGTCGCTATACTGGAATCAGCTTGTTAGGTCATGCTCATATGGGAGGAAGTGTTTTTGAAGTGTGAAAATTTGTCATTTCCCCATGAAATGAACCAATGCTTATACTATTTGAGCGCCCAAACATTCCAAAGAAGATTTTTCAAGAATATATTTTTGGTCGAGTTGTGTAACTAACTCAACATTTGGTTTTATATATGATGGTGGGCATCCATTTGTCTGTCTGGCCTTGTCACGACACTAGCCTGATAATTTTTATAATCATAATCCGATTTTTACAAAATTTGAATCATGGCTTCTACTCAAATCTCTTGTCATGTATTATGGGAGTCACGGGTGACTCATTCAGTGAAGTGCTTTGCATATAAAGCCGTAAAAAGCCGTTTGGCAATGGCATAGCTAGTTTGGTCCTAAAAGGTGAGGAATGTGATCTCCATAAAGAGAGGGTATTAAACACTGATGATTTGTGTATCTGATCATGTTTATTAGTCAAGGGTCAGTGATTATGGGCAGTAGAGTTATTTCCCAGTGAGATTAACTCTTCCATGACTGGATCGTCCTGAAATATTGCGAAAACCCTGTGCCAAAGAATTCTCTTATATATGAGAGTCTCCCAAAAAGGGAGCCCCGCATATACTAGTATAAGAGAATGCATAATTTGCCTAACAATATTTACCTCAACCTTGTAAGTGCATTCTCTTATAAATGTGAGGCTCCCTATGGGAGACTCACATAAATAGGAGAATGCACTAGCACAGGATCTTTATAAATGCTGCACCAGCACACCTCAGCACACGTCATGAGAGGGTTAAGCATCGACGCTTTCTATTCTCCACCAATAAAACAGGGTTCATACGCTAGTCTGGAATCCTGGAAAAGTCATGGAATTGTGAAATTACGATTCCAGGCATCGAAAAATGTCACCTTTTTAGGGTAGTATGGAAACAGCCATGCAGATATACAGTAATGCCCTAATTAATCGACTCCTTAGCCACATCAGAATTATGGGTAATTTTTCAGGATTTAGTTGGAAATATGGCTTGTTGCCATTCATCAGAAAGCTCTCAGTGGTTAAGGAGTCGATTATTTAGGGCATTACTGTACCTCCCTCCTGCGCAAGGGTTTGGAAAAGTCACGGAATTGCGCTCCATCCTTTGCTAACTACAACACCATCAAAGGAACATTGCAATGCTATTGGTGCCAAGCAGCCCGGATTCACTGAACAGTATGAGTGAGCTTGTGGCAATCACATACTAGGGAAGATTCCATTCATTACGCTGGGCTACAATGGGTAATGAAATTTGAATGGGGCAATGAATGGAATGATCGGGCATAAATACGTGGGCTACGCTCGCTACACCTACAGCAAAGGTATTGTAACTGCGGGCATATTGTGGTGTGACGTCACTTCCCCCCCTCAAAGATCGGTTGTCAACTGAGAAAGCACATTGGAAATATTTATGTAATGGATTAAATAAATAAATTAAATTCAATTAAATTTTATTTTTTATAATTTGTCATGATTATATATATTATATAATTCAGAAATATATAATTCAATTGGATGGCAGTTAAAATTATTTATTCAAAGTTTTAGATACATAGTGTCGAGGTTGTTCTCAAATTAGGTATATTTGCTTGTTCGATAAAAGTCAAAATTCTCATTAGTTTTATTGTGAATGTCAGATATTTTAGCTCATTTGCCTAAATCTTCATCTTTTCGACACGCCCAATGTGGGTTTTGTCAAATTTCCTCAGTAAAAAATTTATGTTTTATTTGCAGTTATAACTATGCTATTTTAAAAGAATACTCCGGTCACCACAAAAATAATTCCATTCATTTTTGCCCAGGGTAAATTACCCATTCCACACTAGTTAGCTTAATGAATGGAATCAGCCCTTTGTTTGTTTGTTCAATTGTTTGTCCGTTTATGGGCAACCAAATGGTTGAACCCTGGGAGCTGAAAATTCGTACACAGGGGTAAATTGACCAAGTGGGTGTCATGTGATAGGTGCTGTTTAAGTCAGATGTCTCAAAGGGGCACTAACAGTTTGAGTTAATCAAACGGTTGAACCCTTGGAGCTGAAAATTTGTACACAGGAGTAAATTGACCCATGGAGTGTCATGGGATAGGTGCCGTTGACGTCTGCTGTCTTAAAAGAGCAAATAACTAGCAGAACCCTCTTTATCAATAACAGGGCAATGTTCGGTACGCCAGCAATAATCTATATGCCTATTAAATGATGCTAAATTGAGACAATGAATTTGAATTATAAAAGGAGAAGATGGAACAATTCTTTCATAAATATATTTTCAAATTTCCGGAAAAGTTTTGAAATTTTGTCAGTGGAAGGTCTTGGAAATTTTCCGAAAATCCTGCAAAAGTCAATACAGTTGTATGAACCCTGTAAAACATATGGACCTTGTGATATGGCATAATAGCTGAAATGCCAACTAACCCAAAAAACCAAACCAATCATGTGTTAATTAAGTACATGCCAATTTGCAATGGACACTACCCAATTTTGAATTATATCTAGGTTGCATCAAATACCGACTGCTGATTCAATGTGTTTGATATATGTTGTACATTTTTCAAAAAAAAATCCAAAGGTCCAAGAGCACATTCTTTTAATGAAATCTATGAAAAGGTCATTATGGTACAAAGCTATTAGCGTTTATTTTTCTGTGTGATCTGTTATAATTGGAATTTGCTGATTGAAAACAAAGAATTTTTGCTTGGATGGTAGGATTAAAAAAATAGTGGTCATTTGGTGTGACTTCTGTCACCATGAACTGAAAGAATGCCCGATATGTTTCTGATGGCAGTTGGACAGATAGACAAAGAGATACCAGCACCACACTCAAAGGATAGTCAAAGAGAGATGCTGGAGTGTAAACCCATAAAATAATGACTGTTGTCTAGCCTGCAAATAGTGAAATAGTGTGTCTGTCATTTGCAGAATAAGGTCCCCATACGGTAAATTTAGTGAAGCTATCCCGCACGGCAGGCTAACATCACAAAATTCACCTTCTGGGAACCTCATTCTGCTTTAATTGGCGTCAACAGCTATGGAAGATCTAGGATCAGATTGAATTTCCACAGTTGAAGTTGGTGATGTTCACTCATTAGTTATGCATTTTATCTTCTGCAAATTAGGGGATATAGAAACTACCCCTGAAAATAGTGTGTCTGTCATTTGCAGAATGAGGTTCCCCTCACACTATTTGCAGGCTTGACTGTTGTGTGTGGCAATAAACCTGCAATGATGTCAGTGAAATCTTGACTCCGAATAAACAGGCTTTGCATTTTGTAAATGGCAAGGGGCCTGAATAAAAGGCCAGTGTTTTCTATGACAGGGCCTACACAGGGCTGAATTTCATATGGAATATAAATAGCTAATTATTCTTTAAAAAAACCTACAAATCGAACAATAAAGTGCATGTAATAATAAAATAATGAGGAATATGCAAAAAGATAAATGATACCATTGTTCATTCTGTCAACAAGTTCCAGCATTTTGTGTATTGTCATTTAGTTTTTCTTTTTGAACCTCCAGGGCCTCAGATATAAATTTTTCTGTTTGCATTGACATATATAAGGACATGGGAGTGAGAAGAAGATGTTTGTTTCTTCAATTCTCTTTGAGAATAATTCTTTGTATTTAAAAAAAAATGTTTATACAGGGGAATTTCCAGGAGAACATGTTTTTAGTAGTTTCTACGTGTAGTACATGGATTTCAATTTGAAAGTAATTTGGTTTGGCTATTAGTGGCCGAAAAACACTCAATGATTTTGCATCATATATCAGAGAATGACAGCCATAGAAAGTCAATAGAAAAGACAAACTAATGCTGATACCATGCAGGAATTTACACGATTCCTTTCTCATTTCCGTGCATAAATGAGCTGCTCTGAAGATGGTGTCAGCACAAATTGACGCATGTTTACGTTGATTTGTGCAGCAGGGAATCTGTCATCCATACTGCGTTGTGACACCGCTGATTGATGGCCCATACTGACGATGTTATTAGGCAAGCATTGTACCTACCACTCCATAATTATCTTCTCTTGTGAGTCCGGCGCCCAACAGTCATTATGTTCAATTTGCCGAATCAAAAATATAGCAACTCAATCAGGCAGCCTAGTTTCCATGCACTAAAATCTATTGAACATGCTGGGACCTCATCTGTGATGCTTGAAAGGAATTTCAAAAGGTTGAAACTGGAAATGAGATGTTCTATTAGTGTTGGTTCGGCTCCGCTTTGAGATATTTCGATTGAGATGTTTCACAAATTACTTTGATGAGCTGTAGGTATAACAGACAGTTTTCTAATCATCTGAGTTCATTTGCATTTCTTCAGAGACAGTGTGCTAGCGTCTTTGGACTGTCTAGATTTGAGTTAATTCCATCCATCTACATCATTTTCGCATTCTGATGGTAACCTGGCATTTTTAGCTCAACTTTATTAAGTCAAGTTTGAGCTATTGCCATGAGTTGGTATCCGTCGTCTGTGTGTGTGTGCACGCGTCTGTCAACAATTTACAATAGTGTGGGTTACAGGTCTACCTTTGGTTGGATCATTATGAAATTTGGCATGGCTGTTGATAGGGCTGGGCGGTATTTCAATATATTGACTATAGTCGGTTTGGAAAAGAAAAACTGTATTGAAACCGTGTGTAAAATAAAAATTCAATATATCGTAACTGCAATTTTATCACCTCAAAAGTCGGTTTCAAATTACAATCTAATACTGAGTTGAATACTTTAGCGGACCGCTGATTGAAAGCAGCCTTTATCGGTCGCTCCCATGTCTTTTATTGTAACCAATGACGCAATGGTTGTATTTTGGGGCGAAGAAGAGCGATGGAGTATCTTCTTCCGAATCCAACCTGATAGCGGTGTAACATCACGAGCGATACTTCGTCCAAACTTTCCGACTCACAACTCGGCGGTATTTGTCGTTCAATTATATCTTAAAATTTGACTCAGGTTGACTGACAAATCCGTGACATTCATTCAACTAGCCCGCCATTGAGTATTTGCAGACGCAGAATATGACCCGCAGGTGTTGGTCGAAGTATATCACTTGGGACGTTACCCCGCTACCATCAACTCCAATTTTAAATATAGTTGAGCTGCACTGTCTCCCTTCCGTTTCAACTTGCTATTATAATTTCAGTATTATGATAATAGCTGAATAAAGTTCTCCCCCCCCCCCTTAACTAAATCCCGTGTTCAAAATTTAATTCCCCCCCCCCCCCCCCCCCCCCCCCCTCCCCCTTAACTAAATCCCGTGTTCAAAATTTAATTAAAAATGTTCCGTAATTCATTAATTTTCTGTGTGATAGACACAGCCCAGAATGAACCATCTTGGCCCAATTCTACTAGGTCCTCAATCAACCTATGAGCACGTGCTTAGCTATGACGTAACGGGAATGTGAATCGCGTGCTGATATGTAAACAATGGAGTGATCAGGAAAACGTGAGCCTGTAATTCACTCAATGTTGTTGCGTATTCCAGAATGCAGGAACTTGATATAATAGGCACATGCCATTCTGAGAATAGTTTATCATTTACTGCCTGGCGATAGTGTGTAGAATTTTAATCCCTTATAACGAAAAACCTGAGTGCTATATCTCTCGTTTAAAATTTGATTTTACGTGATATTTTTCAATAGTAAAATAATATTCAATAAAACCGTATATCGCAGTGTTATTTTGGAAAAATCGCAGTTTTTAAAAACGTCAATACCGCCCAACCCTAGCTGTTGACATTGACATGTAGATGGGACGAGTCATTTTGGGGTCATGCAGCAAAAAAACATGGCCACCATTGGCCATCTTGGATTTCACAATTCAATCCATTAGCACGGGCTACAGTCCGTATATAAATAGATTGTTACATTTGTGCAATTTAGTAAAATGTTAATTATAAACGATTATTACAGGGGGCGACTCACCCCATTAAACATATTAAAATGAGTGTGTATGGGGTTGAAACTTACCTGGGAGGGGGTGTCCCTCAAAAACTTGTTTCAACAGTTGGGATTTCCATGCCTGACACAACATTAGTAGGAAATTTTACAGCACATTTATTGGAAATTTTCCAACCTTATGGTGGTGTCAATTTGGTATTTCCACCCAAGGGTACTAATGTGGAACATGGGAGTTTTGTCTGGTTCAAGAGGAGCGGCAGGGGTGTACAGTTGGAAATTTCAAGGTGGACTATTAAACCCACCTCTCCCCAAACAGGGACCCTTTAGCCACGTCCCTGGAAATGGGCCATGTGCCTGCCAAGTTTCACCTTACAAGGTTGTTTGTTCATTAGTCGTGAGAAGATTGAGTAAACATCTTAAAGTATGATCTTTGTATAAGTCGCTGCTAATCAAGCGACACCAACGCTTTGTCCACCTCTGTCAAAGCACTACTGTCATCAAATCCTCGACGAGGGTGATACACCATACTTTAAAATAGCAGGTTTTCAAGTTACCTTACACTATTGTGTGAAGTATTTGAGACACATTTGTAATACATGTCGTCTCATTGTAAGATTGTATTCGTTCAATCATTTGTATGGGAGATTGAAATCGGAGGTACTTCGATAACATTGGTTCATCAAGGCTGCAAGTGGTCTTTTTATGTTTGAAGTGGTGTAATAGAATTTGTGCGCTCACTTTACATTTAGCACAGAAGATAATCCCAATATGATGTCTGGCCCCTGTAATAATGGGCAACACATGGATCTCGGTTCAGTATTGCTAGGTTCAAATAATCAATAAAATGTGCATGGTTCATTTCTCTGTACAGGTATCGGTATTAAAAAAATCATGGCTATTTGTAAAATAAAATCTTAAATTTCAGGACATCAGTGTTTTAATACTGTTGTATGGTAGCTATTTTGTAAAATAGCCACCATCCAACAACGGTATTATTATATAAAAACAATTTTGTCTTGACGTTGAAGATTTTTATACATACTACTATTAAAAGTAGTATTATGTTTTGGTCTGTTCATCCATCCGTCCGTCCATCTGTCCATTCGTCTTGTCCATTCCTATTTTGTTTCTACATGATAAATTTAGTTGTACTCAAACAAATGGAATGTAATTTGTTAGGTAGGTTCACTACCATAAAATACAGGTCAAGTTCGATTTTGGTGTCTGTCCACACATTTCTACCAGTTACGGCCCTTTGTTGTTAACTGCAGTCTGCAGTTAGGGTTGATCGATCAAATGCAATTTTAAATTAATCATCTGGAAGGGTTTCAGAAATAATAAGTCAACAACAGATAATACAATACAGAAGGAGTCCCATTTATAGGAGGGAAATGTTCAGATATAAATAAGTTCAACAAAACAACATTTATTGAACTTATTATCTGAACCTAAGGGAAATACTTGTTAATGAGTATTTAGTATAGAAAGGGTCAAGGGTTCTTGAAGCAGAATTGAACCCCCGAAGAGAAGAATGGCTTCGTTTGATGTCAAATTTTCAAAATGTTCTCACAACCAAGGTCGGCCGGCCCAGAGGGACCGTAGTCTGCCATGGTGTGACCAAATTAAGGAAATCTATAAAAAGGCCCGTAATTTCATGAGAATACTAGTGATAGTTCTACACAGCCAAACTTTATCAGTGATGATGAGATTTCTGTCTGACGACGTCCAAAATGATCAATTGACACCAGCGGGGCTCATATATACATGTTAAGCCTATTTAATTAAGTGTGAGTAAAATGACGGTTTTATTTTTTTATCAGGGTATTGATCGCGCCTTTAATTATTGCCCCCTTAGTGGACGGCCATCAAAGCTGAGGCCGATTCAATGACTTCCACATAAATCTTGCATGGCGTATTGTTTGCAGTGTCCACAATGGGGCATCGATCACATCATTGTGAAATCCCCATATCACAGAATTCAATAGGCTCTCGTGTTCAGTCGTCAATAGGGAGACGGGTCAGTGATAGCGAAAAAACATCATAAAATAACGATAACTAACATACAAAACAAATAGAGATAGCCTGGCTTATCACGCTGGACATTGTCCAACCTGCATGATCTGCTGACACAGTCAGAATTAGGATTTCTTGGTTTTGGGGTTTCCGATTATGTCGAGGTCCTATTATGTGAAGGAGCTCATGGCCGGAACAATCATAATAAGAAATTAATTGTGCAACCGTTCGGAAAAATCTGATATTTAGCGATTGAGCCCCAAGGACCGAGTTTATTCAGTCAGAATTAGGATTTCTCGGTTTTGGGAATTCCGACTATGTCGAGGTCCTATTACTGTATGTGAACGGGCTCATAGCCGGAACAATCAATATATTTATATTAAGAAATTAATTATGCAACCGTTCTGAAAAATCTGAGTTGGAGATTGAGATGAAAACTATTCAGCCCCAAGGACCGAGTTTACACAATCAGAATTAGGATTTCTTGGTTTTGGGGTTTCCGATTATGTCGAGGTCCTATTATGTGAAGGGGCTCATGGCGGGAACAATCAATATAAGAAATTAATTGTGCAACCATTCTGAAAAATCAGATAGTTAGTGATTGATATTAGAACTATATGTGCCCTAAGGACCGAGTTTACACATTCAGAATTAGGATTTCTTGGATTTTGGGGTTTCTATCAGAAATAATTGTGCAACCAGGGACCAGCCTATAGAGTTTTCAAATTTAGAGAAGTATTAACTTCTCCTTAAAAAGAGTGAAAAGTGTCATTTTTATAGGGAGAAGATGTCTGCCTCCAGCTCCAGACTGTTTCCTGTGTGATAAAAATGATCATATTCATCCGTATGCTCAAATGTTTGGCGATGGAGTAAAACAGGTGACTAGGTAGCTGATAGTAACTGATGCTTGAAGTTAGAAGTTCTAGATCTAAACCTGTCTACTATTATGAAGATGATTGTCAATAAGAAAGGGGAATTTTCTCTGCAAAGAATATGAAGTCTTGATATAGAGTTATCTTTCCTAGATTAATAGACTCAACATTGTCTGTTGTTGCTATTTTGTCTTTCCATGATTGAGTTATCTTCCTTGCATTGTACTGAGATAAACAGAAAGCTTGTCCAATTCTTTTGAGCAATATGTGACAAATTTTCTATGGAGTTACTACTGTATTGCTTTCATAGTTTAAGGGGAGAAAATGCATGTTTCTATGTTTTGCCTGCAAATTTCACTGTTTTCCCTGTTCTTCCCATGTATTTTATTACAAGCTTGGAAATAGTGTGTCTGACAATTGCAGAATGTCCCCAAATGGTGGATTCAGTATGCTATCCCGCACAGTGGGCTAGCATCACCAAATTCACCCTTTGGGGACCTAATTTTGCTTAGGCCTAATCTTCTGGGAAGTATCTATATTCTCAAATTAACATTGTTTTAGTTACTTTTTCTCTTCTGTTCAGAAGACTAAATGGGTGAACATCACCAACTTCAATTCGGGAACTTCAATCTGATCCTAGGTCTCCCATGGCAGTTGAGATATAAGCAGAATGAGGTTCCTAGAAGGTGAATTTTGTGATGCTAGCCCACTGCAGGATAGCATAACTCAATTCACCCTCATGGGGACCTTATTCTGCAAATGACAGACACACTTTATCCAGGCTTGTTTGATTGTTTCTGTCTTTAGATATAATCTGTAATCTCATATTAACTGTTGGCCTTTATCTATTTTTGCTCTTTGGTCAGAATTGCCTTGAAATATAAAGCAATGTTATAGTTTAATATATTGAATTTGTTAAGGAATAAAATTATATATTTTGCTTTATCAGAGATGAGACATGCAAGAAGTGATGGCTTAACCCTTCCATAACTGGAGATTCACAAAATTTTGTTTAAACCCTGTTCCAATGCATTCTCTTTATATATATAGCCTCGATCAGATATAGATTTTTGAAGTTTGTTATTTCTCGAGATATGCAATTATTTTTGGCCCAGAACAAATTTGTCAAACCCACAGTCTCGGACAAAATTGTGGATGAAGATGGATAACTCTGAAATCAAGTGGTAATATGGCCAAATTTCTTGATACTCAAGTGATAATACTGCCATATTTCTTCAAACAAAATGTTGATAAATAACACGTTTTGGGAAATATTATACCATAGTTGACAGTGGTTAGAATTATTTTGTTGCAATTAATCAATTCTTATAACTAAAGCGTATTATGAAGAAATATTGTTGTTTCTTGATGATATGGGCACCGTCTGATCAGATTGAGAACCTTTAATGATTTTTAGAGATTTTAATCCTTTCTATACTATTAAACTAGTCATTGATGAGTAGAGTTTCCTTTAGGAAATGTTCATATGATAACTTCAACAAACAACCATAGTTTCTTGAATTTATTATCTGAACATTTCCCACCAATGAATATGAATCATTCTGTTCAAGATTGTATTATGTTTTCACATATCTGTCGTCCACTTTTATTACCTGAACACCCCTTCAAATGAATGAATAATAGATCATTCCAAGTTTTACTTTTATGACTGAATAGGAGAATCCAATCAGAATAGAAAGGGTTAAAATAAGGGTCTCTGAAGTTTAGCATTGAATCATGAGTGTGATCTGAATTATATTGATTGCTAGAGTGTTTCAATACATGTCCTATCTTCAAAATGAATTATATTATGATTTATGGGGTACTACCATGTTTCGTTGCAGCTAAGGTGCCAATAATGGATTTCAGATAAGAACATGGATTTTATTTCAAAAGTCAGTTGGATCCCGTTTGAAAATACATGTACTAAATTACTCAAAAGCTTAGCTGTCTGCATTCATATTTGCTACCGTATAGATATTCCTAAGATGTTGGAGGAAAATTATATTCAAATTAAGTAAAATTTTGATTGGTCACTGAAATGTAGAGAAACAGACTGGATTCCACTATATTCATTTTTGGACTCTCAGATAAATCTGCGCAACATGCAGCCTTTAATCCTTTCTTTACTAAATGGATTCTCCCACCCAGTTGTAAATGTATATATTGGAATAGTTGATTATTCATTTAGAGGGATGTTCAGCAAATATAAGCAGATGACAGGCAGGTTACAAGTGCAGAAGGATACCGATTCATTAGAGGGAAATGTTCATAGCGCGGTAGCATCACCAAATTCACCCTCTGGGGACCTCATTCTGCAATTGACAGACACCCTATTTCAAGGCTTGCTCATCAATGAGTATTTAGTCAAGAAAAGGTTAATAGACTAAGGTTAGAGTTATCATCAGAACATCCTACACATGAATGAATGGGCATAAATAAGTTAAAGGGGGACTGTACACTAAAACAGCCATTTACAATTTTGCTGGGCTGCCATTGTTAGGTTCAAATCTTGCTCAAGATGAAACACTAGTGCTCGAATACTTCACACTCTCTTTAGTGCTTGAATACGTGGCACACCTAGTCATCCTTATGAGAAAGATCTCTTCATTTTCAAACACACCCAATACTGTGAAAAACCGACAGTTTTAGTGATTCATGGAAATAGAAGCCATGACTTTATAGATCGTGTTGGATATTTCCTTGTTCCTTAAGTTAATTGGATTGGGTATCTTTTTATGCGTTCCTTTGATGTGGGCATCACATTGTGCTAAGATTGAATCCTGCAGCCTTGCAAATCACTTCTACAGCTTTTTACTTCCCAGATGCATTATCACTGCGAATTGTGCAAAATATTGGATCGACCATTGTATCGGGAGGCACAAATGCGTACCTATTGGAGCACAAATGACATTCGCATTGTGCAAAGACACATTAAGAGACATCGCTGATATCGTCTCCTTGAGCCTCATCCCTGTAACACAATGACGAGAAGCTGTATGGCTAAGATTCAAAGTAGTTCTGCATTCGAGTGGAAACAAAAATGGTTCTTGACGAACAATGGCAGAAAAATTGATTATTAGGATGATACTCTGTTTATTGTCATTTTATAGAAATGCATGAATCAGAATTATTGACTGATATCATCTGACAAAAAACAGACGCAATTGACTGATGGACTTGTTCGGATATTGTTGATTTGATTTTTTTTCTCACATTGCTTACCAAATTTTGTCATATACGGTAATACTCTAAATAATCGACTCCTTAACCACAGCAGAATTATGGGTAATTTTTCAGGTTTTAGTCGGAAATATGGCCATATTTCTGACTAAATCCTGAAAAATTACCCATAATTCTGCTGTGGTTAAGGAGTCGATTATTTAGGGCATTACTGTACTTACTAACCTATGGTTTTGTTCATTCTCCATTAATTTTTGTCTTGGTGATTTTTAGTTTATCTCAGATGTCTCGGGATGTGTCGCTTCTTGTTCATCGTTTGTCCATCCTTCTCATTTTTTCCATCATATTGTGTTATACTAACTTTCAGTTTTTGTCTTGGTGCTTTTCAGGCCATGTCTCTTGATGTCAGTCAATTATTTCTCATTCATCATTTGTCCATCCTTCTGTCAATTCATATCTGTGGTATGGTCCACTGACTAGGCTGTCCAGTCTATATCGGTTTAAACAATTGACAAGTATGTTTCCATGTTCCACCCTCACCATTTACAGTAACGCCGTAAATAATCGACTCCTTAACCACAGCAGAAACTGAGAGCTTTCCGATGAATGGCAACAAGCCATATTTCTGACTAAATCCTGAAAAGTTACCCATAATTCTGCTGTGGTTAAGGAGTCGATTATTTACAGCATTACTGTATGAGACCATAAGGGATTCCATTTATTCTTGTATCATGATGCTCAGATACTAAGTTGAACAACTAAGACTGTTTGTTGAACTTGTTAGCTGTCCAACATCCCCACAAAATGAATCAATGGTAATCAACTAAATACCCTTGCAGAAGTATCCAGTCATCAAACGATTATAATGGCCATTCATATGAAAAAGCTCTTTGGTTTCATTTTATGCTCTTATGTCATCAGTGGTGGATATTCCGATCCAATAAAGCTTCCATACTCCTGTTTGACAAATGCAATAGAAAATGAGTTACATTCCTGCTTCAGTGTCGCGTATATGCAGAAGAACTTCTGACTTTCCTTCTGATAGTGATATTATGTCACATTGTATAATCAGCTTCCTTTACAATATGTCCGTTTTTATTTCCTAAGCCTACTCTTTGAGACAATCAAAACTTTCCAAGAATGCAAATGTACATTAATTTATGTATAACAGTGAGTACATTGTAATTTACTGTAAAAGTGACTATAGGTCCTATGGGCCAGATGTTAACCATACATATATGTGACTATAATAATAAATATATTCATATATGCTCATTTAAAAAAAACAGGACATATTATGTTATTGGTCTACATGTCCATCCATCTGGTTTCCGGATGATAACTTTAGATAGTCTCAACTGAATGGAATGAAATTTGGTATGTGGGTTTACTAGCACAAAATACAGGTCAAGTTTTAATTTGGGTTCCACCAATTTTCACCAGAGTTTATATGGCCCTTTTTGTTTGAATTTGCACTCAGTTTTTGTTTCCGGATGATAATTTTAGTAAGTCTGAACTGAATGGAATGAAATATGGTATGTGAGTTTACTAGCCCAAAACACTGGTCAGGTTCAAATTTGGGTCCCACCCACCAATTTTCACCAGAGTTATGGCCATTTGTTGGAATTACCATGCCCTGGCAATGTGCTTGTTTCCTTTTAAAATATTAGAACTGTGGATCATGATATCTGTATTTACATATCATTTACAAGCCTGAAATTTGCAGAATGAGGTTCCCAGAGGGTTAGCATCACCAAATTCAACCTCTGGGGACCTCATTTGTTTTAGGCCTCATCTTCTGGGAAGTATCTCTATCTCAAATTAACATTATTTTTAGTTACGTTTTCCCCTCCTATGCAGTTTCTATATCCCCTAATTTGCAGAAGATAAAATCCATAATCGAGGTGACTAATGGGTGAACATCACAAACTCCAACTGGGGAACTTCAATCTGATACTAGGTCTCCCATAGCAGTTGAGGTCCAAGTAGTTTGTGTCTGGTAGCAGCACTTTAATAGTTCTACAGTAGTGATACAGTGGAGTGAAGTGCACAATTCTGTCTTGGCATTCCAGTCTTGATATAAGGGCAATAACTCTAATTTTCTGCAGGTCTTGTTTTAACTGGAGATAGTAGAATTGTCTTATCATGTTAAAGACAGTTATTATAAAGCTTCTCTCTTAATTAATAGGTAATTCTCAACACCTTGAAATACATGTAGCAAGTTGTTGAATTACTATTATATTTATATTATTTGTACTTGATGGAATATTGCATCAAATTAATAGTCTTTGTTTGCATAAGAATGAAACAAATCGATGAAGCTGTCACCTCCATGGTTGAAAGGAGTATCTGCTCTAAAGCTTCTATTCTAAAGCAATTTACTATTAGAATAACCCTTTCTATACTAAATACTCATTGATTATTAATTCCCGTAGAAAATGTTCAGATAATTATATTTCAACAAACAAACATTTCATGCGGTATTATAATATATTTACCGATTAAATGACCGCTATTTAGTATTTAAACTATAATGTCAAATGAGCTAATTTTCTGGTAAAAAAACTTACCCAGCTCAAAACTGACAGAAAAATACCTAATACTAATATGTTGGACTTCTGTTGTGACAAAAAACATTCTGGGAAGGGCCTTTATTATCCTTGTTGAGGCTCAATTATAGTTTTTTTTGGGACTAAAATAAATTGCACCCTGTGGGTTTAAACTGGGTTCTATATATTATCTGTGGTCTGCTTTAATATATTTCCATAACATCCCTTCAGATTAATAACAGACCATTCCAATATTTATTTTATATTTTGGAACTTCTGTCTGTCTGTGTGTGTATGTACTAGTATGTATGTGTGTTATAGACTCGAAAACAGCTCGACCGATCCGACTCAAATTTGGTATGTATGCCTACTTTGATCCCGGAAACAATATGGACGGGTCGAATTTTACGTGCGACTGTGTCCTTGACCTCGCTCATATACGCTCATATAGGCTTGTTTCTGGACCACGACCAATCCCATTCAAATTTGGTATGTAGGCCTACTTTAATCCCGGGAACAATATGGACAGGTCCAATTTCACTTGCGACCATGTCCTTGACATTGACCATGACCGCGTTCATATATGCTCATATAGGCATGTTTCTGGACCGATTGAACATTAGTATGTCCAGACGCTGTATGTTCTGCCAAGAGGTAGGCGATCACATAGAAATCGCTAAATAGCCCGGACGAAGTTGGGCACATCAGCTAGTATACCTATATAATTGAATGGGAGAATCCATTCAGTATTGAAAGTGTTAACCCTTTGTAACTGGATACTCATAGATGGGTGTTCACTTGTTTCCCATCAATTAATTTTTAGCGTTGTTCAGCTGTATGAATATGTTGGTCATAGCCATTTTGCAGAAGTTACTTTATATTGATGTTAAAGAGTGACATGTAAATTTTATCAGATGCTGTTGCGTTTGGGGTTCTGACTATTATTATAAAACATTTACTATTTTCTATAAAATGTCTATTGAACTATGTTGGATTGACACCCAAAGTGAAAGGCTTAATAGGTACCAAATACCAGGGTGTGTGTGGTGTGTGTATATATACAGAATTCCATGTACAACAAAATCTTTAATATGTTATCGCACTCACTTCAGATGATTTATAGTTACATTTCACTTGATCCTTAGGTTCTCATGAAACCCCATCTGAAAGTCATTTAATATAATATTTAATTGGAATACATGCCTGTGTTTTTCACATTCTCCTTGGCATTTTGGTGGGGGAGGTGGGAATTTGAAGTAGTTTAGGGATCACATCAAATTGCAATCTGTGTGAGCATACACTCAGAAACATACTATACCATACTCAAACCTACCATTTGATTTGCCGCCTATCGGGCCGAAAAGGTTGTCTATCTGGCTTAAAAAAAATGTTCGAGAGAGTCCTATGTTTATGTAGGATTCAACAGCGATGTATGCCAAATAAGGCATTTACTCTGTTCTGTGGTTATGGTCTGACCTCACATATGATTCTTGATCCCCGACAGAAGAAATACCATTTAAGACCGAAAAATAGGCATCACAAAGCAAGTTGGTGTTTTTCACGTCCGCTACACACCTGGAAGCCCCATTTCTTTATATGCCACTGCCATATTTCATGTCCCTGATGATAGTAATGGAAGATGGGTGCCTAAAAAAAACAATGTCAATCAACATGACCTACACAGCGTCACCAGAATTCGGACAGTTTTCATTAATTAAAAGGAGGTTTGTGGTTGCTTAACCCTTTCATTGCCAAGTCTGATTTCTGTATCAACCCATATTTCCTTGATCATTTTTCAAATTTATTGATTATAATAATGTGATACATTGATGGAAAGGGCTCTTAGAGCTCTTTCCATCAATGTATCACATTATTATAATCAATAAATTTGAAAAATGATCAAGGAAATATGGGTTGATACAAAAATCGGACTTGGCACTGAAAGGGTTAAGAATGAGATTGTGTTTTTAAGGCATATAACTCCAACGATGATCATCGTCAATCATCTGAAAAAGGTCAGTTTATTCAGAGAAGCAGTGCTTTCAAACGGGCAATGGATACTACTAAAGGACACACCCACTTTCCTTTATTTTTTGTACTTGGAAGCTATTTCATCGGGAGCATGTAATAACGTACGGTCAGGTCTGTCTGTCCGGATTTTTCTCCCAACAGTTGGTCCGATTTCAACCAGATTTAATGTGGTGACTGAGGGTGCCCTGGCGGAGCGTTAGTTTAAAAAAAAAATTATTTAAAAAAAAAATTAATTAAATTAATTTTTTTTGTTTTTTTATAATAAGCTCACTATGGGCCTATTTCAGAATCAAATAGTCCAATATGAACCTATCTGCACAAGGATATGTTGCAGCAAATAGGTATGCTCATTATATATGTGTTTTCACCATGGCCCCCCGCCATCCAACGGAATAATGGGGATAAGTCCACTATGGGCTTATTCCAGAATAAAATAAGTCCAATTTATGCCAATATTTAAGTCCAATATGAACTTATTTGCACAAGGATATATTGAAGTAGCAAAATAAATATCTATATATATATAAGTGTAGGATCTTTCTCTCACGTGTGCGAGGTGCACACAGGCGCTGCAGCCCCCCTTTTTCAGCTAGTTGGATATACTTATGATGGTGTTGATAGCTATTAATTTATTCTCCACCATAGGAGACCCCTGTGGCTCAGTGGGTAATATGCATTAGGCCATGATGCCATCATATGCTGTCTCAGGGACCAGTCTAGTGGTTTCAAGTAACTTCTTCCTGTTTGGTTATGAGAAAGATGTGGACTGTTATCACGGAGAAGTACCAATGGCTGAAATTCATTTTACACCCCCAACACCACCCTTCTATGTATAATCCAATAAGTATTATGCAATCCAAGAGCCCATTTCCATTACCACAAGCAAGCATTATTTCAGTGTCAGCCAATCGCCTTTCAGGTGATTGTCGGAATTCCTGCAAAGTGTTGGATTCGCCACATAGCTAAAAATAGCGCAACAAATATTCTGTCACATTGATAATTTCACACAGTGTTAAAAAACTAGAGATATTAACAACTATTTACACACTAAAAGCATACATGAGGAGTCCATAATTAACCAATAATACCAAGCAAGGAGAATAGAAGTAGGTATTTCCAAGAACACCAGTTTGAAATAACCGCATGTGACACAGCTATTTTCGTCAGACTGTGTACAGTGAAGAAGTTCCAGTCTGGTTTTAATCTAGGGCTATCAGTACTGTTATAATATCTGGGGACAACACTGCAATGTTACATATCCCTGTCTTCCTGCAGCATTCAAATCATTATGATTGATGAAGACATTTGAATGATAGTGATGCAAAGTTTGTCTTCCTATGACTATGTGCAATATCTGTTGATATCAGTCCTTCGATTTTGAAAAGTGTAAGTGCACAGTTATTATAAATAGTGCATCTGCAATTGGATCCAGGTGCACTACTCTCAGGTTCCTAATAATGGTATCAGCATGATTATTAATTTGGGAGAAATTCCCAACGATCACTATTATTTGGCATTGAGTCATAGAGTGAAATTACCATCACTATTATTAATTTCAGCCTAGATCCCCACCCATCACTATTATTAGGCCATCATGATTATTAGGCACCTGAGAGTACTGCTCTTTGGTGTGTCTATAATAAGGTACATATGTACCACCGAGGCATCTCAGATCCGAGGACTTAAATGCTCTTATCCTACCCAAATGCTGATAGTAGTTTTGGTGACATGTCGTTTTCCATAGGCAGACTGACTCTCTGGAATGCTCTATACCGTTGATCATCCGCAAATGTCCTTGATATGATGAATTCCAAGGTCTTTTGAAAATTCACTGTAAAAAGTCACTAATATTCTTGGAGCCAGATGCTTCAGGAAAAAGTGCCTTGCTTACGGTTCAGTGGATCTAACACTTCTGAAACTAGAAAATAAATATCTGGTCATGGTCCCAGAAAGGATGCACACTGGGTTAACCCTTTACCCAACAGAACGGCCCTGTGCCAATGCATTCTCTTATATATGCGAGTCGACCATAGGTCGCCTCGCATATATAAGAGAATGCATTGGCTTAACACATTAAAAATTATAAATTGTTAAAGAATGTAAGAAAAAATGGTAAAAAGTGTTAAAAACAGATGTTTTTTAGGCCAATGCATTCTCTTATATATGCGAGGCGACCTATGGTCACAGGGCATAACTGTAACTATCACAATGTGGTCAAGGAGCCGGTTCCAATGATATCCATATTTGTATGGTTCTATTGAGACAGACCGAAGATATTTTAGGCTGTTGAAGCTTTATTTGGCCGGTTTGTTGGGTAAAGGGTTAATTGCGGCTTTCTTTATTGAAATACTCATTGACGATTAATTCTTTTAGGAAATGGTCAGATAATAAGTTCAAGAAACGGCCACCGTTTGTTGAATTTATTATCTGAACATTTCCCTCTAATATTGTCTGTTTGTTTGTCTGTCGTCTGCTTATATTTCCTGAATCAGATGAATAATAAATAGTTCCGATGTATACTTTTATAACTGAATGGGTGAAACTTTCAGTAAAGAAAGGGATAAAATATTTATTTCAATGGTCAGTTGAATATTTCAATCTGGCACAGGTGCAGGGGCCCCCGGAACAATTGAAGTGCAAGGGGAATATTATTAGTTATCTTCGGCAACATTGGGGGTACATGGAGACTTAATATGATGCATGGGATTTGGCGACTTTCAAGAATCTGATAGACATACACCTAGATGACAGAAAATATGTTTCTAACATTGCATAAGTTTGAAATATTTATTGTATACATACATGAGCGACTGGGACTAAGAGTCTGTCAGACTCCTTCCGATCTTAAATTTGATTTGATTTGATTAATACCTGGATGTCGATTTTGAAAAAAAGACATCCAGGTATTCAATCTCCATGTACCCCACGGTGTTGCCGGAGATAACAATTTTGTCCCAACAACAATAGCCATGTCTTCTTAAATTAAGTGTGTTTTTCATAGGTTCTCCGATTAAAACACACCAATAAGAATAATTCAGTAACCAATGTCAGGTGACATCAAACTTGGCATGCGAGAGCAATGTCACGATTTGTGGAAACTGCTAGTTCAAGGGTCATTCATATACACCGCGTGTGGCCGCTTACGGACTGAATTTTCGTGACAGGGAATAAAATAAATATTTATCGCGGAATCGGGTCTCAAAAGTCACGTAAATAATGTAATCTCGAGCTGGGAACTTCACGTACCGATGAATAAATCATTAAGCAACAGGTATGAACAAAGAAGTACATTCCCCGCGTTATTTTTTCGACTTTATACGGTTCCCTGCCAAACTTAAAAAAAAGTTCCCGGGTTTTGTACTGATGGAATATGATCTCTACGGGCGTTAGCATTAGTAGAGATTCATGGCATGATCTAGTGGCCTCCATGCCTGTATTAACCCTTTCATGACTGGTACTTCCTGAAATTTTGCGAATACCCTGAGCCAATGCATTCTCTTAAATATATATGAGTCCTAACAATATTTACCTTGATCTTGTAAGCCAGTGCATTCTCTTATATATGTGAGGCTCCCATAAGAGAATACACTGGCGTAGGATCTTCAATGCTGCACCAGCGCAGTTCCAGTCATGAAAGGGTTTATGGTGTCCATGATATACAGCACATTTAATATGGATCACCCCTTGTCTATCATATTGAAAAAAAAAATTGTATAAAGCTATCAACTAAGGTAACATGGGTCACACCAGGTCATATAGCATGTGATGAGGAACCAGTCAATTAATTATAACAAGTGGTCAATATGTCAACATAATGACTAGTCCTCTTTTAACAAAAACTAATTGAATAGAGAACAGGCACCCCTATAATTAGGTTAGGGAAAGCACATGACCCCAATAACCTTTGCTTTAGGCCTTGGCATGTGTATCAATTTGTCCAAACTCTAGAGAGACTTTCTCTCCAATAAAATCCCCATTCAAAAAATCACTGTGGTAATTCATAAATGATAACCTCATTCTGTGGCTATTTGTGTGGCTAGCCATATCAGTGTTATGTCTGTTTGATTGGACTTCCCCTCTGAGTTAACCTATGGCAGTTGTAAAGTTATCCCCCTGGAGTAGTGCATTTGTGTGTGAAAGCCCGCTCCATTCATTCACGGCTATCACCCAGTCAGTGACTGTGTTGCAACTGCTAACAACACCTCAGCCCGGTAACATCTAGAGACTGACTGACTGCGTCACTGTATCAACTGGTCATGGCTCGTGCTGTTCTGTATTGTTCTCTGTGATGTCTTAGTGATGAATACCTTGACAATTTATTGAGGGGCGTCACTTTCAGGCCATTTCTTTCTTCATCGGTGTGCATCTTAGCATCTTATTGGATTATCGCACTGTATTGGGAAAGCCGGCAGATTTTTAATTTGCTCGACCTAACCCGCTCAGGTAAATTGCAGTTCACAAATACAATTTGGACAATCAGGACATGCTACATTTGCCGCGAAGTTAGAGATACAGAAATTTTGGTATATCGTTTCATAAAGAAAAAAAGTTAGAAAGACGTTTTGGATGAGATACGTTTTAAATTGGATGTTTACAGAATTTCGAAAGTGGATGAAAAGTATATTGCTGATTTAAAAGATATTTCACCAACGGAAGATAGTTGTATCTGTGATCCATCTCTGTACATTCCATGGATATTTTGTCATTTGACTCGTGTGATATATGTATGGATATCAGGATTATCGTCCAAATGTGCAACAATGTCATATAATGTGGGACTCGCCTTGCCTTGCCTGTAAAGCGGCCGCGGCCCTACCTGCCGAATGCTGCACTGCTGCTGCTGCGTTGGCAGCTGCTAAAATGCCTCTGTGTTCTGGACTTGACGTTCTTGGTTGTTGTTTGGATCTGGTAAGTTTCAAATTGATATCGGGCCCAATACCCTCCATAAAAAAAGTGAAAATGGGACAAGAAAAAAAGCTTGTATATTTTTGAAATTCATAACTCATATTTTAATACTTTTATCTCAGTGAGAAAGAATTTTGCTAGTTTGTTTTTTTATTCTCTCAGAACTTTTTGTCTCCTTTTTGGGAATTTTTCTTTCATTTTCGCTGTTTTGTGTTTCATTTTTGGGTATTTTTTCATTTTTGTTTAATTTTTGGGTATTTTGTGATAAAACCTGTTGATTATAATGGAGCTGATTATAATACCAAGACTGTCTAAAAGATTTATAGTTTTGTTTTCTTAGTTCCATGGTTAGAAGAAGCATATTTTCAGTTATATTTTATAGCTTCTTATCAGCGTTAAATTAAAAAAATATGAGTTTTCTTCATAGAGTAGACCCTTAATTAATACTGAAATCATACACAATCTGGTTTGAAAGATCTACAAATTGGAAAATATCATCTTTCCGTTGTCATTTGCTCAAGAAACTAATCCACTTCAGTCACTGAATTAAATACAAAACCAATGTTTAAGGGAGTAAAATTCTGTATTCATGCTTCTAGAATGTTTTTGAGCTTGCAGGACAAAAAATAATAATTTCACTAAAAAGTATTCTCCATGCTAAAGCAAACTTCCAAATTCACAGCCACTAATTTCTGTTGAAGTAAATTGCTTTATATTTGTATTAAATAATAGAAAAGGTTACTGTCAGAAAGCAAAAAAAAATTGGTAATTTTACACCTATGTATTCTTTTATCTAGAATGAAATCTTTAATATAATATTTCCAATTCTTTCCTCTGAAAGGATGTCACACAAAGAACTATGTTGGTTTCCATTTGTATCAATTTGCTAACAATATTTAATTATTGAAATTAATCTGCATCCGCAAACTTGAGTGATCCCGTTATTTCCCTGATGGAAATTCAATGTTCAACGCAAAGCAAATTGAATTATTCTCACAGCGAGAGTGAGAAATTAATGGATAAATTTTAACGAAGATGCTTTTTTGAATTACAAGAAGCTGTTGTGGAAAAATAGTAATACTGTTTTTAAAGCACAGAGACTTGCACATTTTATGACAAAATTTCTGTCAAGACACACTCCTGCATTTTCTAGAAGAGACTTTTATAATTGAATATTCTCATTGCCTAAAAACATAAAGATAATAGAACAAATTTTTGTGTTTACACGTGGAAATATAATACCTTGTAGGCATCTGAAATAACAAGAATTATTAAAATACAACATTCTTGGGTATTAAGCCAGTACATACATATTCTATACAAATTTTGCAAAAATTATATAAGCTTGGTTCTAATTTTACCATATATTTTATAAACTCAGCATGTAGCTACAGCATGTTTGGTTTTCGATATGTGAATTGAGAAATGGATTGAATTAAGAAGATGGTCTTTTAGTTTTCCCATTTTCTACGAATGAAGATGGGACTTTTCTATGGAACAATATTTTTTTGTTAGAATGTGTGATTCCCATGAGAACTATCTGTGACAGTCACCAGACAAATTCAAATTCTCTAGAATTGTGATAAATATGCAGACTTTATCTTAATAGTTGTGATATTATACAGAAATGTAAAGAAATTTTATTTTTTCCCCACTGCAATGGTATAAATCCCTCTCTTTCTGTTTCAATGCATATGAATTTAGAATGGAAATAAACATGTGATTTTGAGAGGTTTACTTGTACTTCTAAAATAGAAAATATCCATTTTACTGACTCGGACATTTTCAATCATAAAACCCATTGGCCATCAACAAACTTTCCAAAATCACATCAAATATATAGGCAGTGATTAGAGAGATCACATATTATTTTAATAAAACCAGACAATGTATGCAAATTGCATGCAATCTGTCACTATGGTTTCAACCACTAGGAAATATTAGGTGTTAGTTAATAATCTGATAGATAAAGTACCCATATGCTTCACAATATATCAGCTTGTAATGTGACATTAGATCTACATGTAACCTAAATTTTTATATGCTACAAACATTTAAAAACTTCACAATTTGGTGTTTCACCACAATGTTAAACATCTCACTCAGATTTCATTTCAATATTTATTACAGAGATGCTTCCTAAAGATAAATATATGCTAAGATGTTCGGAAAAAATGTTTTGAAAATTTTCTCTAATCCACAAGGAGTCTCCAGAAATTGAACTGCATTGTGATACACAAAACTATGTTCTGGTCATATGTCTAAGAGAAATAAACTTAGCCGATTGATTCTGGGAAGTTTATATATCGATTTTGAATTCCATATGTGGTCTATTTTTCATAAGACATTCATAATGTCATCAATAAATTGAAGTTTTATTTTCACGTATTGCAAACAAAATTGTTGAATTGGATGGTTCTTTGACTGAACTTTACAATAAGTTGATCTATGACTGAACAATGATTGTGTTTCCTTATGTCATGAAAGTTCCAAGTTTTATAAATCCTGAAATCTATCATATATCTCTCTTGCCTTTCAGAAATTCAGATATAATAAGTTTGATGACTACGCACTGCAGACCTTTTCTTAGGTAATCGTGAATACTATGTAGAAATAAAGACAAATTTGATAAAGTTTAACTAAATGCTTTATAAAGTAAATGATGGATTCATAATTCCAGAATTAAGTGAACCTTTTAAAATTGCCTTTTACAGTGAGTAATGCCATAATTAATCGGCTCCTTAACCACAGCAGAATTATGGGTAATTTTTCAAGATTAGTCGGAAATATGGCTTGTTGCCATTCATCGGAAAGCTCTCACTGAGCTCTCATTTCCGACTAAATCCTGAAAAATTACCCATAATTCTGCTGTGGTTAAGGAGTTGATTATTTAGGGCATTATTGTACTTTAACCCTTTCTGTACTTAAATGGATTCTAACATTCAACTATAAAAGTATACATACATTAGATTGGTCTATTATTCATTTGGAGGGATGTTCAGTTAATAGGAGCAGATGACAGACATACGAAAAGCTGATACAAGTGCAGAAGGATTCATATTCTTTGGTTGGAAAACTACTCGTCAATGAGTATTTAGTATTGAATGGGTTTAAACAAGTTCATATTTGCTCTTAAAAATAGTCATTCAGATTCAACTTCCATATAAAAATTTCATGTCGTATTGACAGAACCTTCTATCTTTCTTCATCAGCTACATGTATTAATATGAAAGAAAATATTTCCTCTGAAACAGTGCCTGAAAAAAGGTTTTCTTGATATTCTCCGACACTTGCAGATATAGGTTGATCAATGAAGGATCCTTAAATGTTGAAGAATTGCATCGGTTTTTGTCCCAGTGCAAATGGTAAAAAATAAATTCTATTTTATCTGCAGTGAACACAGTTTTGTGTATCACAATGCAGTTCTTAAAATTTCTGTAGTCTCCTCGTGGATCAGACAAAATTTTCAAAACATTTTTTCCGAACATCTTGCATATTTTAATATAGGAAGCGTCTCTTTAATAAAATTGAAACTAAATCTGAGTGTGAAGGTTAACATTTCTGTGAAACACCCAATTATGAAGTTTTTAAATGTTTGGATCGTAACAAATTTAGGTTAATAGATCTATTAAACTTCGTATAACACCCAAAAGTAAACGTTGAAACTCAGTTTTCATATGAAAATGTCCTTTAGCAAATAATATTAAGCTGATAAATTGTGAAGCATGCATATGGGTACTTATTAACAATCAGATTATCAACTAATGCCTAATATTTCTTTTAAAATAATCATTTCAGATTCAACTTCCATATAAAAATTTCATGTCATATTGACAGAAGCTTCTATCTTTCTTCATCAACTATTGATATGAAAGAAAAATATTTCCCCTGAAAATAGATTTTCTTGATATTCTCTGACACTTGCAGATATAGGTTGATCAATGAAGGATCCTTAAATGTTGAAGGATTGCATCTCTTATTCACATAATAATGGCATAATTACAATATTATCAATAAAAAGGCGATATGGAATCACTCTGAAACGTTAAACCTCCCATTATAATCCGAAATGAATCTATGGATTTAGCACTTTACGTTTATCAGGAGCGTAAAATTATTGTTTTCACTCTCGGTTTTGTTGTGGAACTAGACATAACTGTAATTATGAATCCAATAATATTTGGGGATAATGAATTTCAAGTCAGAACATAACAGGGAGAGGTAAGAAGGTTAGTGGTAATCCAGGGATATCCCAAACTGTCAACTGTAATTACCGATGGCAGGAGTAAGGGGAATTATAGGCCTGCGGTAGGCATCCAACAAACTCTATATATTATCATCTGGATGTATGATTCAGTGTGGGTTCATATCTGTTTCATGTACCATGTAAATTTTTATCACTTTCCCTGACTTACCTCATGCAAACTGTAGAATGGTTGTTTATGGTTGTTTTATTGAACTTATGCAATGTTTATCAGCCCTCGAAATTAGCTAGGGCAAAAGGCAATGCTGGAGAAAAATCCAAGTTTTAAAGCAATGCCACAGAAAAGAAAAAATGCTAACTTCAAGGTCTGGTTTATCCCAGGCACTTGGGCAAATGGGGCAACTTTTACTGTTGCTACCAACAAAGGAAACCAGTCATTTCCATGAGGAAAACACAGCGAGAGCAATTAGTTGCTCCCATAATTCAGAATACGGGTTCATTGTAATATAAATTTACTAGTTCAATAGTTGGGATACCTAGGATAAGATTGAAGTTCTCCATTTGAAGTTGGGGATATTCACCCATTAGTCACCTCGATTATGTATTTTAATATCTTCTGAAAATTAGGGGATACAGAAACTGAACGGAAGGGAAAAAGTAACTAAAAAAAAACAATGTTAATTTGATAATAAATCTTGATACTTTCCAGAAAAGATGAGGCCTAAGCAGAATGAGATCCCCAGAGGGTGAATTTAGTGATGCTATCCCACTGCGGGGTAGCGTCTCTAAATCCACCCTCTGGGGACCTCATTCTGCAAATGTCAGACACAAGGCTTGATTCCATAATCTAATAATATGGTCTAGATACAACCAATAATATACATGTAGGTATACCATTCTGTTTTCTGTTTTGAATCATAATTAGTCATAGAAAGGAATTCTTCTCAGACATCAAACTCTATTCACTTTTATATAGGCAGCAGTGAAGGAGATTCGGCAGGACAGTTGTAAACCCTTTCAGTGCCAAGTCCGATTTTTGTATCAACCCATATTTCCTTGATCATTTTTCAAATTTATTGATTATAATAATGTGATACTTCGATGGAAAGAGCTCTAAGAGCTCTTTCCAATAATGTATCACATTATTATAATAAATAAATTTGAAAAATGATCAAGGAAATATGGGTTGATACAAAAATCGGACTTGGCACTGAAAGGGTTAAAGGGGCAGTATACCCATATAATGGAATAGTACATCAATGATTTGTGAACAAAAAAGTCACAAGTTTGTGTCTAATAAATTATTAAAATTGTCCACAAAGTTGCAACTTTTCCATTATAGACCTGATATTTACTTATTCTGAAAGAACTCAGTTGTACTATAGGTCATCCACCGACTCAGATGAAAGGAATCCCCTACACAATGAACATTGTACAAAAAAATCTTGATTAAGAATCCGATATCAATCCTCTTGTCACAAGAATCCCATGAAATCTAATATTTACTGAATAAAAGAAGTAAAGTCCAGTTCTAAAATAGATGTAGTTCATACAAGCCGATTTTAGATGCAGATGTAGTCAATATAGATGTAGTACATACTAGTACAAGCCGATTATAATTTCCAAAGGGTTTAGGTAAAAAATTGAGTAGTATATATCTTATATATTATTATTATTATTATTATTATTATTAATTAGGAATCTATAGGCAATTTTTCATGAAGTTTTTGTGGATATCATTGTTTATTCATGAAAGAGAAACATCTTAGATGTAGAAACATTTCTGAACTTGCTGTTAAAATATTAATAGCCCAACCTGTTCCTTTATCATATTCCTCAATCTACTTAGATCAGAGGAAACACGTTGGTCATGTTGTCCTATACGGCAACTTAATCAGGTAGGTCACTTCAAATTTTGTTTAGGACAATGTCCTGTACCTAAAGCTTATAATCAGACTTGAGTTCATAGGATTGAGAGTGAAATCTTCTCAATTGTTGAGACTGCCACCAAAATATTAGATGGAGACCATAAAATACTTTGTTTATAAAATTATACAAAAAGAAACACATTTGGAATGAAAAATTTAAGAAAACAGTTATCATCCTAATTTCTTCGCATAAATTTGAATTCATTGTCTAGTCCACATGTTTACTTTGTTCATGTTGACAAAAGTACGAATAGTAAAATAAAAGTGAAATGATTCTATACAGATTTTGTTTTATCTTTTTCTTAAAGTTCAATATTAAATACTCATTGCACTTCATATTATTTAAATTAACATTTAAAGACCAAAATAAAATGACTGGATATATTTTATTTTCTCTTGTTCTCTTGTATATTTCCGTTAAAAATTCTTCACTTGGTTTAACTGTTTTGTTCATAAATTGAAACTGAAATCCAGAATGTAGGAAAAATGTCATAACTTTTCTTCTATCTTAAAATCTTGACTAATAACTGTACTTTGCCAAAGGCAAGATTTCCCCCTACATGTTGTTCAACACATAATTTAGTAGATAAACCACAAGAAGCTATATATATCTCGTAAATCCTTGTATAAATGACACTTGCTGAAAAAGAATTCACTTCTAAATTCCCAATGAATAAGGCAGAGATGCTTTATCTGTCAGGTATTAAAATTGGCCCAGCCTTGATGGGGGTTAGCCTTAATGAATTATGATTGTATATTCAAAAGCTGGGTCCTCTTCCATCTTTCACTCAGTGTTGAAGCTGCTTATATTTCCCATTGTTCTCTAGGGCCTTTCTGTTCTGCTTTTATCTGTTATCGGAGCTTGCTGCCTGAACTATATCTAACTGTGTTGCCTAATAAAAATCTCCCTTCTGCATACTTCTGGCTGATCCTGTGAGCACCCCTGTAGTCATTTAGCCATGATTGACGTGTGTCACAATGGAAGATCCCATTATCGGCTTTTCGTGGGGGATGTTAGCTGGCTGTAATGTGTATTGGCTTGGTTAAAAGGCTATTAATACTGCAAAGTCATAATTGCTTGTATAGCATATTATAATTATTTGTATAAGAAGTTAGTGATTGAGGTATTCATATCAATTGATTGGGATTGGCGATTGTTTTAGTGAACTCCTAACAGCAGACTTCTCCCTGCGTCTCGGACGAGCCTACGTGTCAGGAAAACTCTCTGTTTGTCATGCTTGGTAAACATGACAGGGAACATCAATATCTCTCTCTGTCATGATTAATAGTCATGTAACTGTAAAAAAGTCAACAAATACCCACAACTTCTATTTTGCCTATCACATATATTAGTTTTCTGCCCCAGTGTTAAAATTGTGGAGTTTTCCTGTATTGGGTTTCACCTATCTATAGCCAACAATTTGAGCATCTGTGAATTTTTCTTGCACTCTCTCTCTCAAGTGGGGTTGAACTCCAGGCCTGTGGAAGGCAAATGCCTGTTTCTGTGTGCAGCTGATTTAGAACTGTTTGAGATCTCTAATTAGGGAAAGTTTTTGGACAAATACAGGTGCCAACTATGGGCCTCATTCCAAATGATAAATAGTCTGTTTTTTCCCAATTCCTTAACTAAAATTGCCTTTTCACAGGAACTATCTTTATAGTTTGTCAACAAAATTTAGGACTGTTCATTATATTATAAAGATTTTCAAGTCCTCATGCTCTATTCACAGAAAATAATAAGTACCTATAAAGAATGCATTGATCTGTTTGTTTCCACTGATTTTCACAATGACAATGCCAGTAGCCATATTCTCAGTCACTCATAGTAATTCCCGAATATAAGCCTCTATGGTTCAAATTTTCCAGATGGAAGGGGCCCAGGACCCTATCCCAAAAAATGGGTTCAGTGGTTTTCACAGTAGATGGAAATTGATTGAGAACTTCCTGAATATCAGAGGATGAAAAGTCACCTTTACCCTTAAAGGGGGACTGTACACTAAATCTGGATTAGTGTAAAATACACTCATTTGCTTTATGAACAATGTAAACAACATTGTAATTATATATGAAAATGAGTTAATGACTCAAGTAATAATAGGAAAAGGTCCTATAAATGGCCAGATTTAGTGGACAGTGCCCCTTTAACATCAGTGATTATATAGTTAAAATAGAAATATTTTTTAATATTAATTAATTTAATACAATTTGTCTGGGCTGCCTCGAATCATTAATTAATTTTCATTATAATTGCCATGTTGTTTACATCGTTCATAGAGTGTAATTTGGACTCATCCGTGGCTCAAATTAATTTACTTGTTGCATATATTATGTTGAGTATAATCGGAGATGGTCCCATAAATGGTGGGATTTAGTGTACAGTCCCCCTTTAATTCATCTTGGTGATATAATGTTGAAATCTTTGGGATTTTATGAAGAAGATGGAAGAAATTAATATTATATAGTTTTAACAATTCATAAATTATATACTAATTTGACATAATATATCTGGGTGAGTCCACAAATAGTTTGGTTGTTGAGTCGTCCAGTATAAACCACCTGGACTAAACTGTTGTCACACCCCCCCCCCCCCCCCCCCCCCCCCCCACCTGGTGAATATGACAGTTAGGATTCTATTCTATAACATGTTGGTACATGTACCCTATTATAATAATGTGAGTATAGATATTTGAAAAGAGCAAAAGATCACTATTGTTGACACTATTATTGAACTATTAAACTTATTAAAATAAAAAATCAGCCACTGCTCATTACAAACACACTGTGAAGTATAGTTGGTCCAAGTCTGCTAGTACGAAAACCAACTAAGATATTGGGATAGCGAAATGCTGTTCATTTGCTGTTAGCATTTTGCTATCCCAATATCTTAGCTCGTTTTTGTACGAGCAGACTTTGACTAAAGTATAGTATGTCCAAAATCTCTTATATAGTTGTAAGAAAATTGTCCCGTTTAAACCCTGATTCAATCTGAACAAATCCATACCCTTCTGTGCCATCTTCAATGTGGTTATTATTTATGACTGTGCAATGGATCTGATAAATTGCAACAACAAACCTTTAGGGTGAAAGAAATTTTATTTAAATTGGCTCTTATGGTATAAGTGTTATATAATCATGATGGTATCGCATTCCTCTGATCCTTTCATGTGGCATTATTCATTTTTGACCTTCGCAGAGCTTTTGTTTTTCTCGCAGACCGTCTCGGGGATAAGAAAAAAAGTCTGCATCAAGGTAATTCTTCCATGATAAATCAATTCCGTGTAGCCTTCAAACATCGACCATTCATTCGAAGTTCTCTGACAACTAAAGTTTATGTAAACTCTTTCTTTGAGAATATTTAGATATTCAGCATATATTGATACAGGCAAAGGATGTGATTGATTGAAGGGAACAACATTAAACAGATGATGGTGACTTTCTTGACTCGTTTGCCAAGGAAATCGACAGACAAGAATATGGATTTCGAAGCTCGTATAATAGCTCCTCCCCTAATGTTTGAATTGTTTATTAGTCTGTTATAATAATTAGTGTCATCAGCTGTCATGACGCCTCACTTGTTTTTTCACCTTCCTTCAGCCGCCCTTATCAATTATTCATATAATGTACAAACTTTGTACCAGTCAAATATTAATAGATTACGGGCCGAGTTTTTCCTGAGATTCAGAAACGGCAGAAACATTTTTGACTGATAAAAAAACTAAACGTACCAAACAAAAGTGGGTAGTGTTTCTGCTGACATCTCAGCATTGTCGGATTGGCTGATAAAAAACAGATAATACTCTTGGGTGCCTAGTAACGGTACAGGGTGGAATAACAGTACAATGCAGACATTTTTATAAAACTAAATGACAGTATACTGAGCACAGAGCAGTATAACAGTACAGGGTGGAACTTTTTTGAGAATTTACTTTTGCAACACTGCCAGTCACATAACAAATTTAGAAAATTTTTATCCTGTAATATTATACCTGCACTGTTAAATCTATAGTAGGTAATTGTTTATCTGATCACCGTGGTCACTCTCCATTTCTTTCATTCGCACTGTCTAACAGGGATTTGAAGATTTGTTCCCAGATTTGAAAATTTTATCCTGAAATCAATAAGCTTTATACTGTATAATACATTTATCCTTTATGCTTATTTAGCACTCAAACATAGGCATATTTCCAAAGTATAGCTTGTTGCAATCACATGCTCCTGGGATCACCCCTACACTCTACCCATAGACCTATGGGTGCAGGGAAAATTCCCTGGCACATGTGATTACAATTGTAGTGCAAGAGGACTGACCAAATGACATTCCAGATCATGGCAGATCTTCCAGATCCTGGTTGCTAAAGATTGAAATCCACGTCCTTCATACTCTTAGCTATCTTTATTTCAGTTTTGACTATTACTCCATGGCATATCTGTTTAGCCCTGGTACTAAAAGAATGTGTCTTGCATGCTTGTGTGGCCAGGTGAATTTGAGTATTTCGATATCATCAATACCTTCCAATGCTATACCCATGCTACATGGCCTTGTGTTCCTACATGAATGGAGATACAGAGCTTCTAGCCTCTTTCTAGGACTTTATGTGGTTTAAGCATCTGTTTATTTGAAAGGTTCGCTAAAGTCAGAACAGATAAACACAGATCTGTTTGAGTCCAATTGAGATCTAATTTATTCCTCTTAATCGCAATGACTTGGCGGCAATGCTTCTTGGCAGTGCTTAAATACCTGAACATTGTACTTTATCTGCTCTGGTTCTTGAAAGATAATTTCTGACTTCATGAGAATACACTTGCAGAATCAGGAGGCATGGAATTTTTAAAGTGACATATAATAAACTTGTTTTCTGTTTCCCATTAATTGGCTTTGGATTTTCAAAATATTCAGATCATGGCAGGTGCTAGTGATGAAAATTATATGAAATTTGTGCCAATGCTTATGGTCAGATGGTTCTTGAATACATAAACATTGTAGTGACTGTTTTCTGTTTTGTTTAAATCTTAAGTAATAATGTCATATTTCAAATTAGTTGGCTTTAATTTTCAAAATATTCAATTCATGTCAGGTGGTGGTTATGAAAATATGAGATCAATTGCCAATGCTTCTTGGCTGTGATCATATGCTTAAACAATAAACGGTGTAGTTGCTATCATTGATCTTTTCTTGATGGATAATGTCATAGCATAATTATATTATTGTGCCTTTAATTTTCAATTTATTTTATTCATGCAGTTGCTAGTGATGTAGATCATGCCATGTATCTCTTATGGTTATTGCCCATAGAGATATTCCACCAGTTCAAAACCTGGGAACTTTTTGAAGTTTTGACACGGAACCTTATGAAGTCGAAAAAATAACACAGGGAATATATTTCTTTGTTAATACCTGATGCTTTTAGTTTATCATCAGTCCCATCTCGAGATTACATTATTTGTGGGCAATTTTGCTTTGTGCCACATACAATCATGGAATTTCTCCTGGGTAATTTAGTAAATTTAAGTTCAATGTTTTTTTTTGCGATATCGGCTCATTAAAGTCACTAAAAAGCATGCAATTTCGAGCTGGGACCACTCCATACTGTGAGTTAGATTATCGAGGAACAAATATTATATTAACACAGAAATATATTCCCTGCCTTGTTTGTTCAATGTTGTAAAGTTCCCTGTCAGAAGGGGTCAGAACATAAAAAAGTTCCCAGGTTTTGTACTGGTAGAATATAATATCTACGGGCTTTTAAAATAGCCAAAGTACAGTAATGCCATATATAATCGACTCCTTAACCACAGCAGAATTATTGGTAACTTTTCAAGATTTAGTCGGAAATATGGCTTGTTGCCTTTCATCGTGAGAGCTTTCCGATGAATGGCAACAAGCCATATTTCCGACTAAATCCTGAAAAGTTGCCCATAATTCTGCTGTGGTTGAGGAGTCGATTATTTAGGGCATTACTGTAGATATGGCATGATCTACTAGTTATGCAATGGTGAGACTTATAAATTTGTGGACTCATGTGCATTCAGCATCTGCAGCAACACTTCAAAGTAAGTTTCTTACTCTATGAGTGTGAAGCAATTGAGCAGTTATAGTTTAGTCTTTGATGCTGCCCTCAGTGTGCATATCATACAGATGGGATGTCACGGTGCAACAAAATAACATATGCATGCCTTTGAGAAATAGAGTAATAGTGTTGTAATATATCACCATTATTAATTAAGCAGTGACCAAATTATGTGAGCTTCTTGCATCAGCAGTTGGTCATCCGCTTTGGATAATGAACAATTGTACGAAAAATATACTGCCGGGTGGTCTAACATAAAAAATCAACCAGTCTCGCTGCGGTGTGGTGCCAGGCAGCTTTCTTCATGTTTCACTGATCACAGGAATTCAGACCCTGCCTGATTAAAATTGGCACTATTTTTCTGAGGTAATAGCTTACCACTGAAATCAAATACACCAATTCAAATGTGAAATTAATTAGTTAGCTTTATATCTGATTTTATCTTCTTGGTCTTTACGTTATATCTCCTGTATATAATTTCTTTCTTTAATTAATCTTTTCAATATGAATATTTCCATAGAGTTGGCTTAATTTGCAGCACGTGCCTTTGTAGGGAGTGAATCCAGTTAAATTACCATGCAGGATTTGGTTTCAATCGGGCATGTTTCTCATAATGATAGCTGCATAGAAATACAAACCAAAAAACATAATTTGTTGTAAGAATTGAATTAATAATTGGACATGGGCGGCCAGCTATAAATGATTGCGAATGATATGAATGTTAATTGAGCTGGAGAGAAGGTATCCATGGTACATGTTAGAACCAATATCGCTATCATTGGGTGCAGTCATGCTGTTTCTAAAGTAGGCACTCCTTCTGGTACCCAGCAAGCTATGTAATGGTCTTCAAAGAATTTTAATTGTTGCTGTCTAATGTCCCGCATAGTAGATTTATGACCCTTTGGTACTGAATATATTTTTCCATTTTAGTTATAAAAGAATAAATTGAAGGTTCAATAATTTATTTGAAGGATTCGTTGATAAATAAAGTGCAGAAAACGGAGGAATTACAGACATATATAAATTTGTAGATACACATGTAATATTTATGCTTATTTTAATAGAGCTTCCTGAAATTTTGTGAAAACTCTGTGCCAATGGATTCTATATATGTATCATATGTACGTCTCCCATAGAGAATAAATTGGCCTAATTTACATTGACCGTGTAAGCCAGTTTTTTCTCTGATATATGCAAGGCTCCATAAGGGAGACTCTATATAATAAAATGCACTGGCACATGATCTTTAAGCTATAGCTCCCATCATGAAAGGGTTAAAGTTGGTAAAAAAAAGGCCGAACTTTTGAACATTCTTCAACAAACTACTGGTTATATAGAGTTACTAGCCATTTATGGTTAAAAATTGTACCTTTTTTGATGCAAAACAATCTGACAAACTTAAAAATCTTTCAGGAAATTGAATCAAGAAAGACTGCAATTTGTCTTATAATAAATCCGAAAGCATTGGATGTTATTCCATCATATATATGACAATTGCTTTAATAATGTCTATGTCCTTTGATGTTCGGAATCATGTTCCTTTAGCTGTTTGTGTTAAATTTGCAACTGGAAATCTGAAGACTGCCCATTTATATACTAGTATTGAAATAGTATTAGTATAATAAATCCTTTGGGTGTCGTTCTTCAAATATATGACCTTTGCTTTTAAGAATGACTCTAAACCCTAATTATTCAAACTGTCAAGGGTATAGGGTGCTTTAGGAGCACCCAGTCTGTTGATATACTACAAATGATGGCACAGCGGGGAAGCCAATGCATAGAGACCAGGAGGTTTGATCACATCATGTGTGGCCCGGAGAGCGTGTCGATGCAGCTGCAATACATACTGCACACGATCATAAGAAGTTGTTGCTGCTGTAATGTCAAACATCAAATAAATAAGCGGCTATCGCTCAGTCTATTTGGCAAGATGAATGGCTTTGTGCTTGTTTATGACCAACACAGAGTCAAAGATATTTCACACTTGGAATAAATCATTTGGAAAAGATATCAATTTGTTGGAAAATACAAATTCTTTATTTTCAGTATTGATTGCTTTGAAATATTCCTTTTAGTCAGATGGCCCATGTAAAATGTTTCCTCAGTAATAAGGAAGTACACCTAGTACAGCCAATTGGAGATTAGTTTTAGAAGAAAACTTTGTGGTAAACACTGTGCACAAAGTCTTGAGTTTATTGTGCCTGTCTTTTGCAGAATGAGGTCCCCAGAGGGTGAATTTAGTGATGCTATCCCACATAGCGGGCTAGCATCACTAAATTCACCATCTGGGGACCTCATTCTGCATGGCCTCATCTTCTATGGGAGCCATAGACTCAGATTGAAGTTCCCAAAATGGTGAATATTGTAATGTAAACCCATTGGGAACCTTGATTATGCAATGTGTCGTCTGCCCACAATTTGGGGAAATTATAGAGAAACTGAACTAAAAAAGAATTAGAATCTATGTGAAGTAGTTTCTATAGAAATTTGATAATAAAGAAACTTTCCAGAGAAGATGAAGCCTACGCAGAATGAGGTCCCCCAGAGGGTGAATTTAGTGATGCTAGCCCGCTATGTGGGATAGCATCACTAAATTCACCCTCTGGGGGACCTCATTCTGCAAATGACAGGCACACTAAACTCAAGACTTGCTGTGCACTCCTACTATCCATTGTATTTGATGTCTAAATGTTTGAATCAACCATAGACTAAAATGCCTCAATGTTGGACAGTGAAGTTGATTTTGGTAGAACAAATCACATTATGCTGTTGAGAAGAAATATATTTCATTTCTGCAGCCTGTGACTAATAGCTAAATCAGATTTATGGAGGCACTGACTCAGTTTGAGTGTTCACTGCTTCAATGTGCATGACAAAATTCTTATTTCTTATCAAAATGGCCATGTATCCATTGGAATAGCACAATATAATATTATTAATTGGAGCTTTATAGGCATGAATCTTAACAAATGACCACTCAAAGCCTGCAAAGTACTTAACATTTTTCAAGAGAGCCTTTATTAGCCTTAATTTTCTGTGAAACATGCACCACTTGTTGAATGCTTAAAGCAATTCAAGATCTCGTGAAAAAAAATGGAAAATAGTCAAGAATTAAAGCCTGATTTTAAACATATTTTATTATCCCTCAATAAACAGATATAAATACCAATTAACGGAATTGATGATGTGGATGAAATGTGATAAAGGGATCAGAGCACAAGTTATAGATCTTTAATATGGAAGCTGCTATCCCTTTATATATAACCCTTCCATGACTGGAGCTTCCTGAAATTTAGCAAAAACCCTGTGCCAATGCATTCTCTTATGTGAGTCTCCCATAGGGAGCCTCACATATATAAGAGAACACATTGGCCTAACAATATTTACCTTGTAAGCCAGTGCATTCTCTTATATATGCAAGGCTCCCGATGGGAGACTCACATATAAGAGAATGTACTGGCACAGGCCACAGGGTATTTTATGCTGAACCAGTGCAACTCATGAAAGTGTTAAATCCTTATTAGGAGTGAATGTTGTATTATTTTATATGCATCCCTCTTAAGTCAGACTGTTTGGCTTCGGCAATTTGCTATGGCAACCCTTTACCAACCCTTTGCCGTGGCCCAGTTTGCTTCAGCAAATGGCTTCGGCATTTCTGATTGCCTTAGCCAATTATGAGGGCTGTATATGGTACATTATATGGACACATGGGGATCAGACACAATATGGCCTTGTAATAACATGATGGTGATGAGGATTTTCTGTGTAATCTCTCCAGATTTATTGGTCATAATTTGATACCTCTACTTCTAATTCACAGTGTTCTCCTCCGTTGTCTGTTGTATGGTAAATGTGCTGTTAAAGTGGAAGCACAATATCTCAGGTTGTGATGATTTTGTTCATAGTTTTAATCCGTATGTTGTTAGAGGATGTCATCGATGTGGTGGACTGCTGATATTATGTCCATTGGGCAATGAAAATATATAGTTCACAACTTTGAACTCCGAAAAATGTTATATCAATTAGTACTATACTTTCAGTAATCAATAAACTCCCATCTAGATGAGTGTCACACCTATCTAGGTAATGCTACAAAGCTCAGCAACTTTCCCTTATATTTCGATGAACGAGAATAATTTTAATCTATTGCCAAAAGACTGCAGTAGTCCATAGTTTCTGTTTTACATGAACATGATTGAACCTACAAATGTTCACCAAGTTTTCATAATTTTCTTCCCATTTTACTCACTGTTGACTTGAAACTCCTCGATTTATTTAGATATTATTGGTTTCTTACAGGCATATGCTTTATGTATTTTCAGGGTGGCAAAATGGGGATGGTGCATCCGCCGGGGCTGATGATGTATAATGGTAGCGATCTATTTACACAGCCTCCCCCTGCACATATGGGCATTACGCCTGTCATAGACCCAAAAACAGGTAAGGTTGCTCTGACCCTCTCTCACTTGGTGAATGTGTCCAGCATGTATTGTAGTGGAGACACTGTTTCTGAGTCAACGAGTGTTAGCAGGCCTACAACTAGTTTGTATGCCATTTGCAGAATGAGGTTCCCAGAGGGTGAATTTAGTGACGCTTCCAGTCATGGAAGGGTTAATGAATGATGAAACTGTTCGGGATATAATAATTAAAGGACAATTACTGTTTTGATTATGCCCATAGGGCGCCTCACATATATAAGAGAATTAATTGGCCTAATAATATTTACCTTGATCTTGTAATCCAGTGCATTTTCTTATATATGCAAGGCTCCCTATGGGAGACTCGCATATATAAGAGATTGCACTGGCACATGATCTTTAATGCTGCACCAGCGCAGCTCCCGTTATTAAAGGGTTTTAACTTGCATACATATATATACTCATTTAATTTGATTTCCAGGTGTTACCATACCTTGACATATATAGCCAAACTACCTGACCTGATTATTTTTTTTTTTATTATTATTTTCCCACAAAAGTTAACTCAGAAACAGTCACTCCCATGTTGTTGCTTGTGTCACATTAGGCAAACAACATCCAAACAAACCGTATCTACAAGAAATTCAGATCGTGTCTTCAAGAAGCCCGGATCGTGTCTGCAAGAAGCGTTTGAAGAACACAGGAACCGGTGATTAGATGCTAATGTATTAAATCTGCTGGGATTTTTTTTGGTGTTCTTTTGTGAGCACTCCCTTGTTACTTGTCGTCAGGATCTGGTTTCTGGATGCGGTTTGCCCAGTGTGTATAATCACCCTGTGATCCTGATCCGTTGTAAAAGTTTTCCCTATCAAAGTGTTGTTGTCTATGTTTTATGTACTCTTTTATTGTTTGACCAAGCCTTGAAATAGTTTAGAAATTTTCCACTAAATCACTGCCTGTCATCGTTACATGTTTATTAGAAGTTCAACATGTGACCTTTGTGAGGCATATGACACTTTTGACTAATTTTGTGAGAGTTTAATAATTTGGTGATTGCTAGCCTGCCGTGCGGGATAGCTGGATAGCGTCACTAAATTCGCACTCTGGGGACCTCATTCTGACAGACACACTATTTCAAGGCTTGAATATATGTTTCTCTCCTTTCTCAACTCAAAATGTTTCTGAGATAGAGTACTAATATATAAATCATAAATATGAAGTACAAGATCAGATGACCTGGCTTTATCACTATATAGAATGATCTCATCATTTAGCTATGAATGTCAAATATATCGCCCTCCAGATAAATTTTATATGAAAGCCATTCCACTCCGTTACACTTTGTACCTTATGTTTAATCTCTATATATTGCCATTTTATTTCCATATGAGTGTTTTTGAGCATGCCATATTATAAATAGCTACTCAAAATGTTCACTATACCACTCCTGATCAAACTATCAATGTCAGTGCCATAGTGATTTTGCCTTTGGATACACTTGAACTTTTTTTTATGTCTTTTCATTTGTGAATGTTGACACACAATTACTATTCACATGTGTTTTTGATCCCTGGGTTTCTGCAAGAACCATTGTATTAAGGTTATCCTCAAGAGGATTTTAGGAGATTGTTTGGTGTTGAGTCTACTAATACAAAGAATCACAGACTGCTTGTATTACAATATACAATGGCCACTTTGTAATGTCCATTTACTTCAAAGTGGTGGCATGTGTTCATCATGTAGCTAGGGACACCCTCTAAGGTCTCTCAAATTAGAAACCGCAACATGTGCCGTGCTGGAGGTCATAAAAGTCATCCATTTTGAGTGGTATAATCTGTATATCAAGTTGGATGCAGCATGCTCCGATTGCTCCCAGTATGTCATGGCTAATGTTCAGTCCAAATATTTGTATATTTACTTGAATAGAAGACTTCAAAATATTTGTATGATTTAAATTTAAATGATTTGCTATATTATTTATAGCTGGGACAGGCTAGGAAATTTTTGGCTGATCTGTGTGTCTTAATTTTTTTTTTTTTTTAATTTAGGCATTTGCCAACTTTAAAAAAGACCAGTGGCATCACCTATTATATTCACGCTCACTGAAGCAAGCAAATTTGAAGCAGTGAACATTCATACTGAGTCTGTGCCTACATAAATCTGATATAAATATATTGGAGACTGAGAGTATAAAACTAAAAAATCTTGCTAAAACATTGCAAATGATACCATACAAATATTCTCTTAGAGCACTATATAATACAAAATTTATTGGATTTTGCACCAAAAAATTATTCGTTTATACTACACACCCTATTTTCTACATTATTTCCCTGATTGAACTATTATAGTAAGTAAATTTTGGCCTGGATTTCCACCAAGTTACTTACCAGTAGGTAAGTGACATGTTATTCTGTTTTATTGTATCCATGGAAACTAACATATTGTCATAAAGTTTATATGAAAATCTGTTGTTTAATGTGTTATGGACAATGTGATTGGTTTGGGTTCCTGACAGTTCTGTGTTCTTCAATGTTTTTTTATGATATAAATAAGATTGTAACAGCTTTATAGACTTCACGAGCTTCCGACCCTTTTAGGGGTCTTTCTCAGTGTAATGGCAGTTTGCATACATAAAACAACCTGTTTGACAATGTTTTTTGAGAAATTTCACATGGAAGAAGAACAAATATGGACAGATATGTTAATTTCCATGGAAATGAAAACAAAACTTGAGCACTTTTTGAGTTCTTTAAAGTTCTGTACTAACATAGAATCTCTCAAAGTTTCAGTTGCATGAGTTATTTGAAGAATGTTAAAGGGTGACTGGACCTCAATCCAGCCATTTATGGGGGCATCTCCTTCTATGCTCAACAGAAAATATTCAATAAAAGAATTACTGTGAGTCAAGAACATGGCTCGATTTAACTGGATTCGCAACGCAAATTGCGATGCGATTTCCAAATTCTGCAAACCAATTTAAAATAAAAAAACATGTATTGGTAGGGAATGCAATACAAAAAATTATATCGACCCTCGGTCAAGAATGAGAGTTAAATAAACTCACGTAAACAAAGAACCATGTATAACAACCTGATAATTATAACGAAAATGAATATTAAACTGGCTTGAGCCATAAACTCATTTTCTTTATAATCACCATCTTGTTTTAATACCTCGTTCATAGATTTCTGAGTTTATTTTGCACTCATCCCTGGCTCAATTCATTCATTTGTTGCATATATTCTGTTGAGTATAATAGGAGATGGCCCCATAAATGGCTGGATTTAATGTACGCTCCCCCTTTAAATAATTTATTTAATCAATGTTCATTTTATTAAACTAATGTTTATATTTTATGACACTCCCTGGCCTTCTCTTATGAGTACTGGCCAGTGCCAGTGGGTTAATATTAATACAGTCAATTTCCCTTTATTGCATATAGCGTCAGTGCATGGCTTTTCTTATGAAATTAACCGAATATGCATCCGAAATCACGTATTTACCCACCCAAGCTGTTTTTCTGTCACCAGCATCAGTCTACAAATAGTCTGTATTGTTTATGTTTCGTTCATTCAATTTCAGCATCAATTTAGTTTGTTTAAAAATAACAATGTCTATAAAAGAGCTTCATCTACATTTATTTTATTTTATTCCATATTATATTATCATCATCATCATCTACAATTGTTAATGTAGACATTTTAGAACAATTTATTTTGAAATGATAGCTCTGTTCTCTATTCAAAGATGAATTTCAATCAGAACTTTTATAAAACTCAATTCATTACCATTACTTGTTCTTTTGAACACTTCAGAATTATGTAACACACATACTCAAAAGGAAATCACAATGTTTGATTTTGGTAACATCAAACAAAAGTTACCAGATGTTTTGGGCGATTAACGTTATATAATGTTATTTAATGGATAATTTCTTAGTGTCCCTCTAAATCTTCTGATATAAATGTAATAATTTGTATAAAATGACATTTTATAAAACAATAATTATACCCCCACTTTCGAAGAAAATGGGGGGTATACTGGATTGACTGCGTCTGTCCGTCATGCTTTCTCCCTCCGTGTGTCCGTCCGTCCGTCCGACCTCATAACTTGAACAACTATGAACCAATTTCAATAATTTTTTGTATGCAATCTCCTTAGGACTGCCTCTCCACATGATGCTAATTGCGGTTTGGTCCGCTTTTTTTTTTAAAGTTACCAGCTGAAGTTACGCCTCATTTTCGACTTTTTCGGTTTCCGGATGATATCTCAAGTTTGGATCCTTTCATTGCAAATACCGTTTTTTTGTAGATCAGTCATATCAAGATACAGGTTGAGTTCGAATTTGAGTTTGGTCCGATGATTTTTTCTAGAGTACTTAATGGACTTTTTTCGACTTAGAAAATTCAATTTTTCTCCTTTTTTTTTTGGTTTCCAGATGATAATTAAAGTTTGGACTGTTCAATTGAAAATTCCGTTCTTGTGTGACTCAATGATATCAAAATACAGGTCAAGTTCGAACTTGAGTTTGATCCGATGAGTTTTCTCAGAGTTATGGGCTTTTCGACTTAGAAAATTCAATTTTCTTGTTTTTTCTTTGGTTTCCGGATGATAACTCAAGTTTTGGATTGTTTAATTGGAAATTCTGTTTTTTTTGTGGGTCGTTCATATCAAAATACAGGTCAAGTTCGAATTTGAGTTTGATCCAATGATTTTTCCCAAAGTTATGGGCCTTTCGACTTTGAAATTCTTTTTTGATAATTTTCTGTTTTTCTGTACCTTCATGGTGTAATCAACTCCTCCTACAGTTTTGATCGTAGATATTTGAAACTTCCTTTTTTTTGGATGCTATCACACTCGAAAAAAAGCCATCTTAGATGTTAAGGTTGCGTTTCATTTTCTACCCTTTTTTGGGTTTCTGCAATCATTCGAACAAATATGAACCAATATCAAAATTGTTAATCCAAATTTTTCTTTAAAGTTAAAAATCTTTTTTGTTGGGTTTACGGATAATGCAGGTTGAATTTGCCATGGTGGGGGTATGCTAGCACTCGAGTGCACACCTCTTGTTGTTTTTAATTACGTCGCTCTTTGATTCACATTTATTACATGTAGTTCAATTCTCTGAAAATAGAAAATGTTCTGGGGCCTGAATACATCTTAGCAAATAAAAAAATGGATTATTGAACAGTGAGTCATTATTAAACAGCCATTGTTATTATGCGGTGGAAGAAGAATACAGTCGCCACTATCAGTTTCAATAAATACATGCTAGCACCATTTATTCAATTGTCTGTAATATTTAGCAGGTGAGAGCTCAATAATTTATCAAACACTTGATAACTCAAACAAAGTCAACATGTGGTTCTTATAAATGAAGAGCAAATTCCAGAGAATTAAAAAAAAATAGCACTGTTTCAAGTTCCATGTAATTATTATGTGTTGGGCTATCAATAATACTGGTGGGAAAGGTAACCAAAGCTGGACAAACGATTGTGTTAGCGGCAAAAGAAGGGATCAATTGTTACTTTGATTGTCAAGTGGTCTTAAGATGATATCAGGAGCAGTAATTCATACTCAACATTGTGTCATTGGATAATAGAAATTTTATATTCTTTTTGTTTATGTTGTATGTTTGGTAGTGTAATATTATAAGACATATATGCCTGTCACATGTGTCAGAATGTGTATATTCAGAATGAGTGTGTGTTAACCTATGGCATGGCCTATATCAAGGTGGAAATTGAGATACAAGAAAGACGCAATTAATTGAAAAATAATCAAGATTTCTCCCTCAGAGCATGAAAACTATCTTACAAATATCCTTCAGCATTTGACTGAGTTATGTATAAAAGATTTCTAATCTCAATGAATTTCGGATCTCAATCTGATTGGTCATATCTGTGTCAATTTATAAGGAGTTTAACCTACAAAATATAGTGCTGTGTGGAATTGTATTAAGAATCAAGTCCTCAATATATAAACTTATCAACATAGAAAGGCAGAAGAGCTTGAATAGCACAAATATGAGGTATTTAAATTAAATAAATTTAAATTCCTTATTAAATTTCTATTCTTTGATGAAATCTAATCCAGAACATGTAACTCTAAAATATATGTTCTGATTATTTATTAAAGATGGTCTATATCTTCCTATAACAAGTTTTATATAGTTTCCTGGGTATATGGTAATAAATATGAATATGAAGACCATGGTCCGGAAATGCTTCTATCAATTCGTATTGATTTTATTTCTAATTTTCTGGTTTAATGATACATTAAATCAAATTTGACATTTTACGGCTCGTGGAGCATAGCAAGCAGGAGAACTCTATCTCTATCTGAGATCGCATGAACACTTCATGAGTCTGTTCTAAAAATAGTAATGAAAAAATGTCCCAATTGATGATCGCATTTTATAAGAAGTTATTGATATAAGATCAACCTTACCAATGGGTCTTCTATTCATATTTATTATTTTATACCCAGGAAACTATAAAAAAAAAAATTGTTATAGAAGAGATATACCATCTTTAAATTAAATATTAAATGATAATAAATATTCATATTTTCAACTTTTATAAATTTTAGCTGGGTTTTTCCACCAAAACTAATTTTTAAGATCAGAAGCACAAAACAAGTAAAGCAAATGGGGGCTGGCTATTACGGGGTAATATATTAGGAGTGAAGGGACGAACGGGGACAATGGCAGCCTTTGAAGTTAACCTCTGAAGTTAGAGATTTAAAGATGGTGGTTCTCTTTCTTGCAAGTTTTAAAAGATTCCAGGCTATAAAATAATAGATATGAATTGAGGATACCTCTCCGGAAAAGCTTTTATTAATTTATATCATTTTTATTTAGAATTTCACGTTATCGGGACAGTTTTAGGAGATATTTTAGGGACATAAATCTCGCGAATCCATTCTGAGCGTACCAAGAGGGAGAACTCTACAGTAATGCCCAAAGTAATCGACTCCTTAACCACAGCAGAATTATGGGTAACTTTTCTGGATTTAGTCGGAAATATGGTTTGTTGCCATTCATCGGAAAGCTCTCCCCGATGAATGGCAACAAGCCATATTTCCGACTAAATCCAGAAAAGTTACCCATAATTCTGCTGTGGTTAAGGAGTCGATTACTTAGAGCATTACTGTATCTTGTTAGTACCCTCGATCTAGGATAAAAAATGTTCAACTAGGAGATTTCACTGCAAACTACACTCAGCTGCATCAGAAATAAACCACTTTATAATGCATTTATACTATAGACAAATAATATACACAATCTTCAGATTTATCTCTATTTTATTCACAAAAAAAGGTAGTTGCAGTCTTGAACTCCGGTTTTATAAACATTATGTTGTTGTTGTAATTGTTGCCCAGAAGAGATACACTATCTTTAAACGTAACCCAGCTCTCATATGTACAGAGCACATTGTGAATTGTCACAGCAAGCTTGTAGTTGAGAAGTACCAGAACTCAAGTATTTTAGCATCTTGAAGTTATTATGTCTCATGAACTCATCGTTTAATCATAGAATTGAATATAACATATAACGTTATTTGACAATTTTTCATGTTCCTTTGTACTATCGAACATATGTTGTAAGTTCATACTGTTGTAAATTTGTTTCAAATTAGTATTCTTTGATCCCAACAGCACCACATAATAGCTGCATTTCTGTAATATTCTGCATCAAAACATGAAATAATTAAATTTATCTATTTTGTGAGTGAATTGTGAGGCTAAAGACCTCCTACTTGCATACACTGTATTATATATATGAACAGAATGCAGATAGGTATCAACAGTGGGGGATTTATCAATCAAGCTGTGAACCTGTAAAATATATTTTATACGAGACGAAATGTTAACTATAATCTGTGCACCATTAACAATGAGTTTTCAAGATCAGATTCTGATGTATGGTGTATCATATTCTGAATCTATATCCCACCTTTAATACGTATTACAATTATATATATCAGCCACACGAAGATCAATTTTATGATTTCTGCAGTAAAAGGAAGACTTTGTTTCTTGTTAAATATTTGTAATTTTCTGAAAGATATCATTTTCTTAAAGGGGGACTGTGCACTAAATTCAGCCATGTATGGGACCATCTCCTATTATACTCAACATAATACATGCAACAAATGAATGAATTTGAGCCAGGGATGAGTGCAAAATACTCTTATATGTGCTCTATGCACGATGTAAACAATATGGTAATTATAATGAAAATGAGTTTAGGGCTCGAGCCAAATTCATTCATTTGTTGCATATGGTAGGGGATGATCAAACAGTTGTTTTTCTGAAATCAGCCTAAAAGCCAGTAAAAGGTGAATTATTGTGTGCAATGGGTGAAATGAAATATGTATTCTGGCATCTACGTCAATGTTTTGCTATTAATATTTCAGGTATACCAAGGGCTCCATTGTATGGCTACTCAAGTCCCAGTCAATTTCCACATCCATTATATGGTCCAGATTTACCATGGTGAGATTTTATTGTCATCCAGTCATGACGGGAGCTGCACTGGTGCAGTGTTAATGATCCTGTGCCAGTGCATTCTCTTATGCGAGTCTCCCATAGGGAGCCTTGCATATATAAGAGAATGCACTGGCTTAATACAAGGTCAAGGAAAATATTGTTAGGCCAATGTATTTGCTTGTATTTGTGAGGCTCACTATGGGAGACATGCATATATAAGAGTATGCACTGCTTACAAGTCAAGGTAAATATTGTTGGGCCAATGTATTCTCTTATATATGTGAGGCTCCCCATGGGAGACTTGTTTATATAAGAGAATGCATTGGCACAGAGTTTTCGCAAAATTTCAGGGAGCTCCAGTCATGAAAGGGTTAATAATATGGAAACAATAGTGACTTTAAATTAATAGTACGTTCCTTCATTAATTTCCCTGTGATAATTTCAGTCTGAACATTTAGTCTGAAAATTAGGTATAAGAGTCAATAAGAGCAGATTTCTCTTGTATTTGTGAGATTTTGATAATAAGTTTGTGCTTAAAAGTGTCAAATGTTTTGCATAAACTAGACCTTTCCATCTTAACTATATATGAACTCTGCTCCAAAGTTCAAAAATAATGAAAAAATGATACTTTCATTTGTTATTCTCTACCCCTTAAACTGTTACTAGTATGTTTTTTAGTTGTTTGAACTTCAGAATTTCATATGGCCCAGTATAATTTGGTTATGTTGGCTTATGATTCATACCCATGTGACTACTGATTAGCCAATGAGATTTGCGCAAAAGTATGCATTAAGCAAACATCCAACCAGTCATTGTTTTGAGACAAGATCACTGAGCGAGAATCCGGTCCATGAAAGCTTTCCCGACTCTTTATGCCACTTTGTCGGCCATATAATAAAGAAAATTGCGCACTACTTCTAAAACATTGTCATGATGGGAACTTATATTGTCCGAAGCATCAGCCGTGAGCTTATTATATGACATATGTCATTTCATCTACTCCCCGATAATTTTGAGCCTATTTAATTTGCCGTCATGAAGAGGTTTCTCGTCATGATTTATCGCTGGCACTGCGAGCTCCATTATAAGGTTTTGTCATAGGATTGGTGGGCAATATAAATGTCACGTCTTGGTATGACAACGCAGAAATGCCGTAAAAAGCCCTTGAACAATCGCGAACGACAGTGCCCATGAAACACATATTAAATTTACGATATCTGGGACATATTGAATAATGCCTTAATTGGTACTTCATAAACTGTAAAACAGTTAGTGGTGCACTGTTCAGTTGCCGTCGGAAACCTAATTACAACTAATGGGTTAAGACGCTTGCTGTCATCTTGAGATCTCGCTGCATTGATAACTGCACAAAGGATTCACAATCAAAATTTAAAAGTTGTTTTTCGCCGAGAGACAGAGTGTGGAGAAACATTGAAAAAGAATTAAGATGTTTCAATTTGAGATCGCGGTTAGCCATTGTGAGTTTTTGTAGACCAGCTGATTCCTTATCAGAGCTGAAGTGGTATACTGACAGCCTAATAGATCGGTAGATGCGGTTGTATTATGCCGCCTCCCATTTCAATCTCTATATGCCTGTCACTCATCACTGTAATCAGCTTTGACGAGCCCGCTAATTAGACGTACCCATTATTATGACCACTCAACCAAATCATCGATAACGCATAATTTTCGGGTGCAAGCCTGCTTCCTGCTATTCTATTCAAATTCAGATTAATTCATATCTGTTGTGCTTTATGGAATGACTTTACAAAGTTTGAAAATTGATATTTCATCTTAGCATGAATATAACAGGCTCTTTATACAAACAACCGATTAAAGGTACAATAAAACGGTTTTTCACTACTGATTAATTTCTACCTCATACTGTTATGATATTGGGTTGTTAGATGCGGCACATTTTTTTTCAAGTGAAGAAAGCCAACCCAACAATACGAAAGACCTTACTTAGTTACATGGTACATTGGAGATAAATTTATCTATATAATAGCTCGCATTTAGATCAAATTTCTGGAAAAAAACTTAGCAGGATATTCAAGTTTATGTATCACTTTTGATCCTACTAGATGCTGAACAAATTAAGAAATTTTACAGCTAAATATATTTAACCCTTTCTTTACTATTAAAATGCATTCTCCCATTGAGTTATAAAGGTATATAATGGAATGGTCTATTAGTAATCTGGAGGGATGTTCAGGTAATATAAGCAGACGACAGACAAGTGAAAAGACAAAACAAGTACACATGAATTCATATACTTCAGTGAGAAATGTTTAGATAATAAGGTCGGCTATGGCCATTGTTGAATTTATTATCTGAACTATTCGTCAATGAATATTTAGCCATCTCTTTTCCAGAGTTACAGCCCTTTCATAGTGGGAATTTAGACTCAAATTTCATTTCTGGGTGATAATATTTGTTTAAAGTTGCTTGAAATTGAGTAGAATGTAATTCTGTATGATGCTTTTCAGATGATAAATCCAGTTATAGTATTTTTCTGAAATTTTTGATTTGGAACAAGCCAAAAGGTGTATTATGTCACCTCTGTTGTGCTCTTGTTTCAGATACACCACAAAGTTTAGAGTACATTTATATAATGTAATATATGCAGACCTGTAGTCTATCCAGTTTTTAGTCGTTGTGGTGTTTTTGCTAGTTTCCAGTCTGACAGTTAACAACAACCTCTGCCCTTTTTGCTCACGAGTGCATCTTCAATGAAGCAGTCTGCAGTCAATTGAAGGCTTCCATTTGCGAATGCTCATTGCATTGGTATCATTATATTAGAATTCATCATTGTTACGCCATGAAGCAGCTTTCTCGTATTGAACAAAAGCATTGTATTTATCATGTTTCCTGGTCTCCTACCATGTAATTTATATTCGTTTGATATCATGATTTGAGACAGGGATGGCTATAATTATAGTGTTTGAATCATGGATGCTAAAACAAAAATCCTGTAAAGGAACATGCCACAATTTGACCCTGCAACAGACTCGACATAATATCATAGACTAGTGCACTCCACTGAAATCCTAACATGGTTGTAGACTAGTTCTTGTTGGTGGAATGCTGACATTGCACAATTTTGAAAAATTCTAAAGGAATAATTCATTAACATGAGTCACCATAGACTCATCTGAAAGGCTAAAACTTTTGTATTCAGACAACACTTATCCAACAATTAATACATGTATATATTTAAAAAAAGGAACTATAATTGATAGGTTCCTATTTTCATGTTATATAATTAAGCTTAACAACCTGAACTCATTTCCTGAACATCCCTACACATGAATGAATGGGAATCATTATGAATGTCTGTTAAAATGCTGTTCTGATAATAAGTTAAACGAAAACACATAATCTATGTGTACCATAAAAATAAATAAATGGGAATGTATACAAATATAAATAAATGGGAATGCATAAGGTATTTCTCTAACTGTCAACTTCATTTTATGACTATTTCCCAACAATTCAAGAATGGACCTGACCATTCAATAGTGAATGGATTTAACCCTTTCTATACTAAATGGATTCTTCCACTCAGTTATAAAAGTATACATTGGAATAATCTGTTATTCACTTGGAGGGATGTTAAGGATATATGAGCAGACGTCAGCCAGACAACATGATAGTACAAGTAGAGAAGAATTCATATTCATTGGTGGGAAATGTTTAGATAATAAGTTCAAGGTTGTTTGTTTAACTCATTTTCTGAACAATGAGTATTTAGTATAGAAAGGGTAAAAGTTGGTTTCTCTCTATTGGACAGGGTGGGCATGTGGTATGATGGGTTTTGTCCTTTGATGGAGCATATTGGTATTTGAGGGCTGTTCTTCCCTTTATCGCCCTGGGCTTCCGACAGCCCTTGTCTTTCTATGGTTATCTAATTGAATGATGGACTTGAACAGTTTTGAAGTTAATGTGTGATTTTAAATAATATAGAATATTTATATAGTTGGGTTCAATTCATGTTGAATCTACTGACGATAAAGTTGATTCCATGAAGGGCAGGCAACTGTTATAATTCCTCTTGTAATTGGTGTTTGAACTTTACAAGATTGGATTGAGTGTTTTCTGTAATATTGAATAAATATCCGATCGTGTTAGACTCAGCTTCCCGATGTTGTCAAATCCAATAATAATTAGGGGAATAATTAGGGTGAAATAACCTGCCGAAAGTCACCAATGAAGTGTGCACGGCCTCCGAAGACCACGATTCGAGAACTTTCAGTTATTGATCATGACATAATCAGTTTTATCCCCTCCAATGAGATGTTTGTTGTGGGAATTAACTCGACAAGTACCTGCCAAGCTGTAGCCCTTTCTCTGAGTCGATCCTGGGGTCAGCGGTTAAAAGAATTAGCCTCGCTCTCAAGCGGTTAATTAACTGGCGTTCTAACCGACAGTGGAGTCCCGTGGCTAACTTCACAGTGCGTCACTATGGATCTTCTGTCATGCTTGCACTCCAGTTCGTATGTCTGTGTGTTTCAAAGTGTTCTTATCACCGAGCTTCCTTGTCAGATGGGATGTCGATAAAACTCACAAATAAACTGCTTCAAACTCTGGGTGATATTGATCTCGGAAATACTGCAACGATTTAATATTTAAAATTGTAATAATGTTTTCTTTGCGATTTATCTTGGTGAAAAAATAATAGAAATTTAGCGCGTTGCCAGCGCATCTGCGGCTGAGAGATGCGATACCATATTAGGAACGTTGTAAATCATCTACCTATCATTTGTGGATTTCACATACATCAATCCACGTTGTCGCAAGGCGTTATTGATGGCTTTTAATATGGAATATTGCATAATAAATGTACAGTTGAAATTGAATGGAATTTAACCCCCTCAAATTGAACCCCAATAAAACATAAAGATATCGTGGGCAATTCCAATATCATTTTAGTACAGGATGGCCCGTGGGGATGGATTATGTACAATTTTGCAGACATGGACGATTTGCAATTTGGATTTTGGTATGGCACAGAGCTGTAGAGTAGCTAGTGCATAGATATTGATTTACGGATATAGTCTATGCTATTTAGGAAAGGGACCCGAGTCCTTTCATTGGGAGAAAGATAATCTTAATAGGGGTCCAATTGGGAATTTTCAAACAGTTTTAATGCTACAAAAAAAATAAAAAATTCAGTGCTATAACAACAGCTGCCGGCAAAACTTAAAACCAATTGTTTTTAGTAATGTTTACTAACCCAGTAACTAATCACTTCCAAGTTCCAATTGACTATACATGAACAAATTATTTGGAATCTCCTTTAATAGTGTTATCAATTGCCTTTGTAAATGGGGAAAATGATGTCGATTTGGAAAATTGGGAGCTTCATCTTGCTGAACTTGGAACACAATTGTAGGATAAATCAAACCCAGCATGACAAGTGTAATAAAGTATCTAAAGAGCTCTTTCCATCAATGTATCACATTATTATAATCAATAAATTTGAAAAATGATCAAGGAAATATGGGTTGATACAAAAATCGGACTTGGCACTGAAAGGGTTAAAGATCAATATCTCACTGTATAAGCATCACTAATATGACCAAGATAGAGAGGGAAATTTCCTTGTAATAGCTTGCAAAATATTTTTTAGTTACGGTAACCTATGGGTAATATCTGAACATATAACAGGGGAACGAACTATGGGTTACCTAAGCACAAACCAGGGGGAGGAAAAATAGGTTACGCAATATTTTGAAATCTGCAGGCCTGGGATTCTGTATGTTATGTGGTTAAGCAGTAAATCCATTGAGATCACATGTTCTTCATTCATGGAATCTTCTTCCAGTCACCTTTAGAAAGGTCAAGTGTCTCTTCCCTTTCACAACAGTAGGCCCCTCCTTCTTTGAGTGTTTGTTTACAGTTTTAGCTTGTTTAAGCCTGGGGCTGTGAGCTCTGATGTTTTTTCAGCCCACATTAAATCCTCCGTTCATTGTGTCTAATGTGTTTGACACATGTTTGATGGACGCTTGTACAATTTCTGTGACATTATGTAAACTTTATAAACACTTGATTATCGTTGACTGAAGGATGCCAATGCTATCTGAATAAATGGTGAAGAATTTGATTATTATCACAGGGAAGGCAGAGTCACAAAACGAAAACCCTGCCAGCAAATAAATAGGTGTTTCTGCTCAAACATTGCATGAACTATTCAGGTTTATCGTTTCCAACATTTTTTTTACAAGTTAGTGTCAAAATTATCCATGATATACTCTCAGGTGCCTAATAATCATGAGGGCCTAATAATAGTGATGGGTGGGGATTTAGGCTGAAATTAATAATAGTGACGGCAATTTCACTCCATGTCTCAATGCCAAATAATAGTAATCGTTGGGAATTTTCTCCAAAATTAATAATCATGCTGACACTATTATCAGGCACCTGAGAGTAGTGCAGTCTTTATTCAATCTCAGAATTTGTGAATGTATTTTCAGCGTACTGCTAAATAATCAATAAAGCAATCATTAGTTTTCTTTCTTCAATTATCTATAACCACCTTTCTTGTTTGAGTTATTATGTTTGGTATGTCTCATTTTCCCTATGAAATTTAAGTACCCAATGCAGAACATTTCTGCAGCAAAGCAGTTTTATAGGATCTACCAGTTGTTTTATAAAAAACATTTTATTCTTTACACGTCAAATCTCAGAACATGGTGCCGGCGACTTGAAGGAATCCCAATTCTTGTCACTGTCATTGATGCAAATGTTTGCTGGAAGGGTTTAAATTCATTTTGTGACTACAGTAATGCCCTAAATTATCGACTCCTTAACCACAGCAGAATTATGGGTAATTTTTCAGGATTTAGTTGGAAATATGGCTTGTTGCCATTCATCGGAAAGCTCTCGCCGAGAGCTTTCCGATGAATGGCAACAAGCCATATTTCCGACTAAATCCTGAAAAGTTACCCATAATTCTGATGTGGATAAGGAGTCGATTGTTTAGGGCATTACTGTACTTCCCTCTGGGATTTAATTCATTCAATGCTAAAACTTCATTGCAATTTTAGATTTACTTATGTTAGTTCTTCAGTTGTTAGTTCTTCAGATTGAAGGACAATTCCTTTTTTAGCTCAACTTGACAAAGTCAAGTTTATAACCACATCCCTCATCCGATCATCACAAAACTTACGGTATTTTGGATCTTCTGAAATAAAAATCAATCTTTTGTCAATATTTGTTTTAATTTATTTTTCAGGCAGCGATCTCCTAGCTATCCTTTATCATCAGGTGCCTTTTCATCGGCATATCCTCCATCATTAACATCACGGTATGGCACGCCGTTACTAACGCCACCTGGTTTACACCATGGTATTCCTCATCCTGCCATGATTCCACACAAAGACGGCATGCCGTTGAATCAAGAAAATCACAGGTAACGTGGACTTAAGAAATACTGCTCAAATGTGAGTTCGGAAAAGATACAAATGAACTGAATATTAAAGTAAAGAAATTTGATTTCATTGGTAAACCTAATGAGTAATAATATAATTTTAAAAACTATAAAGGGGCAGTCTTTCGTCAATTTTTGGATTAACAGTTCTTCCCATGATTCTCGCAATTCAGAAGACAGGTGTAATTGTGCCGGTCATATAATCATAAGTCTGGTTTTTCTCAGACAAAATGTCGTTGTTGGATAGACATATGTCCAGTTACACTTCCACATGCCCATTTTAACTCTCGCACCCATACACGCTCGCAATTTTCAATTCATGGATGCTATAATTTTCACTCATCCCTCTTGCTTATGGTGGCTGTAAATTTTGATTCAATGTTGGAACTATTTGAATGTTTATGTCTAGATCTCCATTCAATTATGAGCATGTGAAAGTGTAACTAGATATATGTCTATCTCACAATGACAATTTGTTTGAGACAACTCCTACTTATGATTATATTATGGGTGCATCTTCTGAATTGCTGGAGCAAATAATTGCTCACAGGAAAGACGATTGCGAGCATAACAACCAATATGATCTGCCCACTATGACTGTCGGTGGATTCATCCATCGGGGAAATGGTCCTGAATTAGGCTCCCAGATAAGCTATGAATAATTGTTCATAGAACTATTACTTCATTAGTGGATGTCAAGTAGCGCTGTAAGGATACATCATGAATTCAATGTAATATGAATCGTACGTGACACGTAGTTGAGCAACCGCACATGATGTGCCTCAAATTTGCCTTTTTTCGGCGACATAACGGTAAGAATAATTTATGTAACATCATGCAGTGGTCACGACTGAGACGACATGCCAAATTGACAAGAAGTGTCTGGATTATCGTCATGACTTCTTCATTTTTCGTTTTCATTAAGCTGACCAACGAAATTGGTGTAAATGAAATTAATAGACTTAAATCACATGTGAATTCGTTGTAAGTTGTGAAGTAGTTACGTTCATTTTTATCGCGATGCTTCATTTCCAATTCCGCGTTTTTTGCAATCTCCACACGGTTGTTAACCGGAAGTCACGTGACAATTTCTCAAAAATCTATACCCGCGATCTTGAAAAAATCACTGATGGATATAGAAAAATATATGACGTCATTCACCTGCCTTAGGTATAAGGGCCCTTGGTGGTTGCTAACTTGCTATTATGATACACTTTCATCAAACGATACACGTATTGTATTATATCATGTGTATTACGATACAGGAAATCAAGAAATATCTGAAAATGGGCATGCATAAAAGAGCAAAACCTGCAATGTTCTCTCAAGTTACATGTCTATTATGTGTATTAGACTCATTTAGCTAACTATTAAAACTGCATTTTAGTTTAAAATGAACTGTAACTCCAGTTATAAAACTTATTGTTTCAGATAACCCATGTGGTATTCGTAAGGGAATACTAATTTAGTGTCACATCATTGCCAAGTGTATCGTTACAGCCCTAATTCCGACCATGCTACATTTGGTGTACATATGATCAGTTCTTGTTGATCTGTCCAGTGTTCATTGTTTTAGGCCCGGTGAGTGTAGTCAAAGTCAAGAACCAGAAAAGAAAAAACCTCATATAAAGAAACCGCTCAATGCTTTCATGTTATTTATGAAAGAGCAGCGAGCGAAGGTGGTGGCTGAATGTACATTAAAAGAATCAGCTGCCATAAACCAGATATTAGGCCGAAAGGTAAGTGAGATGCCAAAAATATATAAACCGGTCTCAAGAAAGAGTAGTGAACCCATGAGTTTTAACCTTTTCTTTACCGTATGGATTTTCCCATCAGTTATAAAAGTATACATGGGAATGGTCTATTATTCGTCTGGAGGATGTTCAGGAAATATAAGCAGACAACAGACAATACAAACATTTAATACAATTGCAGAAGGATATTCTTATTCATTAGTGGAAATTGTTCAGATAATAGTTCAACAAACGGCTTACCTATGGCCATTTGTTGAACTTATTATCAAAACATTTCCTATTAAAGGGACCTACTCATCAATTAGTATTTAGTGAAGAAAAGGTTAAAACGCTGACAATCATCTCCAAATTTTTCATAAACTAAATATTCCATAAATAAAGCTAAATCTTAAAAGCTAATAGATTTATTAGAGAGCTATGACTTTTAAACTAGTGCTGCCTGATAAATAATTTGTTCTGGAAAAAACACTATTTATTTTTCTGTTTTTCAAGAGGAAAAAAAATAATTCCTTCAAAAATAGTCATTTGAACTAAATCTAATTAAAATCAGATTCTCGAACAAACTAAGTGTTACATAGTCTAAAGGATTTCACTAACATTCATATTACCACCACGATAAATAGCTTCTACATACAATCCCTGCTGTATGACGTCACAGCACACAATTTGTTTTTCGATTGACAGATATCTCCTTTTGGTTTCTTTTTTTGCGAAAAACAAAACCAGGTGTTAACTGTTCAATTCTATTCTCCTTGTAGGTATTATTGGTCAATTCTGCACCCTGTTAGTGCTTAATTAGTTGTTGTAATCTCTAAATTTGTAAACACTGAATTTAGCAATATGACAGAAAATTGATTACGTTATTTTTAGCCATGTGGCAAGAAACTGGGGAATCTGGTTGCTGTTTAGGAATTTTGACAATCGTCTGATTGGCTCAACGCTTTACTGTTAAACATTGTGTTTAGGTGACACTGATGTACATGTGATGCTTCTTGGAAGTAATGGAATTCCCTGCTATTTCATTTAAACTTTGTAATGCGTGGCTTGTTTGCGTGGCTTTTTTTATTAGACTGATTTGATCCAAGAAATAGATATATCAACTTAGAGTGTTCCGCTTTGAAAGCATTCGAGTATGCGGTGAAGTTGATTTTTTTTATTTCGGGGCACATGTCAACATAGTATTCCAATCCTGGATTGGCCAGTTCTGAGTTTAATATCAGTTGCCCGTGGTCATTATTACACCAAGATATGTCCACACAAGTTAGTCGATAAGACTCCATTTGATTTATTTCACCCAATAAAGTATCGTTGACACATTTTTTAATGAGTAAACGGGTATATGTTCGGAGCAAGTGGTATAAACGTAATGTAATTATTTTGTATAGACTATAATTTTTTCCTACATATAAAACACGAATAAAAAGGTTGCACGCTCAGGGTTTCGGACCATGAGAACGGGCCTGAGAAACAGAAAATTTAATTTGTGTGGCCGTATCATGATTTTCTCAACACTTTCATGACTGGAGCTGCGCTGGTGGTGGTGATCCAGTGCCAGTGCATTCTTTTTCTGCTAGTCTCCCATAGGGAGCCTCGCTTATATAAGAGAATGCACTGGCTTACAAGGTCAAGGTAAATATTGTTAGGCCAATGTATTCTCTTGTTTATGCAAGGCTCCCTATGGGAAACTCACATATATAAGAGAGTGCATTGGCACACGTTTTTCGCAAAATTTCAGGAAGCTCCAGTCATGGAAGGGTTGACGATTCAACTGCAATATGATTTGATGGACATACTGTCAGTTGAGTCTCACGCCCACTACCACTTTCTTGATGCTGGCTCATTGTATATGTTATGCCCAATAGATGCTATTACATCATCTCATGTTTTTACGCTACCAGTATCATGAATCTTTGTCTCAAGTAACATCAAGACAGCATTGACACAAACGTTCACTATTCACTATCTGGTCAGGTCCATCATGGATTTAACTATTATAGTTATATTCAACTATAATAGGCAATATGGATATTGTTGTTTTGTGAATTTGATTAAAGAAGTATAATCCAAAATAATATTTCACAAAAATGTCTCAAAATCATCGTCACACTTATTCTGCACCCTGTTTGTTTTTAGTGATGAAATAACATGTCTCAATCAATGCCTTGAAATAGTGTGTCTGTCATTGCAGAATGAGGTCCCCAGAGGGTGAATTTAGTGATGCTACCCCACTTAGCGGGCTAGCATCACCAAATTCACCCTCTGGGGACCTCATTCTGTTTACATTTCAAGGCTTGTCTCGATCAATGCGAATGATTATATCATTATGTCACATGATAAGGAAGTCAATTAACTTTCAATTGGTTTAAATATTGTTATGAAGGAACAATTGTGTCATTATGTTAATTTATTTAGCAAGGCTTACTTGTGCCATTATTAAATTAAAAGTGCAAAAGGTTGCAAAACAAATTTTATCTGGAGACTGTTCATTTGCTGCAATATTGTTAAGAGTGCAATTTGGCTGTGCATTGAGTTGTGCGATTCAATCGTTTCCACACGATCATAGAAAGAGTGAATTTAGTACTGTCAATAATAGTTGAATTCAGGATGTGCCTGACCTGACTATAGATTAGCTAGCAATGCATAGCTCAGGCTTTAGCTCTGAAGTTTTAGCTGAAGAGAACAGGATGGGCATCTGATTTATTTGATTTTCTATTTTAGTGCCAAGGGTGATTAGATCTGACTTAGAATAGTACCAAGCCTGGATATAGTGTGTCTGACATTTTCAGAATGAGGTACCCAGAGGGAGAATTTATTGACGTTATCCCGCACAGCGGATTAGCATCACCAAATTCACCCTTTGCTTTGGAACCTCAATCACTAAATTTTTCACCCTCTGGGGGCCTCATTCTGCAAATGTCAGACACACTATATCGAGGCTTGAATAGTACTATTATGACTCGGAGTTTGTTTTTGTTGAGTGTTGATCATTTTAATTGTTATTAGGAAGTAAATTTCAACTTTCTGTTCAGCAAAAGCAAAAATATATACCTTCAGTCAAGACTGAAATCCCTGGCTTTCTAGTGATTCCCTGAAAATATTATTTTTTGGGAACTATAGAAATTTTCTAATGTCCAGATTGTGACTCATTCCTAAATCATTTGAATCGAACTAGGAATATTAACTTGGTGTATTAACAAAATATACAGTTCAAGTTGGGCCATTGGTTTTTCCAGAAGTTAAGTTAAACAAAATCAGCACTCAAAAATACCACCTTGTCATGGGGTCATGTGGACAAGTGGCCACTCTTTTACATTATATCATTTTACAGAGCAATCAGATCGCCCCAGCTAGAGGAGAGATAACAAAACAATACTGTTCTGGAAAATCATGATATTTCAGTTCAAATTGTCATTTGATCAATGTTTTCTATTCATGTAAACCTTGCATTTTAATATCATGCAAAAACTTTTCATTGCCAGCAGTTCATTAACATTGATCAATTCAGGGCAAGATCTTTGTGTTACGAGAGTGCAGTTCCCCGCTGATGTGCTTCCGTTACACCTTTACCCCCTGGTAGTTACTTGATTGAAATCTCGGGCGGCATTTTATCAGTTCTCCGTGGTCCGCTGCGAGTGCCATCCTTGGAGCACTCGCCGCCATCTTAATGGACCAGCGAGCCCCCTGCCTGCACGTTATTATGCTGCAACGAGAGCTCAATAATGCATCATTATTATTAAATAATTGAAGTGCCGGAAAAATTAAGATCAATAAGATAAGATTGTAAAAAGTATTTAATTTTTGAAAGGCCGTGACAGACATGAAATGTGATAACGATTGGACGGCTACACGAGTTTGATTGAAATCAATGGCCTACTTATTACCATGGCGATGCTCCATGGATAGGTAGTTGGCAATTGTTTTGTTTCTGAAGCCCCCTGCTGTGTATTTATCTTTCTGTCTCCTATATATCTGTTTGCATGCATGATGAACAAGTTCTTTAGCATCATGTCAGAACCATGTCTGATGTCATTGATTGACGCTGACGTATGCCTGACATTATGCTTCTGCTTACAATATGGCACACACATACAATTTTAAGTTCAATGACAAAATTTTTATGATGCTGCACACAAGTGGTGACACCCACTTAAGGCTCTTATATTACTAATGAAACATGCAATTGATGCATAATTAAACATGTTTTCAATTTGAATAATTTAGTTGATTCTCTCTGAAAATTTTGCACTTGAGACCTTTTGTTGAAAGGTGCGTTAAGAGATATCTAGCGCTACATTTTGATACCATAGACAACATGATGTGACAGGATTGTCAACTTACTAAATCATTGAACCCAATTTGACACATGTCCGTCAATATATGTAAAACATGTTTTACCTTGAAACAGGGGTCATTTTAATTTTTTTAATTTGTATAGTATTTTACAGCACTGGGTAGATTTTGTATAGCATTCTGTACCAATACATGTTTTTTCATTTTAAATTGGTTTGCAGAAATTGGAATTTGCATCGCAAATTGCGTTGCGAATACAGTTAAATCGAGCCTTGCCTTGAAGCATCTTTGATCTTGAAATATCTTTTACCTTGAGACTGGAACAAGGTCAAGCCTTAATAATGTACATGTTTGATGTCAAACATATCAATACAGTAATGCCCTAAGTAATCGACTCCTTAACAACAGCAGAATTATGGGTAACTTTTCAGGATTTAGTCGGAAATATGGCTTGTTGCCATATTTCCGACTACATCCTGAAAAGGTTACCCATAATTCTGCTGTGGTTAAGGAGTCGATTATTTAGGGCATTACTGTAACTAAATTGTTTTTTACAATTAACTCATTGACGCATATTTATATTTTTAATTTTTATCTGAATCTGCATTTTAAACCAAGTTCTCTAATCAATGCATTTTGCATTATTTATTCTTGAGTTATCTTGGGAGGGTTATACTGGGATGCGGGAAGGGTTAATGTTTCTGTTTGTATTTTGTTAGCAAATGTTTTCACTCCACTGAAGAAGTTCATCACCAACCGAAAAGTCTTGATTAATCAATAAAATCTACAAACAACATTCACGCCAGATTTCTCAAGAACCAAAGATTGTCAAAGGGGCACAACTCTATATTTGTTGTCCCTCTTCACAAGAAACTTGAAAGCTTTTTGTGCATGTTGAATTATACGGTCATCTTAACCAAGCGAGATTTTTATATCTTTTCGTTCATTTTTATTCTTTTTTGAGTTTCAACAAAATTGCATGTTACAAAATGGCTAATTCTTGAAAGGAATATTCATACAGCCATTAATAGGATGTAGTGCATGATTTTCTTTTTGTGTAAAATTTGAATTGAATGGTCACCGGTCTTGTCATGTTACAGAAAAATGACTGTGTTTTCAAATATTGTTTGGTCATGAATCTTCAAAATTGATCACCTAGTATAGTCTTGATTTCTGAAACTGCACATGTACACTGTAGATTTCACTACACTAGGAAATGTAGTTGACTTTTTCATTCACACTGAAACACTTATTCAGTTTGAGAAAAAAGCTGCATAATTTTTGACTGATGTAATTTTTTGAATGAAAATAAGGGAATGTAATAATATGATGGTTTCCCTTTGCTATCTTGAAAACTGTTAGCACTCAGTACTTTTAGAAGCTGTTCAAAAACGTTTCAAACTCTTTCCAAGTACAGTAGATGTAAGATGGACTTGTTCAGTGGTGTTCTGTAAACATTTAAAAGTGTTTTACAATAATTGTGAACCACTAAATTTAGAGAAATCCCTTGTTGGATTTTCTTTGAAGTTTGAACAAACACTCTCATTTTTCAGTGGCATGCATTAGACAGGGCCGAACAAACCAAATATTATGATATGGCCCGTAAAGAAAAGGAACTTCATCTTCAACTATATCCGGGTTGGAGTGCGCGTGATAATTACGCGGTTCACGCCAAAAAACAGAAGAAACGGAAAAGGCCTATGACAACAGAAAACTCAGGTAAGTTATATTTTCGTGAATATTTACATCAGATTCGTTATTATCAACACTACTATTTTGTTCATTTAAAAAAAATATAAACCCAAAACAAATATTCACTCTCCTTTTCGACGTTGTAAAATTCATATAACCAAATATGACATTTGTACAAAAACCTTTTTGAGATGCAATCATTCTATGAATTGCTAAAAATGAGATGCCACTTATAATCAATTTCAAAACAAACTGTTTATTAATATGTGTGGTGAAAACCCTTGGTTAATAGTTATTGTATGATATCCTTACCCCACCCCAGTTACAATTTCTTTCTAAGTAACAACAGTCATCATCTTTGCATTTAATAGTCTGAAATTTATTATAGTTTATATCTATGATGCAAACAATTAGCTAGTTTTGTTAACCCTTTATAATTATTCAACTAAAATAAAAAAAAAGAAGATATTATGGAACATCATGTTCAACCAAAATGATTGTTTAATACTTTGAATCATTGGCTATTTATAGGGGAATGTGGTAGTGCTAAGAAATGTCGAGCTTTGTATGGGTTAGACCAGCAGAGAAATTGGTGCAAGCCATGCAGGTAATTATAAAACTTAGTAATTTAGAATGCTTTCTTTGATTAATAGCAGAGAGTTCCTAGCTTATGTGGCAAGATTTATGAAAACAAATATGAACATTTTGAAAGAAATTTCCTATTTTCAAGAGTAAACACACAACAATTATGTTTTATTACTTCAAACAATCATACCTTATTTTTTTCCTTAATTGAGTAAATCGTTCATTCTTATTGAGGTCTCAATCCAAGAATTTCTTTAAAAGGAAATTTTTGCTTATGCACATACATATTTACACATGGAGAAAATGCCTTATCATGCCATTGTGAGAATAGGACATTAAGATTTGTGTTATTTTTATAGTGGAACACAATTTACCTATTTTACTGAGATAATCCTGTTTTACTCCTCAAGTGATTTGACTACTAGAGAACCTCTTGCTAATTTCATGAAATTTTTGAATGATATTAAATTAAAATCTATTTTTAGCTCAACCACAGGTTGTAGCTATTGTTCCATATCCTGTCTCTCTGGGAGCAATGTCTTTTCATCTTTTATGGACTTCTGATTGTAAATCTCATCTAAAAATTCAATTTCTTTTAAACTTTTCTCCTTAAAAAGTTATATTTGATGGTAGTTGAGTTTTGATATTTCAATGCTCAATGTCTACTGACCAACTTCTGCTTTTCTTGATAGATGATCACACATAGATGTCACAATCTTAGAATTATATTACATTTGAGCACATAACTAATATCATTAATTAGATTTAGTAATTACATTTGAGCCAATATAGGCAGATCTTATGTAGGTAGTAGAGATGGGTGACAATATCAATATGTTAGATGTTTTAATGTCACACTTTAATAATATGGAGGGAAAAACATCTATACAGTAATGACCTAATTAATCAACTTCTTAACCACAGCAGAATTATGGGTAACTTTTCAGGATTTAGTCGGAAATATGGCTTGTTGCCATTCATCGGAAAGCTCTCCCCGATGACTAAATCCTGAAAAGTTGCCCATAATTCTGCTGTGGTTAAGGGGTCAATTAATTAGGGCATTACTGTATTTGGATGTAGTATAAATATAACTAGAAAGTCACACCCTTATCTTCTGCAATGGTCAAATGTGAAGGAAATCTTTTGAAAACCATAGTAAATTTAAATTTTCTTTTGTTGTTTCCAAATTTATGTTCAAAAGTTAAATATAGCCACTTCTTCTATCAATTACATTTATATTTGCAAGAACGATAGCACCTCAAGATAATAATGCAGTTTTGAGCCATAAATCAAAGTGTGTTCTCTGGAATTACAGCAAAATATATACATATGTAAACAAAATAACATGAACATATGTGGTTCTTTATTCTAAATTGGATGATATTTTTAATAATGCAGTTTTTATCTGCGAATCCAATGGAGTGTTCTCAGACTTCATATACGAACAAAATAACGTAAACAGATATTTAAAAATTGAGACCGTTGTTATTTCTTCTGAGTTTGATAATATGTTGATATTAGTCACATCGTTGGGGAATTGTGTATTATTTCAGATCTTTAGTTGAATCATGTGATGAAATGCATTCTGCTGATATAGAGCGAGATAACTCATCTCCAGTTGTGCTCAAGGTATTTAGTCGCTCCTCCGTGCATGGTGCTGACTGCAACCTCAACTTGTGCTTACTACATAATCAACCAATCATAATCTCCTATGTAGCTTTGCATGTTGTGAATGGATGAACGAAGTGCATGTATCCCCCAACCAAGTCATAGATGCGACCAAGGAGGCCTTTAAATGTAATTTGCTTTCAAATTCTCTTATCAGTCTGACTAATGAAAGCCAGACTCATTATAATCTACATAATGTCTGCAATAGAAGCCACTTGATTTCATTCCCCATATAAATGTTAATCCTTTCATGACGGGAGTTGCGCTGGTGCTTCATTAAAGATCCTGTGCATTCTCTTATATATGCGAGTCTCCCATATGGAATCTCGCAAATATAAGAGAATGCACTGGCTTACAAAGTCAAGGTAAATAATGTTAGGCCAATGCATTCTCTTATATATGTGAGGCTTCCTTTGGGAGACTCGCATATATAAGAGAATCCATTGGCACAGGGTTTTCGCAAAATTTCAGTAAGCTCCCGTCATGGAAGGGTTAAGCTAATTTCAGAAACTCTAGAGCAATCAGATTTCATTCTGTTGGAGTGTTGACTGCCTGCTTAGACCAGTAGACCTGGATATTTCACAACAGATTATTCTTTGCAACCCAAAGAAATAATTAAATATTTAATTTAATTTAATTCGTGTGGGAAAAACAAAAATGCAATTGTATAGTGTGCAGATTTGCTATAGATTGGAGTTTGACATATCTTGATCTAACACTTTTATTACAGTATGAATTCTCTCACTCGGTTATAAAAGTATACATTGGAATGGTTTATTCTTTATTTGAAGCGATCATCTGCTAATAAAAGGGCAGAAAAGATTGAATTCCCATTCATTCATTTGTAGGGAATGTTCAGATAACAAGTCCAATAGATGGCCTAAAACTGTTTTTGAACTGGAAATGAAATCTAGTGGTATATATTGCAGACCCTGTGTATTATATATTGAATCTGCTGTAGTCAGACTGATTCTGTATTTATACATGTAGCTAGCATGCGCCCTCATCGCTTCTCATCAATGTAATCAGTTTCATGACATGTAACTCTTTCTGGTTTTATATTCATCAAACTGTATTATTTCATGCATGATTAATAACTTCAACAATAGTTGAGCAGCAAATCTAGTATAAGTTATGCATGTTATTTCGTTGGAATGGTAAGGTTGCTTGAATATAATTGGTTTATTGGGGTTTATCGTCATTTCAGCCACAAGACCATATCACATCAGTTTTATGGTAGAGGAAGCCCGCACAGTGCTAATAACTCCACTGCGTAAAGAAACCACTAAACATTAGATTCTGGGAGAAAAGGAGAGGGTAAACCCTTCCATGACTGAAGCTTCCTGAAATTTTGCGAAAACCCTGTGCCAAAGCATTCTCTTATACACGCGGCAGCCTTGCATGCATATATATAAGAGAATACATTGGCCTGATAATAATTACCTTGACCTTGTAAGCTAGTGCATTCTCTTATATAATTGAGGCTCCCTGAGGGAGACCACTTATATAAGTGAATGCACTGGCACATTAATCTTTCATGCTGCACCAGCGCAGCTCCCGTCACTAAAAGGTTACAGCCACGTATACAATTAGAGTTGATTCCTTTCAGTCTGTTTACACTGAATAAAGCAGAGATGAGTGATCATATTGGAGCAATTGCATGTTTGGGACAACTGAATTTTGACAAGCTAACAAGTCCAACCACAAAAAAAAAACAACAACAACAACATAATTAAGCAACTCTAACATAGATCTAATAATCATAATCACCCTGGTCAACTGGTTCTCTGTTCCTCAACTTATTACCCTTTCTATACTAAATGGATTCTCCCAGTTATAAAAGTTTACATTGGAACGGTCTATTAATCATTTGGAGGGGTGTTTAAGTAATAAATTCGAACGACAGACAGAACAAATTATAATACACAAACAGAATGAGTCCTATTCATTGGTGGGAAATGTTCAAATAATAAGTTCAATAAACGACCATAGCTGCAAGTTGAAGCTGATGGGTTCGCAGTCCACACAAGCCTTGAAATAGTGTGTCTGTCATTTGGAGAATGAGGTTCCCAGAGGGTGAATTTAGTGATGCTAGCCCGCTATGCGTTGTAGCATCACTAAATTCACCCTTTGGGGACCTCATTCTCCAAATGACAGACACTATTTCAAGGCTTGAGTCCACACTGATTTGAAATGACAAAGTTTTTAACCCTTGAAAATGGTGATTTGCATCAGTCCATTCAGAATCGAAGAACTTGAATGAGTGGTCAAAACAACAATGTACTGTATCCTGTACATTTCTTTATCATTTTCCTCTAGAGTGGACAGTTTATTTTGTCCAGCGGAAGTTAGACTAATTATCAGAGAACCTGATGACTTTGGGTCATATAACCAACATATAAATATATACTGGGATATTAATAGAGTGGTGATTGTAATCTGGCCTCCAAATATGGTGCTGGTCATATGCAGAATGAGGTCCCCAGAGGGTGAATTTAATGATGCTTCCTCGCATAGTGGGCTAGCATCACCAAATTCATCCTATGGGGACCTCATTCTGTATGGCCTCATCTGTTATGGGAGACCTAGACATATTACAGTTCTCAGATGGTGATGTGCACCTTTTGGGCACCTCAATTATGCATTGTGTCATGTGCCAATTTGGGTATATAGAGAAATTAAACTAAAAAAGAAATTGAAACATTCTAAAGTGCAACCCATTTATGAAATGCTGGTTTCATTTCTTAAAATTTTATTTCAGCATGAAATCATGTTGCATAGTTCATATATATACAGTAATGCTCTAAATAATCGACTCCTTAACTACAGCAGAATTATGGGTAACTTTTCAGGATTTAGTTGGAAATATGGCTTGTTGCCATTCATCGGAAAGCTCTCCCCCAGAGCTTTCCGATGAATGGCAACAAGCCATATTTCAGACTAATTCCTGAAAAGTTACCCATAATTCTGCTGTGGTTAAGGAGTCGATTACTTAGGACATTACTGCACATGCATCATTGTTCTGATTTTGGAAAGTTGAAGAAGATGCATTTGTTGGTCCAAACCAGGCTTTCAACACAGTACCAATACCGCTAAAACTTGGCCACTATCACGGTACCGATTTTGTAGCCAAGTACCGGCGGTACTCGACGGACTGTAAAATTGAAGAACAGTCAGCTTATACATCTAGTTAATTGTCGATTTGTAAAACTATACTCCCCTAACACTTCGCGGAAATTAGTGGGTGCCAGTTCAAGATCCCCTTGTGCCAGGAATGGGGTAGGTAACTGATATAAATTGTATATTCCGTTGTTGGAAATATACTCTATAGAATATACTTTGTTCCGATAATCCAGGTCCCAGTGGTACTTTGACAAGCCTGGTCCAAACCAAATAATCTTGAACAATTAGCATGTGATTTCATTTGACGGACATAAAATGAAGTCTGGATCATCCAGTATCGTGATCTGCTAATGAGAGCAATTGAGAGAAACACAAGCTAATATGTACCACCTATTTAAAACATGAACAGTTTACATTATTGACCCTTTCTATGCTAAATGGATTATCCCACTCAGTCATAATAGTATGCATTGGAAGGGTCTATTATTCATCGGTAGGGATGTTCAGGAAATATGAGCAGACGACATACAGTGCAGTGCAATCATATTCATTGGTGGGAAATGATCAGATAATAAGTTCAACAAACGATCTATGATCTGAACATTTCCTATGGGATAACTTCAATACTCATCAATGAGTATTTAGTACAGAAAGGCAGGGACCAGCCTTGAGGGCGACTTGGGTAGACATCTTCTCCCTAAAATGTGCCACTTCTCCCTAATTTTGTCCCAATGATAAGAGACCTCTCTGTCATATAGTGGTATGCATAAGTTCCGACAGCATATTTAAGGTATATTTGCTGATTATAATTATGTTCTTACTCACTAGAATGGTTTTATAAATGGGCTCTTGTGTTGCATAATACCTATTTTAACATAGAATTGTGATGTTGGGGTGTAAATTGAACTTCAGCCATGAATACTTCTCCCTTATAACAGTCCACTTCGCTAACAACCAAACAGAGAAGTCCTCCCTAACAACCAAACAGGGAGAAGTCACAACCAAACAATGTGAAACTTCTGGGCTATAGAAATGATTAAAATGTAAAATATATGTTAGAAGCCCATCATTGTTACTAGTGTGCCATATTTATATGAGAGATTATTTTTATTTTTGCATCAGTGTTAGCTTTCAAATGGAGTGTATTTGAATCTGCGTTCTTAGATGTTTTGCAAACAGCATGATACCATGTTCTCAGTGATTCAAACATCAGGAACTGGCACATCATGTTTACAGGTTTCCCAGGAGCAAGACTGGAAATAGTGTGTCTGTCATTTGGAGAATGATGTCCCCAGAGGGGGAATTTAGTGACGCTACCCAGCACAGCAGGCTAGCATTACTAAATTCACCCTCTGGGAACCTCATGCTGCTTAGGCCTCAACTGGTATGGGAAACCTAGAATCAGATTGAAGTTTCTCAGTTTAAGTTGGTGATGTTCACCCATTAGTCACCTCAATTATGCATTTTATATTCTGCAAATTAGGAGATATAGAAACTGAACAAAAGGGAAAAAGTAACTAAAAGCAATGTTCATCTATGAGACTATAGATACTTCCCAGAAGATGAGGCCAAAGCAGAATGTGGTCCTCAGAGGGTAAATTTGGTGATGCCAGCCTGTAGTGCGGGATAGCATCGCTAAATTCACCCTCTGAGGAACTCATTCTGCAAATGCAGACACACTATATAATCAGACTTGCATATTCCAATACATGTCTTTGGTTAGCAAAATGTGCTATACCAGTTATTTTATTCCCTGGTTCTCAATGTTTGCATTGTCCAGTATAAATCTTGTTGGTCTGCCATTCACGATCACCCTTTGAACGCGGACTTGAATACACCCTTGATGTCAGTATTTGCATGCTATTGAAGATGTTCTGTGGTTGAAGATATGTTTATAGCTGTCGTTATTTTTATAACATTATGAATTGTTTGTGAATGCCTATCTCAATCTCACAAATAGAAAGAAACGTGAAATTAGTGATAGTTTCATACTTGCATGAGCATGACATGCTGAAATTACATTTATTAATTAATTTAATTAATTAATTAATTTGTCTCACAGTTATATATAGCTGGTTTGAAAGCCACACAAATCCATTGTGTAATCCGGGATTATGGTATTGATGCCATCTTTCTAATTTTCAAGACGTATGGCTATCCCTTGGTCATAGCATGAAAGATTTGTTGCATGTTAATTAACCATTTGATTCCTGAATTCTCGCATACAGTTATAAAATTATACATTTAAAGGTCTTTTGCTAGTAGTAACAATATTTACCATGGCTAGTAGTAACAATATTTACCATGGCCTTGTAAGCCAGTGCATTCTCTTATATATGCGAGGCTCCCTATAGGAGACTCGCATATATATATATATATTATATAAGAGAATGCATGGCACAGGATCTTTAATGCTGCACAGCGCAACTCCCGTCATGAAAGTGTTAAATGTGTGGTCGAAATAAAGGAATTTTTTTTTTAAATGTTGACTTTTAGTACAGGAATGCTGTGGATAACAGCTATAGATAAAAACCCTTAGCACATCTCAGTGAAAAGTGGATTGAAGACAGAATTTAGACAGATCCTAATCCAGATCCTAATCTTACTTGATTGATACTCAATCTCAAAATTTGACATTTCATGTTTTGTATTCACTAATGGATCGATTTATGAACAAATATCTTTTAGACTAGAAGCAATTTTCCATATGATTCTTGACTGACATACGTTGTCGATTTTAATTACAGGAGGAAAAAGAAATGCATTCGTCATCTGAGGGGTGATGACGATTCTGTTAGTAACACCGATGGTGAAGACGACATGAGCTATAACGACAGCGATTCCAATCTGGACAGTCCGTTACCTCATCGACTGAATGGCGACATTCGATCATCCCCGTTTCATGATCAGACTAACAGTATCCTGTCAGAAGATGAGGGGGATGCATATGAGATTAACGTTGATTCTGACGAATCGCCGTACCCGCTAATGGGGAAATCTCCGATGCCGTTTGAGAAGTCACCGGCACCATTCGAGAAATCACCGGCTCCATTTGAGGATTCAATACCAAGTCCGGCACTGAGTGATATTCATACCAGTGTCTATAAAGACATATCAGTGCCTATAAATTTTAGCCGTGATCGCCCAACGTAGCAGAAGGTGTCCTGAAGACAGACATATCCATGAAAACACAAACTTAGACATTTAAAAAAAAAATTTAAACCTTCCATGACAGGAGCTTCCTGAAATATTTTTCGAAAACCCTGTACCAATGCATTCTCTAATATATGCGAGTCTCCCATAGGGAGCCTCGCATATATAAGAGAATACATTGGCCTAACATTATTTATCTTGACCTTGTAAGCCAGTTCATTTTCTTGTATATGCGAGGCTCCCTATGGGAGACTCGCTTATACAAGAGAATGTGCTGGCACAGAATCTTTAATGCTGCACCAGTGCCGCTCCTGTCATGAAAGGATTAAAAACAAATTTAAGTACATAATTAATTTTCGAAGTATAGCAAAGGCAAAAAAAAACTTGAACTTGGAAGTTTTGCATTTTGTTTGTTCCAAATATAGCAATGCCAAAAATAAACTTATATTTGATTGGTTTTACTTTTTTGGATATTCAAGTTCTTTCTCTTTCGCGTCTTCACGCTACACATGGTGATTCACAGTCAAGGAGCGACTTCACGATGATTTTTCTCAATCACGCAGCATAATAATTCCACAGAAGGGAGATAATTCTATGGACTTCGTTTGAAGCCAATTGTCTTTCATTGTTATTGTTTCCAAGGACGACATCACACAACCCAGGCGTTACCCAGAATCATGGTGCAGCAGTCAGAGGATATCTATTTTTTATAAGCATAAGGCCTGCTCAAAAGTGGATGCCTAATGTATGTATGGAGAGCTGCTCTTTTTAAAAGAGCACATTGGAGATATATTCCATTCAAATGTATAAAATAGTTGTCATCATTTGATATTGTAGATTTCACAAAGCAGTTAGATACCACAATCCTTGGAAGTAGATTACAGCTAGTTGTCTTTTGTAAGAAATTATTTCATTTTCATAAATTTTGTTATGTACTTAAAGGTATTCAATCCGATTAGACGCTTTCTATTTCTTTGACTTCGGGGGGTAAAAAATATTTGATTCAAGTCGAGGAACCAACTCATAAAAGCTCAGGGTGATTAGATATTGATTTTTGAACTTTGCTATTTCTATTGTTTGTGGACCAGAAGCACATGGTCAAATGGACGAAGATGCAGATGAAGATGGATAATTCTAAAATCAAATGGTAATAATAACCACTTGATTTTAGAGTTAATATCCATCTTCATTCGCATCTTCGTACATTTGACCATGTGCTTCTGGTCCACAAATAATAGGAATTGTAAACTTCAAAAATCGATATTTAATCACCCTGAGCTTTGATGGGTGGGTTCCTCGACTTGAATCAAATATTTTTTTACCCTCGAAGCCAAAGAAATAGTAATTTAGGAGCGTCTCATCGTATCGAGTACCCCATAAATGTTTCATAAAATTTCCAAGTTATTATAGTATTGACACCTCTGATGTTGGTAATCAGACATCATTGTATACTTTGTAATGTTGTCATCTCAACATTCTGATCTTCTGAAGAATCTTAAGTTGAAACATTATGGGATAAAAAAAATTCCGCCTCGTAGCCTTCTTCAGCTTGATTATCAGACTGAAAAATATCATGAGGCTGTAAATTTTTGGAACAGTGTACAGTGTTCCACATAAGTTCCAAATATGTAGTTAGAATTAACAGTAAAAATAAGAAATGATAAAACAAAATTATGAGAGTTAATTATAACTTGTATAACTCACAGTACAAAAATACTTCTAAAGTTTCTTTTTGAATGGAAACTTGTTAGAAATAGTAGTGGTGCTACATATTTAAGTTATACCAGTACATCATTTTGAGATTAGTCTCAGGTTAGTTTTGTGTCAGTAATTTCTTTTCATTTCATGCTATGTTTCAATCATTTCAACAGTGACAGGGAGACTTTATAGTCAGAGTTCCACGACAATCAAATTCTATCTGGCTTTTACACTTATCATTCATGCACATTTATACGAGAGGTATATAACTGCTTTGTTCTTACCCCATTCTTCATCCACATAGTGATTTCATCCATCAATGATGACTGCATGTAATCAACTAAAATGTTCAATGCAGACCAGAGTTTAGAACAGCAAGTCATATCCAATACAACCATAGACTTTAAATTCTTATACATGTATATATAAATTTATCCCGCAGGGTCGTAACACAACAAAGACAGGTTTGCCTGATTGACTACCTTTAATGAATTATTAATGAAAAAGGTAGTCGCGAAATTATTGGTAGGGTGTTCACTGTTCAGTTATCCACTTCTTGCTTCGAGTCTTCCTTTTTTGGCCCACAATGCGCCATGGCCACAACAAGCAAGCTGAGTCCGTGGGAACCCGTTAATCTGAACCCGGATCTGAAACGAGACACTAGACCACCTGGTTAGTGATGTCTGCCAATCAGTGGCAAACGAATGCGATAGGATAAAAAAACAAAAAACAAAAGTGGGAGGGTGAATTTCAAACAAAAACATACTTTCCCCAATTTTCAAATCTTGCGAAAAGATCTTGGCCCTGTAACGACTTGGTTAAGTGCCTTCAACGATATAGTTCCGCTCTCCCGATTTACTGAGTATGATGAGCACCATGGTTATATATTACCTTGATGCTACTGCGGGTTTGTGGTAACATTGTGAATAAATTACCAGGCAGATGTTGCCTTATTAAATCTTATTAATGATCATATAATACTGCATGTTAATCCTACCAATGGAATTTGTGTATCGATCCGCGTGTTCCATCGAATCTATATTTAGCGACTGACACAATCGGACACGTGATCTTGTTTTGGTTCTATTCTTAGCTTTTGTTAACAAACTCCTAACGTGTCTCTTCTAGCTGTCAGGTCTTAGCGACCCGACGGGATAAATGCCGTCGCTGTGTGACTCGTTTAAAAAAAATATATTATTATTTTTTTCTTATATGGTAAAAATTGAATGAGGGAGAGACACTTATTTCATCTAAGAATTCAGAAAATGCAAGGATATATGGTGTCATTGTGGAATGAGATTCTCTGTAAAAAAAAGTTTATTAAAATATTTAGTGCCTGTTTTACAGTTTGAATTGCTGTTAAATTCTGAATAAATTTTCAAATAAAGGAGTCATGAGAGCCATATGCAAGCACAGAATTATTAGTTATGGAGGGGTGTATACGAATCAGCTTGTCTGTCTGTGGACGCAACTTTGTCTGAGCCATTAAAGACAAGCTCAAGCTTGTGTTCATATATTTTTCAGTCAATTTTTTTATAAATGGCACAGATATTTAGTGCCATGGGAGCCTGTTATTATGAGGTCGGTCCAACTTTTTTTAGTGGAGTTATCACTCTTTTTCAACATAATTTTTTTTCGCAACATGCTTAATTCTTTCCAACATTGTGTGCCTTGTGTTTTTTTTTTACCCTGACTGTAGCCCAATTGACTGCGGGGGGGTATCATTACTCACATTGGGACAGTGTCACCTCTAGTTTGATACTGGCTGATTTTTTAGAATTCATTGAGCTGAGTAACACCATGCTCTGATATACGACTGAAACTGGAGTTATTTTAAACTTCATATTAGTGAATTATAATAAACAATTATAAAGCTATTCTCATTTAGTCATTTGTATGCAGTTATCATTAGATGTGATTCCAAAAAGACTCATCACCTCATCATCAATCGTGTATTAATGTATTTATTCCAAATGTATATATGTATCTTTCAAATCATAATATGAGTTGTATATGAGAGTATCTGTGTTCATATGTGAGGCTGTACGAGCGTGCATGCAGAAATTTTAATGTTATGTTATGTTTTTAGAGTTGTGTTTATATTGATCTTTAATATGTGCGGTGATTGTCAAATTGTTGGTCATTTCGCAATCTGTTCTTCGTTTCATCCATTTCTTATTCTACTTTTGGAGAAATCAAATCTTAGGTAAAGGTTCCTTTATCTGTACCAGACAGTCATCAGATGTGATACATGTAGATAAGGACAAATCTCCAAACCAATCTTCATCCTGCACACAGTTTACCCCTTTCTTTATTAAATGGATTTTCCCACTTAATTATAAACATATACATTGGAATGGTCTATTATTCATTTATACGGTTGTTCAGGTAATAAAAACAGAAGGCAGACAGAAAAATAGGTAATATAAAAGCATTAGTGGGAAATGTTAAGATAATAAGTTCAATAAACAACCATAAACGAATGGCCTTTGTTGAACTTATTATCTGAACATTTTCTGGGGAAACTACTCATCAATGACCATTTAGTATGTAAAGGGTTATATGGCCTCAACCGTATCAGTATCGGAGAAAATATAATTTGTCCTACAAAAAACAAAATATAGAAGAACTTTTGAAATGAATATGGGTGCATTCTGCTCATTTTCGTGAGTCAATATGTCAACTTTTGATTCATCATATTCAGCAATTCATGGAATTGTACAGGTTACATGAACAGCATAAACATCTTATTCAAGCTGAGTGTGCAAAAGTAGCCTAATGGTTTGGAAATTTGGTTGCCAATGTTTATCACAAACAAAATCCCAGTCTGGTATAAAAAAAGGAAATTCATTCTAATCGTTTCTATTAAAATCAATCAAAATTCATTCACCTTGTTGACTATTCTGTTGTCAGCAGCAGACATTTTAGCAGCTTCTTTCATTTCCATCTAATTCTTATCTTCATTTTCCTTCTAATCTGAGTCTAAATTTCGTTTCATGTGATAAGTTTTATCACAGAGTTGAATGTTTCCATGGTGATGGTGATTTAGAGCTCAGAGGTTACCACAAACATGTATCATGCATTATAAAGTCCCTTTTAAGAGTATCATACATTATAAAGTCTTTTTAAAGGTCCTGTTAAGTGCCTATTTCTGATCCCCGCAAAGGGAAGATAACCTGATCTGTGTATCTGGAGAACTTTGTCAGTTGCTTTCTGGGAAGGGGGGGGGGGGGGGGTTGATTTCCCAGTGAAATTACTGATGTTATGATATGGCCCAACGGCTGAAATGATAATATATAGAGAGTAACATTTGATTGAACTGGTGACGTGAAATAATTATTGAGAGGTAAGGACTTTGTTCAAACACGCGCTCCAGTGCTTTACAAAATAGTACCTGCCTCAAATGAATTATTTCAAGTCACCAATTCAATCAAGTGATTATTCTGTTTATTATATATTCCACTATAAACATCTGATTTACCAGAAATCCAAATAATACCTCCATGATATGCATAACGCATATATTGCGATAGCGTGTATGAATACATCAGTCATTTGAATGAACTAGTTAAATTGACATATTCAGTCTTGAAGTGCCTATCTGCAGAATGAGGTCTCCAAAGGGTGAATTTAGTGATGCTATCCCGCATAGTGGGGCTAAAATAATTAATTTCACCCTCTGGGAACCTCATTCTGCATGGCCTCATCTGCTATGGGAGACATGGACTCAGATTGAAGTTCCCAAATGGTGAATATTGTGATGTACACCCATTGGGAACCTTGATTATGCAATGTGTCGCCTGCCAATTTGGGAATATAGAGAAACTAAACTAAAAAAGAAATAGAATCTATGTGAAGAAGTTTCTATAGAAATTTGATAATAAAGAAACTTTCCAGAGAAATTGAGGCCTAAGAAGAATGAGGTCCACAGAGGATGAATTTAGTGATGCTAGCCCGCTATGTGGGATAGCATCACTAAATTCACCTTCTGGGGACTTATTCTGCAAATGACAGGCTCACTAAACTCAGACTTGGATCAAACCAGCATCTTCATGGTTACATACATGTAATTTGAGTACCTTGAACTCTCTCTTCTCTTTGTTTCTATATAACCTTTACTATTTTTCATCATCTTTAATGTGATCTCAATTGATTGTGTATATAGAATTGTATACCTCAGTGAATCAAAATATCATTTCATCATGCTTTTATATGTGTATCCGATAGGTACAGTGCTGTATTCATCCTTAATACGATCAAAATATGATGTTCTCATTTAGTGCAAGCAAATCAGCTCATGATCAAAATAAATGAAGTATTACTTTCCTCAATCAGGATGAATGAGTCTAGTACTCATGATGTATTTCAACTTCGTAAATTTTAACAAACTGTCAGCTACAGGCATATTTACGCGGAGGTAATTTCTGATGAATTATGTTCATCAGAAATATATCATCCCTGGAGTGCGTGAAAATGATATTGGTCCATGTATGGGTGAAATAAACCTTTCTATACTAAATGGTTTCTCTGTCAGTTATAAATATATACATTGGAATTGTCGATTCATTTAGATAACGCTAATTCTGAAGGATTCACATTCAATGTTTGTTGAACTTATTATCTCAACATTTCCTGAGGGACTAATCGTCAATGAGTAATTTAGTATAAAAAAAGGATTAAATCATATTACCTCCACATAAATACGCCTTATATCATCCCAAAGTTGTTTCATAATAAATTTATTGTTAAATTTGAACCAGGATAAAAAAATGTCAGGCAACCCAGATTATTGTTAGCCTCAATGTTCACTATGTTCTTCATCATGATATTAACTTATATTAATTCTTGTCATTTTCAATAAGGATTGGAAATCTGTTCTATTAAGTGTGCTGAACTATTGAAAGTAGGCATGGTATGGTATTTCTGGGCAGTACATTCACTCCCTCCTGCTTGCAGTTATACCAACATCTGTGTTTTATTTCGAAAATGCTTCTACAATCAATTACAGTGATGCCCTAAATAATTGACTCCTTAACCACAGCAGAATTATGGGTAACTTTTCAGGATTTAGTCGGAAATATGGCAACTAAATCCTGAAAAGTTACCCATAATTCTGCTGTGGTTAAGAAGTAGATTATTTAGGGCATTACTGTATCTTTTCAGCCTGAATATGATGGTAAGAAGGCTGGGTACGGTTGCCATATTAGGTCATTATGCTTCTTACATAGTTTAAAGTAGCATAGTATAATAGTGCTTAAGTTATATCACAAATCACATCACTTCATCAATGAATTCAGTTCAATTTGAAATAGTCTACTCATTCCGGGAATCAAACCTTGATGCACATTGAAAGCAGCATGAAAAACATGTCAGAAGACTCGGTGCTGAGATCTAGGGTTATCAAATGAATGCAAAAATAATTTTAAATTTCTTACAAAAAATAAATTGTGTTGGGATGACCTTCATATAAGGAGAAATCATTAACCATTTCTATACCAAATGAATTCTCCCGCCTAGTTATTAAAGTATACATTGGAAGGGTCCATTATTAATTTGTTGGGATGTTTAGATTATAATCTGAACATTTCCTAAGGGAACTACTTGTCAGTGAGTATTTAGTATAGAAAGAGTTGTTTATGACATTATATATGAATGAAAAATGCTATCAAGAGCTGCTTGAATCGATAAAATAAATTCTTCCCTGTATGTATTTTCAAGTTCAGATTTCAGACATATCCCACCCACGGATATTAAAGGTACTCAATCCGATCAGACAGTCCCCATATCATCAAGTTACAACAACATTTCTTCAAAATACACTTTTGTTATCAGAATTTATTAATTACAACAAAATAATGCTCTGTCAACTATGGTATAAAATTTCCTAAAACGAGTTATTTATCAACATGTTGTTCAACAAAATATGGCTGTATTATCACATGCCTATCACAAAATTTTGCTGTATTACCACTTGATTTTAGAGTTATACATCTTCATCAGCAATTTTGTCCGAGACAATCTGTTTGACGACTCGGTTTCTGGGCCACAACTAATTACACATTTCGAGAAATAACAAATTTCAAAAATTTATATCTGATCACTCTTGAGCTTTGATGGGTGGGTTCCCTGACTCAAATCAAATATTTTTCACCCCCGAATCCAAAAAATAGTCATTTGGGAGCGTTAATTCGACATCATCCGGATGAATAATAATAAGAAACGGAATGAGTAAACTATTTCACATGTCACCAAAACCAAAGAGGTAGCAGCTCGCTGCCCTTCCTTGCATTTCACTCTTATTTCTATATCTAGAATTGAATATTATTTTCTGTGTTGAATTTATAGCAGACTTACATTTTATTATATAGAGAGGTTGTTCTTGTAACATTAACCCAGAATTCAGTTGAATGATTGCAGCTGTGTCTGCACACACTTGTTGCATCTCGAAGGCTAGGTTTCGAAACATCTTGGTCAAAAGCCAACTATTGACCATGTCTCTGTAGTTTGGGTAGGAAGATTAATAGTGGAAGTTTGTACTTTCATATACCAGTATATTTTTCAGTAGGGAGATTTCCCAGAGCAGTAATAATCTCCAAATATTGTTTTAATACTGACCTTCACGATTTTGTATGTGTATAACCGCATTGCTGGGTCTTCAAATTCTCCAATCATATTAATCTCTTGACTGATATATGTCCGTTGTGAGTATGGACGTAAAATGTCACATTGTGTGCTGTGTCCATGCTCAGTTCGGACCTACTTCAGTGCACTAGCTGACAGCCATCATTCGTATCATGAACTTAGAAATGAATTCCTCTGAACTACTGTATTTCGACGTCTTAAAAATGGTATGAGATCAAGCCTTGAAATAGTGTGTCTGTCATTTGCATAATGAGGTTCCAAGAGGGTGAATTTAGTGATGCTACCCCGCATAGTGGGCTAGCATCACCAAATTCACCCTCTGGGAACCTCATTCTGCTGAGGTGTAAGCAGAATGAGGTCCCCAGAGGGTGAATTTGGTGATGCTAGCCCACTATGCAGGGTAGCATAACTAAATTCACCCTCTGTGGACCTCATTCTGCAAATGACAGACACACTATTTCAAGGCTTGTATGAGATTCCAGGTTTGTTTATGCTATTAGCCTTTGATTGGAGTCAAATTTAGGGTTTTTGTGACTTTCCCATTATATTATTCCATGAAGTCATTCAGCTGTGAAGAGGTTAACAGAGATTAATTCAGTCCAAATGAAATGATAAATATTCACAATCTCGACCTACTGCAGATGTCTTATTTTCTTATGTGTTACAACCAAAGAGTTCAGAGTTTATGGCAGTAAGATAGTTATTTGGATTGTCTTTAATATCCTTCAGAATTATCGGTGTTACAAGATCAATGTCGGTTTCAAATACTTTGATGTTAATGAAATTAGAATAACATTTTGTGTATGTGATACTGTACTTGAATAATTTGCATTGGATTTTTGTATACTCATCTTAGTGAAGTATCCACTCTGTTTCTGACTATCTAATTTCTGACTATTTATATCAAGGTCAATGAAGTACTAAAGTCAAGAGTTGCTAATGACATTTTGTCACATAGAGATGTACCTATTGATACATCTTGAATGAAATTCTCGGCAATATATAATGTTAATTTTAACCAATATCAGATATTTAAACCAGGATTAACTCTTTCTTTACTAAGTGGATTCTCCCTTTAAGTTATAAAAGTATACATTGGAATGGTTTATTGTTCATCTGGAGGGGTTTTCAAGAAAAATAAGCTGACAACAGATAATAAAAGTCGTAATAATAATATATAATAATAAATGTAGTCCAAATTATTGGAGGGAAATTTTCAGATAATAAATTCAAACGACCTATGTTTGTTGAACTTATTATCTGAACATTTCCTATCAGAACTACTTGTCAATGAGTATTTAGTAAATCTTTTTTCAATTTTTCAGATGTTATGGTATCCCAACTTCTCAGATTGGATGGAAAAAATTAAATTTTGATCAAATTACATTGTTTATACTCAGTTGAATGCATGGATATTTTAGTTTGTTGTTGAATCGATCACAGCAAGATTTGTACTGCGATCATATTATATATGGTGTTATGTATAACAAAGGTTATATGGTGTATATGATAATACAGTGTTACTATATATGGTCATTACCGTGATGACACATGGTTATATATAGAGTATATGTATTTAAGATTTGATGCATTTGTTCATTAATAAAATGTTTATAAAATTTTATCAGTATTTTCAATACATTATTATCCACCTTCCCTAAAGTCCTTACAGGCGACGTCGTGGGCAGTGCGGCATGTAGCTCATGATGACGTCTGTAATGGCTTCTTTAGTTCCCAGGACAGGACCGGTGTATGTAGTACACAGGACAGCCATTAACATTGGCACCCGATCCACTAGCACTGACCTCCACACATCACTAGGGAGGCATTCCACACATGGGGGTGGTCTGACTGGATACTACGAAGTGAGTTTTGCAATGTAGGTTGGATTCGAACTCGCGCAGAAATTTTCGTGGAGAAGTTTCCACTTCAATTCCTCTGCAGCAGTCGGCGTGTCGCTTAACCGACTGCTAATGCGTTTTACAGTTTTGCCCGGCCTTGGAGCTCTTGCTCACGGTACTGTTCTTTTACATGCAAATAATACCAGAAACAATGTATCCAGTGTAGCTGTGGTTATCACTCCTCATCCATCCATCTACCATACATTCTTTAAACACCTTCTCTAGAACAGCAAGACCAATTGGAGTGCATTTTGTGGAGAATGACACAAGTGTGTTAATGTGTTTGTTGACATGACACGAGCGCCAGCGCGGAAGAGTAGAACAAGATGCTTAGGTTGTTTTAAAATTGTAAAATAGACGCATGTAACAGTCCCCAAAGTGTAACAGGAGCCTCGCATATAAAAGAGAATGAACTGGTTTACAAGGACAAGGTAAATTTTGTTAGGCGTGAAGTACATGTAAGAAAAGTGAGATGAGAAGTTTTATGTCTTTATCATATAAACTTTAAATGTGATATTAACTTATCTATACTGCAATATTGTAAGGAAGTTTTTAGATAATAAATTATGAATTTATGACGAAGATTGATATTCTTTTTTCAGTGGCATTCATTAGATAGAACAGAGCAAGCTAAATATTATGAAATGGCTCGAGTTGAGAAAGAGGAACATATGAAAAAATATCCCAACTGGAGTATGAGGGATAACTACGCAACACGAACAAAAAAGAAACGACGAAAATCAATAAACCAAGGTCCGGACAATTATAACTGCAAGTGTATTATTTATTATTTATATTTCTGTCTCTCTTCTTTTTCTTAATTCTGCTCAGGTGTATTGCTCTTGGAATAGCAACTTATTAAAATGTTATATTTAAAGATCCACAGTCCGATTTGACACCATAACATTAACATTGGTACATTTTCTATACCAGAAAATTAATTAGGGGGTTCTGATGGTCAGTTATCGACTTTCAAAATGAGAAGTTTTAACACTTTTTGAATTTTTGTCAGGCTAGCAAAAATTATTGTTTTAATAAAGAGCATCCATAGTTTCATTTCTCAGAATCAGTACAATGTACTTGGATAATGAAGAGCGTTCTAAATTATGATCTTATATACTCATTTTCGACATAAACCTGATGGATGATTTTGTACATTTTCATTTGCCTGTGCCATACAAATGAGAGTGATTTCAAGTATTTTTTCTTTTTGCCTAGTTTTAACTAGTTTGACTAGTTTGGTGCCAATTCAGACTGGATCTTTATCATTTGACCTTCAGAAAATTTGTCCAGCTCAATTTATTCCTATTGCATGCAGATTTCAAAACTGAATTTGAGATGGCATTTGATTCTCCGATAGCTAGGACTAACAAATTCCCTGTCTTTTTGGAAAGTTTTGATTCTTTTATATTGGGATTTTTTCAACAGCAATACACTTGGCTGCTATTCGGTTGCTAGTGCTTTATATGTGTTCATCACACACGATATTAACTGCTCAAATTTCTGTTTCACTTTTTGTTTTTCTGCACTTTTTCCTATTAAGAAAGCAACATACCGGTATGACTTCTTGTTTTCATTAATAAAACAATAGAAAAAAACCTTAACATTTTAGTAGCTCTAAAAGCCTTTGATAAGGGGCTGCACATACTTATCAAACCTGCAAATAGTGTGTCTGTCATGTGTAGAATGAGGTCCCCCAGAGGGTGAATTTAGTGATGCTATTCCACACAGCAGGATAGGCCTCATCTTCTGGGAATTATCTATAGTCTCAAATTAACATTGTTTTTAGTTACTTTTTCCCTTCAGGAAGTTTCTATATCCGCTAATTTGCAGAAGATAAAATGCATAATCAAGGTGACTGATGGGTGAACATCACCAACTTCAACTGGGGAACTTCAATCTGATCCTAGGTCTCCCATACCAGTTGAGGCCTAAGCAGAATGAGGTTCCCAGAGAGTGAATTTGGTGATGCTAGCCCAGCGTGTGGGATAGCGTCACTAAATTCACCCTCTGGGGAGCTCATTCTGCAATTGGCAGACACCCTATTTGCAGACTTGATACTTATGGTGTATTTAATTGAAGAATTCTACTATTCTGATGTTATAAATCTACTTATTTCTGACAAATAACTCATAAAAACAGATGCAGCTTTCCGTCCGTCAAGTTTTACAATCTTGGTTGAAGGTATGATGTTTATTTCAGTCTCTCTGTTACAGGTTTACAACCAGGAACATGTCGAACAAAGTTTGGTATAGATCAAATAGACCAATGGTGCAAACCATGCAGGTAATGTTAATTCTACCGGTCATACAATAATTTTATTACTGTGAAGGTACATCTATTCGTGTTCATGCTTGATGAAAACCATGAAATTAAAAACCGAACGAAAATTTTTCGTCAATACAAATTTTGCCGACTTTAACTACGGTTGTCATTTTGGAAAATAGAAATCTATTAACCAGGGATATATAGAATACACACATAGTGTTTCTGAATACCAAATTTACACCACGAGTGGGATTGATGATTTACCACACGAGCTTTAGCGAGTGTGGTAAATCATCAATCCCACGAGTGGTGTAAATTTGGTATTCTGAAACACTACGTGTGTATTTTGTTTATACCATGACCGGTATACAGGAGCAAAAAATGCTATGAAATCGAAATAAACCCACTTAACTTAAGATGATTCTGTCGCACCATTCACAATCATCCCTGTTGTGTTCCCCACACTTGGCCGTACATCGACGTGCACTATCACAGCTGATCAGGCGTATTGATACATTGAATTAGGTCAACATTCAATTGTACGAATATGGTATCATTGTAGCCAATTCACAATAAACTGTAATAAAACCGCCATAAAATAAACAACATGAATATATATGGGAATACGAATTTAATGAATATAAATATAACACATTGCGGGAACTTTTTTTCTCCGCTGTACAGTCAACAGGAAACCACGAAATTCATTTTTGAAATCCACCGTTTGTTGTTCGAGATTTTTACGTCTATTTCTTGAAATATATGTTCAATTTGTTGATCTGGATGTGATTTCCACGGAATTAACTGTTCGTTTTTATCGCATTAGTGAGTATAATATTCAATTGAATCGAAAGTATCAAATTGTTTTCATCGCGAGGCGCTACATTTTAAAAATAGAGTCATTTTGATCGAGGTCACGGAAGGTTAATGAAAGGTCAACTCGGATGTAGTTCTACTATGGGTATAATCTTTAACCATTGAAATGCCATTCAAACGTGTTACCCACAGTAGAAACGTGTTACCCACGGTCGGACTCCTGTTCACACACAGTAGGGTGTACAGCACAAATTTATTATATAGCATGTTTGTACACAGTTCAATAGGGAGTCATGGTATAAACATCTTTATACATCAGGTATAGGGAGGTAAGTCATTTGATCTTGGTGTGTATTAATGAAAAAATATCCATCGTCTTAAGTGTAACATTTAATGAATCTGGCTTCCTGAAAATAAATTTGAGATTGTTAGAGAAATTCAATTGGGACCCCTCTTCAGTTATATAGGAACTGCCAAATGTCAAATATAAATTTTACCGTTTTTCCTCGGTTTTAAAAGACATTGATTATATCCAAATAAATTTCTAAAGATTTCTAGAGAAGTGCTGCAACACAATGCTTATAAGTATAAACAGCGAGCATGATAAGCTTTGTAACCTCCATTCTAACAAACTGGAAATAACCAAAGTCATGCTATCGACAAAATATAGAGTTATCGCTCCTGGAACATAGCTGGTGGTTTTGGTTTGGATAATATGTCTTTCTCAAAATTCATGTTTAGAAATAAACTGTTAAGAATACATTGAATCCTGAAGTTTAAGATTGCATTCGCTGATATATCCCATGAATATACTTGCTCTTTCTGCAAGTATTTTTTTTTAAATATCTTGACTGATTTGACAGAAGTATTGGCTGGTTATTTTCCTGGGTTCTATAGTATATTGTTTCTATAGGTTAACAATCCTGAGCTACTGATTTAATTACTATCACATTGAAAATCATGTTCTTTTCTATTCAAATGAAATATTCCCTAACACCAGAATCATGGGACTTTGGGAAAGGTTTGTGGAGGGGGGGGGGTCTTTGTTTGTCTCTATATGGGCATACTCGCATCTTTTTCATTAAACATTATCTTGTATGAAATTTCAAAATTCACCAATTTACCACCAAAATGTCACTATTGTCCTGCCAATTCGAGTGAACATGTTCTGACCAACAAATACAAGTATTATGCTTGGAGTCTATCATAATAACTTGTCAGGGATGAAGATATTTCAAAATTTTAAATAATATTATTCGCGACTTCTGATGTCCGCCCAACAGAAGGTTTAGATCGAGAACTTCTGATTTCAAACGTCAGTCACCGTTTAAATAGCTGCAAGTACATACAGACAGAATTACGTTGAGCGGTTCTGACGCCTATTGCAGTCGATTGTTTGATGTTTGGCGCGTGTGTGATTTTTTGCAGACAGACTAATCATTGAATACACAAAATCGTTATCATCCTTTGAAGTGGTGTATTTTTGGCATTGGTGCATGTGATGATCGAGCCTTGAAATAGGGTGTCTGTCATTTGCAGAATGAGGTCCCCAAAGGGTGAATTTAGTGATGCTAGCCCACTATGCGGGGTAGCATCACTAAATTCACCCTCTGGGGACCTTATTCTGCAAATGACAGACACACTATTTCAAGGCTTGGTGGTGATCGGAAAATCAATGACAATATGAAATTCAACTATTAATTACATTGATTCATGGGGGACCCTTATCCCGCTCTGTTTTTATGTTTATCATGGCCATACCATAGTATGGTAAACATAGTGTTGTTGTCCGGATTGACCACTCGTCGTGCGTCCGTCTGTCTGTCTGTCCATAGACACTTTACGCATGATGCGATAACTCATATATTTTCTATCTGATCGGAACCAAATTTTGTATATGAATTTCTCAGCACAAAAGACAGATCGAGTTCGAATATGGGTTTGATCCGATTTAACTGAGTTATGGCCCTTTTTTCGAAAAAATATTCACTCTTAAAAAAAAATCTGTTTTTCAGAGCCTGTGCCACCCTAGCGGAAACCCTGATACCATTGTTATTTCTGTTTCAGGACGAAGAAAAAATGTATTATGTTAGCTAAAGATGATTCAAAAGACGGTTATAAGTCTGACCCGGAGGAGACTATGGAGTTATAGCACTCTGAACAAATCACTGTAAATTCTCTGTCGAGCTGGCCGAGCGATGGAAAATGTTTCTAGGCTCACAGTGTACCCTTAGATGAGGAACGGAGACTTGCAGACTAGTTCTGTAATATGTCTCCATAGAGTTGGATGCTGAAGTATGGAAGATGAATTCTTACTGAAGGTTATCTTCCGAGTTTCCAGTCGACGGAGTTGATAATCGCAGCATGAGTGATCTCTATAACAGCTCTGTCAGGCACAGTGAATTGCTAAATGATATCTCATTGGATGAGATTCATCAATCATCAGCAAATTAGTTAATTTCGTATGGAAACTTCTGTGAATTTCTTGTAAAATCATCTAGTATTTTATGAAATCAAATCTTTTCAGCTAATTTGATTGAGGGTTGTTCACATGCCTGACAATAAATGTTGTTGAGTAAAATACTGACAACATTACTCAAGAGGGACTGACCTGAGTTGAAGTGGCAATTTTGGTGACTTTATGTGGAAATGACTGTATTCCACTCCATGCCGCTCAACTCAAGGTATCTACAGCAGAGGAATGGAAACACAAGAAGCAGCTGTTTATCATTCCTCCCGCATGGATCCTCAATAACGAGGCTTCTTATGGGATGCAGCAGCTACTGTGATACGGACGAGAGAGCTGTATTAGATGCTCCACTGAGTGTTTTACTGAGAGAAGGGTAACCGATAGCAACAAAATGTTATGCTGAGCGAACAGTTGGTTGGGTGTTTGTGGGGTGATTCGGCTCGAGTTGATATCCAGTGCTCACTTCTCATGACTTTGACTCTAGCAAGTCTAGTACGACTAGCATGATGAACGGTTTTCAGTGCATTTTAAAGGGGCTCGAGGTCTTTGCAGTGGGTAAATGTGAATAGTCATGGATGTCTGTAAAACAATTATCATCAATAAGCTTATGTAAAACTAGGTCAACTTTGTTCTCATATTCATTATCAATAACTCTCCAATAACGACATTTTGCATATACTAACCGCTGTTTGGTAATCTTTATTGTTAAAGCAACATTTACTGATCAAACTAAAAAAAGGTCCAATTAAAATGTTATGTTAAAAATTCGAAAAAAGTCAAAAGCATTGAAAAATATTCTGAAAAAATAACTTACACTAATATATTTTAATTACTAATATTTGGTGAACTTGACAAATCATTTTAATTATTAACAGTAATTTTCACATAACAGTGGTTTCAACCTACAGAATATTGTTACAGGAGAATTATTTATAATGAAAATAAGAATAGACTCACTTTAATTTCCCACATTCATGTGATGATGGATTTACATACTTTTATAAAGTTTTTGCCTTTACCAACTGAGAAGGCCTTATGTCCCTTTAACCCTGGCATTTATAAATGTGGAGGTGCTCAAAGGCTGAATGTACTTCAACAAACCCGAGGCTTTGATATAGTTGATATGCTGTGATGTTTTTCACTCAACTTTAGCAGGGCGCAATAGCTCCCAATTGGTGGTTGTTGAAACTGATATCTGAATTTTCCTTCCTAAATTTAACTTGCAAATAAATCAATCCTCTATTAAATAGAGGATCTCACATGAGTTTCTATTTTATACGGAATTTATCAACCGAGTTCACTAAATTCGATTTGAGCCGAGGTTTACCGAGGCTCAAATAGAATTTAGTGGACGAGGTTGATAAATTACGTATAAAATAGGACGAGTGTGAGATACTTTTTATCACATGATCAAATAAACGCGAAGCAATGCGAAATATCCATCGAAAACAACGATAAAAACCGCAGCGATCGCAAGTCATTTGAAGAACGATGTGACGTCATCGCACGCGCTGATATTAAACGTGTCTATTACCGATAATTATTAAACTGCTTTTATGGCCAAATTATGTGATAAAAGAATATTGCACATCTATTGGTTTATTTTTGCCAAATACAGCATAATATTGAAGGTCTCAAAATGTTCAATAAAAAAGATGTGTCTTGTCCTAGGTGAGATACAAACCATTTCATGGCACCGTTAATCTTAAGAAATGGATGTTGATTTTCTTGCGTTCCATAGAGTATGGATGCATATCTGGTCTGACATTTTTTCCACACATAAAAATGTCAGACCAACTTGCATCCATACTCTTTCTAAAGATATTCTGATAGAGCGTTGCATGTTGTGTCCATACAATATGAAAGCAACAAGCGTCTGTATGTGACATCATGTTGATCAACCAATGTCCTCTATTCATGTTTCACAGTGCGAATGCATGTATGAATTTAAATATAAGTTGATGATGACATCAACTCTTAACCGTTTCATGACGGGAGCTGCATCATTAAAGATCATGTGCCAGGCATTCTCTTATATATGCAAGTCTCCCATAGGGTGCTCGCATATATAAGAGAATGCAATGACGGTCAAGGTAAATATTATTAGGCCAATAATATTCTATTATATATTTGATGATCCCTATGTGAGATGCTCATATTTAAGAGAATGCATTGTACAGGGTTTTTTGCTAAATTTTAGGAAGCTCCAGTCATGGAAGCTTTAACGGAAAACTTAAGTATACCTTATTAAAGAGAAGACCTTTTCCCGGAAAAGGGTTTCTCTTTAATAAGATATTCTTAATCTAAATCACAAGCTTGTTCAATTAAATGAAGCAATATCGACCAGAATTTCAGTATACTGCAAGCTACAGTCTTGAATTTGGGTGTGCAATAAACATAGAACAACACAGTGATGTGAACTGGTTAACTTTATCACACTTGTTTGTCATACTGTGATGTACAACTTGAACTTTGGTTATCATTGTAATATCGCATCACAACTTGTGTGATAACTTTAACCTCTTCACAAACTTGTATTAATAACTTTATAAGATCTATTTTGTAAGTTTTGTCAAGTGAGCTCCTTGAAACTGCTTTCAGGTTCCTTGAAAATTCATGGAAGGTCCTTGAATTTGATCAAAGTTTATGAACCCTGTATGTTGAGTGAATTTCTTACAAACATCACCTAGATATTGTATACAATTTTATACTGATTATTGAGAGATATAGAATGGTTTATGAGAGAAATTGTTAACTGATACGTTGATTTGTACAGTTATGCCAGAGTCCTATATGTGCCATTTGTATGTGATGTTACGTGGTTTCGCTCATACAAGATTTTCTTATTCGATACTATTATATGCTGAGGGGCTCGTAGATGTTAAATTGTTGGGAAAAAGTTTCCACTGCTCACAGTGATATGAAAACAGAAGAATCAGTGAGAAAATGTGATCAGGTTTAGTTAACCAAGCCTACTTTAGACTTATGGTAGCAGATCCATAGCGCATAGGCGTAACATGATCCATGCCGATGTTAATATGTTGTCAATGTGTTTTTGTTTCGTTCTAATATCTAAGTTATTGCAAACTTGCTAAATGAAAGTCATATGTTCATCCAAGCTTATTATAAACCCTTTCTATACTAAATTGATGAATAGTTATCCCTCAGGAAATCTTCATATACAGTAGTGCCTTAAATAATCGACTCCTTAACCACAGCAGAATTATGGGAAATTTTTCAGGATTTGGTCGGAAATATGGCTTGTTGCCATTCATCGGAAAGCTCTCATTGAGAGCTTCCCCCGATGAATGGCAACTAGCCATATTTCCGACTAAATCCTGAAAAGTTACCCATAATTCTGCTGTGGTTAAGGAGTCGATTATTTAGGGCATTACTGTATTAAGTCCAACAACTGTTGGCAGAACCCATTCAGTATAGAAAGGGTTAAACCTGGTCAGATTTCCATTCTCTCTGATTCTTCGTAAAATTGAACAGAATAAAAGCTGTTCTTCCCTGAATGGCATCTACTTGCCCCCAAATTTATGCTGTTTCATCTACATTATATCTGTGTCATAAATTGCAGGACATGATCTCATGTTCAACTGTTGTTTCACTACATCATATATTTAATACATGTGAGTGAGTTTAATCTGATATACAATATATATTTAGGAATTTTGCATAATTAAGACGATTGGCATTAATGCCAAAAAAATATCTTACCCATGGAAATTTCACGCCTAAAACAACACCGGTTACTATTTGTGTGTTGGTCAGGTAATCTAAAAACTGATTTATACCCACCTGATTAAAGAATTTATAAACATTCCCTCCAAGACCAAAGTGTTTTAAGCCAATATAGACCATGGTGGTCCAGTAGTTAGCAAGATCGACTCATAACATCATTGTGTGAAAACATAAAGTGTTTGAGTTTGAATGCTGTCAGCCATTGAACATCAAAAATGCATTGCTTGCCTTTGGCAAGTGATCTCAGACTTGTTGTCATGGGAGACTCACCCGAGTTCAATGGATATTATCAGTAAGCTAATCCTGATGTGCTCATTAGCTGCTCCGACTACTTCCTTCTGAGTGACTAATTTACTGTGGAATGTGCTATATAAATGCACCGGTTATATTTATTATTAATGGGTGGGGGGAGGGGGGGGTCATTCAACCAATATATCAAATGTAATAAAATTTTAAATCAATGGAAAGATGAGTAAATTGATGCCATTTCCATATTCAGTTTGGAATACCAGACTTACACACAAACCACACATGTCTTTGTATTTCCTTTCTGAGTTTACATGCCCACACTAAGTGTCATAACAATCATGCAGCCATATTCACCAAGTTGGACTATTTTATTTTATTTTTTATAAACCAGCAAGTTTATTTGGTAGCGATATATCAATCAGAGTGTCCGCACAAGCTGTGATAGTGTCACGTATGGGTGGTATGGTACCCGGTGTGATTAACCATGTCTATACTAAATGGATTCTCCCACTCAAAAGTATACATTGGAATGGTATATTATTCATCTGGAGTTTTGTTCAGGAAAATTATACTGACGACAGATAATAAAACAGCAGAAGGAATCATATTCATTGGAGGGAAATGTTCAGATAACAACCATAGGTTACTTATTATCTGAACATTTCCCCACCAATAAATAGGAATCATTCAGCACTGGTGTTATCTTATTTGTCCATCTGTCGTCTACCCATTTTTCCTGAACACCCATCCAAATGAATAATAGACCATTCCAATTTTAGTATAGAAAGGGTTAGAGTCCAACCTGGTGAATAGAGCTCCTGATTATCAATGTTTGCTACTGTACCCCAGTTTGAAGTTTTATGCTGAATATATCCTGCACCGAGAAGTGAATACCGTCATAGTGCTCATGTGTGCCATTCATCAGAAGTATCATACATGTATATAATATACACTTGTTCCAAGTCTTAGCACCGACTTACTGCTATGTTTAACATGGTTTAGTGCTTTGCTCTTCATCAATTATTGATACTCAGATCAGACATTGTATACATATGGGGGTCCCCAGTGACTCAAATGGTAAGGTGCATAGTACATTATGGTGTCATAAGCCAACCAGCATTGCTGATGAAATTTTCCACACATAAAAATGTCAGATCACAATCATCAATACTCTGTGGAACCCAACAAAATACACATTCATTTCTTATATTTTCACTCAACTTGCAGATTATTTAGCACTGAATTTCAACCAGGCCTCAAAAAGATGCTGCTGGTCATTTGCAGAATCAAGCCTTGAAATAGCGTGTCTGTCATTTGCAGAATGAGGTCCCCAGATGGTGAATTTAGTGATGCTACCCCGCATAGTGGGCTAGCATCACCAAATTCGCCCTCTGGGGACCTCATTCTGCAAAAGACAGACACACTATTTCAAGGCTTGTGCAGAATGAGATCCCCAGAGGGTAGATTTAGTGATATTACCCTACACACGCCATTCTGCTTATGTCTCATCTTCCGAAAGTATCATTATTATAAAATTAACAAGTTTTTTAGTTTCTTCAATTCTTTGGAAATTTTCTTCTTTTTTTTTTAGTTTAATTTCTCTCTATCCCCAATTTGGCAAACGACACAATGCATAATCAAGGTGCCCAATGGGAGCACATATCCATCTGGGAACTTAAATCTGTGTCTAGGACTCCCCATTTTAAATGAGGCCATGCAAAATGAGGTCCACATAGGATGAATTTGGTGATGCTAGCCTGTTGCTGTGAGGTTGCATCACTAAATTCACCTTCTGCCCTCATTCTGCAAATGACCAGCACCATATTTTTAAGCCTGATTTCAATGATAATCTGGATCTTTGAATCACGCGTTGTACATTGCCTCCATACGTTATGTAAGTTGGGATCTGTTTGCGTAGTCATATGATGTAATTTCAACCAACCAACATACTGCATTCATGTTCCACAGCATAAATTGATATATGAATGTAAATATTAATATGTAAATCATGAAAACTGGGACCCTATGTATAAGATGTCTGCAAAAATATTGAACATCAACATTCTGTACTTCACAACTGATAAATCTGCTTTTGTGTAAACAGTGTCATTGAACTTGTGGTATGTTTACTTTTGTTTCCAGTATGAAATATTATATGTAAATTTGTGGTTCTTTGTCGATTTCAAATGAAACATAATGGGAGACATTTGCAATGATTAGATTGGAAAACTTCTGTTGATTCGTTGAAGAACGACTAAGTATTCCATTGTCAAAACATAAGAAATAATCGGGCTTTCTCTTTCACAAGAACAATTCTGTCGCAGATATGTTTATACTAGTACTCTATTGATATGTGACTAGTACTATATGACTAGTACTCTATTGACTTTTGTCTTGACAATTATTATATTCACTGGACGAAATGAGGGTTGTTACCTGATGAGCAGTGACACCAATTACAGCTTAACACATTCTATACTAAATGGATCTCTCCCATTGAGTTATAATATTATACATTGGAATGGTCTATTGTTCATCTGGAGGGCAACATTGTTGAACTTATCTGAACATTTCCTAAGGAATAACTACTAGTGTAGAAAAGGTTAAAAACATATTATGTACTTATTTCAGTGAAACGATAAGTGATTACCGAAGCACATTGCGCACTGAACGATATGACAATAGCATTCAACTAATATCACGGAAAATTCCAGCCACGCAGATGGTATCTGACTCAAGCACAGACCCAAATGTCATTTTAATCGACCTCGGTCTGAAGACTCTCACGGAATAAATTATTAATGTTCCAATGAAATCGCATCTCAACTTGGTAGCCTCCTGCAAAAGGCAATTATTATTCACACTTTGTGCAAGATAGCATCACTAAATTCACCCTCTGGTGATCATGCCTACAGTAATGCCCTAATTAATCGACTCCTTAACCACAGCAGAATTATGGGTAACTTTTCAGGATTTAGTCGGAAATATGGCTTGTTGCCATTCATCGGAAAGCTCTCGGGGAGAGCTTTCCGATGAATGGCAACAAGCCATATTTCCGACTAAATCCTGAAAAGTTACCCATAATTCTGCTGTGGTTAAAGAGTCAATTAATTAGGGAATTACTGTATTTATCCTTGCATCATGGAGATTGATGAAACTTAGAAACTGTAACTGGTAGTCACTGCTCTCTTTATAAAGGCTTCTCCGTTGGAGCTATATTATACACCTGTTTTGTTGCACAATTTATATTTTACTGTTTCTTATATTTTAGCTTGATTGTTATTGATGAGCTAAACTGTTTTAAACCGATCAAATAATGTTCCGATTCAAAACTCTATTCTGTCACTGATAATGCTTCGTGTGACATATTAGATATTTTTCAGCATCATTTTTAAGAGAAATAAGCTATACATGGGAATAAGTTCAATTTTTTTTGTATTCTGGATATTTACTTGATTTTCAGGATTTAGTCAGAAATATGGCTTGTTGTCATTCATCAGAAAGCTCTCACTGAGAGCTTTCCGATAAATGGCCACAAGCCATATTTCCGACTAAATCCTGAAAAATTGCCCATAATTATGTTGTGGTTAAGGAGTCGATTATTTAGGGCATTACTGTACACTATCTTTAAAATTTAATGGGAGATTCCATTCAATAATCGAAGGGATAAACCACAAGGTTTGTAGGGATATATGTCAGATCACATGTACTTTTTTACCCTTTCTTTACTAAATGGATTCTCCCATTAAGTTAATAAAGTATACAGTTGAGTGTCTATTATTCATCTGAAGCAATGTCTGGCAAATATAAGCAGCGGCAGACAATTGAATAGATAAGACAAATGCAGAAGGATTCCTATTCATTGGTGGGAAATGTTGCCGTTTGTTGAACATTATCTGAAAATAAGAGGAACTACTTAGTATTTAAAAAAAATGCCCTGTGTATAGCTTGTCCAAGCAGCATTATTCAAACTTACTGTCCTTACAGTAATGTCCTAAATAATCGACCCCTTAACCACAGCAGAATTATGGGAAATTTTTCATGATTTAGTCGGAAATATGGCTTGCTGCCATTCATCGGAAAGCTCTCGGTGAGGGTTTTCCGATGAATGGCAACAAACCATATTTCCGACTAAATCCTGAAAATTTCCCATGTTTCTGCTTTGGTTAAAGGGTCAATATACTTCGGGCATTACTGTACTACCGGTACTTACTTAAGATTTATTTTTATTTTATTTTTTGTCTTTTTGGGTCTTTTTCAGCTGTTCTCACTCTTTTCTCACGTTATCACCACCTCATTTGTTTCACCGATTCTGCATTTAACAAGATATCTGTGTTCATGTGCTAAACCTTTGTTACAAGAGTTCTGTATTACGAAGTCAAGACTCTGATCCTACTTGAATACTGGTGATATCTGCATCTCAAACGAAGACCAAGTTTCCTTCGCCTCTCCAGAAATCAGACATGCGTTTTGATAGTTTTTGACAAATGAAGCACCATGCCATATGTCCTACTAGTATATTGTGAACTTTGCTGGAATACATAGTTTACTCACGTATCTTCCATGCATTTTAGTTAAAGATGTATTCAGTGTTCCAGATCTCCATTTACAACAACAACATACAAAATCTAATTTTGCAACCTTGTTTCATGGATTGAAAACAAATGTTAAAAACCAAACATATAAACAACACTTATACAGTAATGCCCTAAATAATCGACTCCTTAACCACAGGGTAATTTTTCGGGATTTAGTCGGAAATAATTCTGCTGTGGTTAAGGAGTCGATTATTTAGGGCAGTACTGTATATACTAAACAATACCATTTATTGCAGAAAATTTAATGCGATATTTATTACTGTCCTTCCAAATCCTCACTATATGAAGCAAACGGATTAAACATTCTGACAAGAAAGGTGGAACTTGTTGTCCCAGAATAGTCCGATTGGAATACAGACTATTGGATAACAACTTTTAATAATATAAAAAGAGTTAAAACCATCAGACTTCTGTGACTTGATTAGAATTAAAAGTAAGATTTCCTTTGGGTCTATCATGGTAGATATGTGGCTGTTGGAGAGGAATGAAACTTGTTCCAGTTGAATGCAATGGAACCTGGTTGAGTTGGACTCGTTTGAGGGCGCAGTTTGATCTCTGTGATGCTGAGACTTGTTTATTGCACTCAAGCAAGAACAACTGAGAAAACATTTACCAGGACATATATGGATGGTCATTGAGATTTTGTTAAGCTGTAAAAGGTTCTGAACTTCTAAGACGAAATAAAAAAAAAAACTCTACCCATTTATCGTGAACAATGTTGCTTCAGTTTTTGGCAGCGGAAGTGGAAGCTAACCCTCATACGTCAATACAATTTCATTAATGTTTTAAATTTTAAATGGGAAGATTATATATAATAAGCAACCGGGCAGAAGAATTTAATCAATAGCACTATTACTTTAATAAAGTGATGTTGAACTCTGTTGGTGTGTTCGAAAATAATAGCATATAATCTTGCCTAAAGTAGTCATTTTCATAATTTTTATATCCAATTAGGCAAAAACGCCATCATTTTTATAACGAATTATGTTTCGTTCAGAGAATAATTGCTACTTGTATATGTTTACTGCCCGACAATTAGTCCCGAATACTCTTTTAAATATTTACATTTATGAATATTTAAGATGTTATGTTATATTCTTCCAGTGCAGGTAGAATCTGGATAATAGCTTAAATGAGCCCACAAGGTGTCTTTATATGGTGTCCTTATAACTCTGTAGAGCTCATTTTCCTATCTCGATAGGGTGAGTTACTTGGCTGTTCCTTGGTAAATCTCAGTGGTTCTTGATTGATTATTCAGCCCTGTAGTTCGTTTGAGAGGTGCTATGTATTTGTGATGCGTGTCTAGTCAGCCAAGCTGACCACTTTCATCACTGAAATTATATAATTATTAATGATCATACATATATAAATATATCATCCAGTTCCACATGTAAATCTTATATGTGCAATAAATTCTATAAAATCTCAAAATCATTTTGTCGTTTTGTCCACTCTTGCTGGTCAGTTGCAGCATCTGCCTGACTCGTCAGTTGCAGCATCTGCCACGAATCTCTTCTCTGGTCCGTAGAGCTTGACCGGGAACCTTATAAAGTCAAAACAATAACATGGGGAATATATTTCTTAGTTATACCTGTTCCTTAATAATGTAATTCACTGTTGGTGAAGGACCCAATTCAAACTTTTACCATTTAAATAAATTTGTGAACGATTTTGCTTTGCGTCGCTTACAATTATGGAATTTCTCCTGGCTAATTAATTCATTGTTTATTGCGATATCGGCTCACAAAGCATGCAATTTTGAATTGGGACATCCACCTACAGTGAAGTACATTATTAAGGATCAGATAATAACTAAAAAATATATTCCTCACGTTATTTTTTCAACTTTATAAGGTTCCCTGTCAAAACTTAAAAAAGTTGCCAGGTTTTTCACTGGTGGAATATCATCTCTAGGGCATTAGCCAGAGTAGAGATTCATGGCATGATTCACATCTCACTAACTTGCACTGCATACATGTTTCCCTAAAGTAGATTGCATTGCTATTCATTTACATACAGTAACATTAAGGCATTCAGACTGCTGTGATGTGTCTATTACATTGTATCTGTTAACACACGCAATGGAGAGATTCTATTTTCAATGCACCGTAAGGCGTAACCCATACCTTATATGGTGTGCGTCATGATGTTTGGTTTCAATTGATAAAAGATGGCAGCTGTCTTTGAAGCGAAGGAAAATTGACTTCTTTTTATATCAATAAAGTGTATGTTGTTGGGATTTGACATGTTTTACATTATCATCGAATTAATTTATTCCAATATGGAACTTACATTGACTGCAAGCGGAAGCCAAATGCAGAAAACGATCGTCGCCTCGCATATATACCGGTTCTAGAATGCACAGGCTTACAAGGTACATATTGTTAGGCCAATGTATTCTCTTATATGAGGCTCCCTATAGGAGACTTGCATATATGAGAATACACTGGCACAGGATCTTTAATGCTGCACCAGTAGTCCCTTTGTTCCACATTATTTCTCTGAATGAGCACTATACCACAAGTCGATGTTCACAATCTAGAACGTTCATGTCTTCCTATTACCGGGTATGCACAATGAGCTCCCACTGAGACCTCTAACAGAGAACTAGTTTGCTTCAACACCCACCCACAAAATTGAACAGTTTATGAACCCCATTCAATTCATTTCCTTATTGGTAGAGGTGTGCTGCTTATTTGCATACCAGAGTGTATTGGTCACATTGAAACAAAACATGTCAGCATTACAGTAATACATGTAGTTACTATTCTTATGGATTCAAAACGAATGCATTGTTGGAGTAGAAACTTTTTCTTATATGGGTACGAGCCCAAAATACAGATAATTGTGTCAACATTATATATTTCATATGTATGGCTCAAAACAAATGTTTTATTATGTTTGCGTACATCAATGGTTTCAAACCGAGTTGTGCCAGTATATATTACATGTATAGCGCAAAATAAATATTTTATTTGGTTTCAAACAGTTGTACCAGTATATATTCTGTATTCACAGCGAATTGTACATGCAACCTCCACTAAACGCGAACCATGTCTAGGCGCATGGTTTTGATAAGTCCAGGACACTCTGGCAAAAGTCAGAAGAAATTAATAGACAAATACTGTTACATATGGATATTGTTGCCTTCATACTGCCCCATGAACACACTAAAGATCATTCAAACATAAGGTATTACTTGTTTGGTTTGCTATATACAGTAACTCCCTAAATAATCGACTTCTTAACCACAGCCGAATTATGGGTAACTTTTCTGAGAGCTTTCCGATGAATGGCAACAAGCCATATTTCCGACTAAATCCTGAAAAGTTACCCATAATTCTGCTGTTAAGGAGTGGATTGTTTAGGGTATTACTGTATGCCTGATATCAGTGACAAGGAATGCGGATAATTAAAATAATACCGGTTCAACCTGAAGAACCATATGAAGTTTGGGGTCAATTGGATAAAAAATTTGGGTGGAGGGCATGCCAAAGTATTTGGTGATACAAAGTGTAAAATCCAAGATGGCAGCTGCCAACAATGTTTTTGATTGAATATCGTTTAAATCTGATAGCTCCCATCTAAAGTATATTTCTCCAATAAATGTTAGCTGTAGGGTGTTCCGATGGATTCAAATGTGAAATCCAAGATGGCTGCTGGCATCCATGTTTTTCACTGAAATTTGAACATTATTATGGCTCCCATCTAGTGGTCACCAAAAAGATCCATATGAAGTTTGGTGATGATCAGATGAGGGATGTGGTATGTAGGGTGTGCCAAAGGATTTAGTCATCAAACAGTAAAATCTGAGATGGCCAATGGCAGCCATGTTTTTAGCTCACCTGAGTCGAAGTCTCCGGTGGAGCTATAGTCATCACTCCTCGTCCGCCGTCCATCCGTCAAGAATCATCTTCTCCTCCAGAACTGTAAGACGGAATGGGTTCATATTTGGTGTTGATGTTCTCTAGGTGAATCACATTCAGATTTGTTCAAATGAGGTCACCCGGTCAAATAGTTGTGAAGCTAGGACCATAACTCTTTCCCACCATAGTAATTCTTACAAACGACTTTTCAAATTTCATTCGACCGAATGGGTTCATATTTGGTACAAAGGGTCCTTGGACTGTGATTCAGATTTGTTCAAATTAGGTCACTGGGTCGAATGTGGGCGGAGCCAGTGACATAACTTAAATTCAGATTTTTTGAATTTTTACCTTGCTCAATTTAACAAACTAAAAAATTATTTTTTAAACATGAAAAGGAGGCGACTGTTAAAAGTCCTTGTTAATGCCCCATGGTTGGAGAGTGAAGATCCACTCCAATTTCTCTTTCTTTGCGAGCAATAGTGCTGCGTTCAGATAAAGGGTCGGATTTGAGGATGTCAATGATTTGGTATTTTACATTGTGTGGACCGTGTCCGTTTAGGTTAAAGTGCAGGGCTACCGGTTTTGTGCGGTAGTGTTTAATGTCTGCATAGTGTTCAGATAGACGTACGTTGACTTCCCTGGAGGATCACCCTCGCATTTAATTTTATTTTTTAAACATGTTATAAAATTTGAAAAAAGTGACACCATTATAACATCTGCAAAGTTATGAAACTTTAATCTTTAATGAAATTACAGAAATATTCCATTACCCATCTCCCCTCCCACATGGCCCAGACACAACCCCCCCCCCCCCCACCTCACCCAACATCCCTTCCAACCGATATCATCTCCAACTTCCAACTTTAATACCTGTTCTATCCAGTAGCAGATATATCTCTACAGATAGACATGGGTCATTAATCTAGATTAGAATAATATATGTCATCTGGCAGCTTGTGTAAACAACACTGCTAGCAATTGAAAACAAACTGCCTGAATTTAGTGTGTCTGACATTTGCAGAATGAGGTCCCCAGAGGGTGAATTTAGTGTTACTACCCTGTACAGCAGGTTAGCATCACCAAATACACCCTCCAGGGACCTAATTCTGCTTTATATAGGCATCATCTTCTGGGAAGTATCTTAAGTATCAAATTGAAATTTTGTTTTAGTTACTTTTTGACTTTTTGCCTTCTGTTCAGTTTCTATGCCCCCCTAATTTGCAGAAGATAAAATGCATAATTGAGGTGCTCAATGGGTGTGCATTACAAACTTCAACTGTAGAACTTGAATCTGTTCCTAGGTTTCCCTTGGCTGTTGAGGCCTAATCAGACTGAGGATGAATCTGGTGATGCTAGCCTGCCTTGAGGAATATTGTCATTAAATTCACCTATTGGGGACCTCATTCTGCAAATGTCAGACACACTATATATACAGACTTGGCTGGCATATTATACTTAACCACCGCTTATCCAGATGAAATCATACCCTGATTTTTCAAAGAAACATTGGGGGGTATATTGGATTGAATTTGTCATCCGTCTGTCTGGATGTCTATCAATCCGTCTATCAACAATTGTTTTCTTCTCCATATTAAAGACAAAATATGTTTATATATTTCAGTGTGCATGTTTCCTAGGTATCTCACAATCAGATTTATTCAAATAAGTTCATCAGATCAAATAGGTGCGAAGCTAGGGCCATAACTCTTTCCCTCCATAGTAAATCTTAAAATAATTTCTTCTGAAGAACCATTGAGCCTATATTAGCTTATATTTGGTATGGATGGGCCTTGGGTGACCGGGTTCAGATTTGTTCAAATGGGGTCATTTTTAGGAAATGAGGTCCCCAGAGGGTGAATTCGTTGATGCTATTCCACCTTGTGGAATAGTGTCATTAAATTCACCTTTTGGGGACCTCATTCTGCAAAGGTCAGACACACTAAATACAGACTTGACTGTTCCGAATATTATTTTCTTAACCACTTATCAAGGTGAAATCATACCTATTGGATATTGGGGGGTATATTGATATTACTAGATGAATGGATCTCATAGATGGGGATTCACATTTGTTCTAATAGGGGCAGAGATAAGAGATTTAACTCTCCTCTATCCTGCTTGGTACTGGTATAATAATATTGATTTTAGGCAGCCTGGGTAGGGGCAATGTTTGAGGCAATGTGGAAGGAGTGTAGAGGGGGTGGAGTTTTGACCCCCTACTTTGATCAAAATGTAAACAGTTGAAAATTTCATGCCTGGTATAACATTAGTTGTAGATTAGATGTTCACATCAAAAATAGGTTAGAATTGTTCTTATAGTTTGGTTTGATTTTCCAACATGTATGTTTTTAAACCAACAATCCATATGTTCCTACTTCAGGTTAAACTGTTGGACCAAATTGGCCACAAATTTTAACTTTATGGGTCAGCTGATGGGGTCGGTAATTTTCAAATGTTTGAGAGCTTGACGTACTGGTACCAGTTGTAAAATTCAACCTAAGAGGGATGTGCAAAAGGATTTTTGTGAACTTAGTACTGTGGTATGGTTGTCTTCTTTAAAAGGTAAGAGGTTGGAGATTTGTCAGTGGTATGCAACTGGAAATTTCAAGTTGAAGAGCCATGCTCATCTGAGAACCTCCAGCTATGTCCATGTTTAGAACTACTTGTCTTATTTAAGTGATATTGTCACTAGTGATGCGGACCGGACCACCTTGGGTGGTCCGGTCCGGTCCAGGCCATTCCGGTCCGGTACACATGCCTGGACCGGTCCAAAACGGTCCGGTCCACCTATAATAGGCTATATGTTAATGAATTCTCTGTTTTCTCAAAGTTTTTACTCCGTATAGTACAAACTATAAGTTTGTATTGTATGCATTGTATGCATCATTGTCTGTCTCTGGCGGGATATTCTGGGAACGATGCACGATAATAGTATTTCTAGTAATGCGAACATGTACTAATTAAATGTATTGGACAGATAAAAAGCTAGGGCCAGAATGTGTCATAACCAATCTAACATGGCACTCAACTGATCGTATGCATGATTCTTATCATACTTATTTTCATTAAATTTAAATTTAAATGAAATAACTATACTGATGACAATTATACAAATGTGTACTAATATGACTACTACATTAATATTGGAGTCTTGGAGATTGTGATGGCTGATTGTATCATCCTGACAATTACTGTTATATACCTAAGTTCAACTACTATTGGATTAATGTGACTGTCTTGTCTTTCATTATAAGGAAATTGACATGTACAAAGTACATCTATACATTGTTTTCGTGGCATCAAACGTTTAATAGATATTAACCACTTGAATGCGTCAATACATCGTTGCTAATTGATAGGACGGCAAATACGCAATAATATTCGCGATAGTTTATTATAACTGAAGTAAAATAGTGGACCGGACCGGAGAGTACCGGACCGGCGGCAAAAAGCGGTCCGGTCCGGTCCAGTGACACCCGGTCCGGACCGGACCGCGGTCCACCCCTGGACAGCAGACCGGACCGGTCCAAAGCGGTCCGGTCCGCATCACTAATTGTCACGTACTGACTCTTGTAGTCTTCAGAGTCACAGTCTTCTCAGTCTTTACAGTCTGGTGAGCGACCCACAGTCATTGACTGTCATGTTTATTTTGGGAAAGATTTATGGCTTTCATCTAGAGGTAACCCACGAAGATCCGAATGAAATTTGGTGATAATCGGATGAGAGATGTTACTTGTAGGGTGTGCTAACAGTAACTGTTGATGGACTCATGCACACACGACAACCCATGGAAACGGCTCAAATAATTCTGAAGTTGAGCTAAACATTATTGGTAGTAATAAAGTAGAAAGGAGAGTTCTGTATATATATTTTTATTCAATAACAAATCATGTATCAAAACAGTTGCAATCTGAAATCAAGTGCATAACATGCCAATCCAAGGGATCAGACTTTTATCAAAACAATTTACAATGAAAGCATTTTCAATGCAAAGATAAGAAAGATAAAAATTCTTTTTGATATTCTGCAAGCTTACATCTTGCCTCGATTTGAATACAACTGTAATTGCCAATTATACATTTGATCAAAATGACTGGTGGTTATATGATAAGATGGAACAACTCTGTTGTAAATGATATTTCATTTTCTCAAAAAACAATTCCAAAATAAAACTGAAATAATTGTTCTATGGGAGAGGTAGGGAAGACTATGTTCTGAGTGGAAGTTTACATGAGTACAATTATAATGTGATTTAAGCCTACCAAATTAAGTTTATCACCAAAACCAAATATAAAATAAACAAACAGGTCAACAGATCTAAAATAGAATGCATTCACATTGTAAAATGTTTGAAAGATGTTAGAAAAAAAAATTAAAAAAATTATATTCTGTTCCCTCTCCGTTCATCCAGACATACTGTAAAACAATTGGTTGTCACTTCAAATTTTTTTTAACTAGTTTCTGGACAGCAGCCCCATGTTTTGGAATGATGACAGCCTTGTTGATTTCAACTGACTGACCAACGAAAATAATGAAAATGAAGTTTCTCTGCAACTGGATTGACAGGTATTAGTTCCAAGGACATAAGTGTTACTCGCAAAGAACTCATCTAATTTAATGGAAATTTATTGGAGAAACTAGATGTTTTTTTTACCAATACGTTGTTTTTTTTCATAATTTATTCGTCTGTTTGGTACAAATTGCTATATGTTATTACACCAATACATTGTAATAGGATGAAATAGAATTAACTCCGGGAGATATAAAGTTAATGATATATAACCAAAAAGGTTTGAAGACATTTACTATAATGCGCTACATACGTTATAGAATTAGTCGTCATACTTTTCAGTAACATAGACTTAATCGAAACAGGAGTTATTTCTTAAATATTTTCTTCCATTCCCCAAAAATAGTATAATGTAAACATTAAAGCATTGTTTTATGGACAACCTCTTTATATAGCACTAACAGAGATATAGCACTATATCTAGTGCTAATACACAGATATTGCACTATATATAGCACCAACATACAGAATAACACTATATATAGTGCTAACATACAGATATAGCACTTGAAAGCCACACATGGTGTTCGAGCTCCTAATCTCAACACTCACAGAAGAAGTTTGACATGATTGAAATGCCACTGGAGAGAAATATTGGACACCCATTTTAAAGAATTAAAGTGAAGAATTTCTATTACTTGATAAGACACTTTTATAGCAAATTGTGTGTGCGACTGAGTGAGATAATAACCGGGATGAGACCTTATTTCCACTGTGGTCCCGTGCAGGTATTTTAAGGCTAAGCCTTATTTCCACTGTGATCCTGTGCAGGTGTTTTTACAATTTTACCGTGCTGTCAGTCATTAATGATTATTGGATCCTTGTAGTATCTAGCAAATAAAGACTGTTAGAATGGGTTCAATATCCAATTTACATCAAACATTTGAAAAGGTCGACATGTGTACTATGCTTTACAGATGTATACAGAACTTCAAGAAGACAAATAAATATAAAACAAGATGACAACTAAGCTATGTCCGTGGCAACCAGATGCTCGCAAATAAATTACAGCTTAAAATTGTTACATAAAGAGGCTTCATAATGGACATTACAAGTTACAACATTCATTGAGTGGATGAGTGTGTAGTAATGCCCTAAATAATCGACTCCTTAACCACAGTAGAATTATGGGTAATTTTTCTGGATTTAGTCAGAAATATGGCTTGTTGGAAAGCTCTCAGTGAGAGCTTTCTGATGAATGGCAACAAGTCATATGTCCGACTAAATCCTGAAAAATTACCCATAATTCTGCTGTGGTTAAGGAGTCGATTATTTAGGGCATTACTGTAGATAAGAGTTGTCATAGATGTAGGTTAATTTGGCTATGGGAATCTCTTCTTCATAGTGACACATAGTGCCAGCGGTCAACTGAAAATAAAATAAAAAAAGTTGTAAACAAAACTTTTGAATACAAGATATTCACAAGATATTTGCAACAGTATGGAAAATAAAATTGGCTGACAGATTTGGGAGTTATGTGTTGTTTCCATAAAAAGAGAAAAAAGTTGATCTCAAAGCAAAACCACAGAGAAATGTTTATCATACACAAACACAAGTAACTGAAAAAAACATTAGACCTGGTTCAACCATTGTTTCATTCCTGGCTGAACCAGTATAGACAAATAAATATAAAAAAGCTCTTACCTGCACCAATTTAAACATGAGGTTGCATTGTCAGTGCTGGCATACCTCCTTGGTGCAAATTCAAACGTCGGCAGATAGGAACCCAAATACTGAAGTGACCATTCAGAAACCCCGAAATCAGCAAAATTTCAAATTTCAAATTGTTAAAACACAGAAGCAGAAGAGCCATTTGGAAAAAAATCTCAAAAAATTTAAGGGCTAAACTAAAGGCCATAATTCAGGGGGGAGGGGAATCGGAATAAACCTAATTCAACAACTCGCACTAATTCAAGACAGTGTGGCTAGCAACTTGGATACCAAAAAAATATACAAATCTGTTCATATTTGTTGGGAGTTATCAAGCCGGACGAGGAAAAATCAGAGAAAATTAACAAACGAAAAGCCGTAACTCAGGAAAACAAATTGGAATAAACCTGGTGGCTCACTAATTTGAGATATTGAGGCAAGCAACTTGTATACCAAAAATGATTGAATTGCATTGTATGAGTTTTCAATCCGGATGGACAAATATCGTGAACAATTGACATACTAAGGTCCAAATCTCGGGTAAAAAAATCGGGAGGACAAACCTGGTTTGCTCACTGATGATGCTGTGGCAAGCAACTCGTATAGCAAAAATTATCCATAGGGAACATCGCATATATAAGAGAATACATTGGCCTAACAATATTTACTGCGACCTTGTAAGCTAGTGTATTCTTATATATGCGAGGCTCCCTATGGGAGACTGCAATATATAAGAGAATACACAGGATCTTTAATGCTGCACCAGCAGTACTCCCGTCATGAAGTGATTAAAGGCATTGTGCTGAATCACAATCCATTTATAAATCGCTTTGATTTAAAAGTTTGTGATTCAGCAAAATGACTTTAATCTGTGTATATACATTACAAACCCGAGATTATCATTACGTGTTTACAGTCAGTCATAAAGAGAAACATAATAAAGATTTTATTTTACTAAATGGATGGCATGAAACTGTCTAAAAAATATCACGATATTGAAAAATATTGCACTTACTATCTGATGGGCATTCTTCTCCACTACAACATTCTTGTGTCTGAAATAGAATAAGAAACAACTTGAAGCTGAAGGAAGTTAATCCTTTCATCAAATTGATGTGAAACACTCCGCTGAATAGTTCCAAACGGAATAACAAACAATGATGCCAAAATAAGTTATTTTCATAAATTTGAAATTCAAATAGTCAGAAAACAGCGTTATTGTTATAAACAAATTACATACAGTGACTATTATTGGCGCAATCATTGCCGTAATGTTTATGCCCAATAATGTGTCCCGAATAAAGTAATAAATATTTTAATTTGTGAATACTTCAACCATTGTGTTCTCTGATATGGTACAGTCGATCTGGTTGGAATTTTCGACAATCTTAGTTCATTGCTACTTTCTTCCAATGATCACAATGTCTTTAATAACAAAGAGGTGGACTGTCAAATGTGTGTATCCCCACACCTTGTGTGACATATTGACTCCTATAGTGTATCCTTTACCAGCCCCAGACCCCCAAAACTGAGCATGTATTGGCTTGGATCACACAAAAACATGCCATAAATTCACAAGATAACTAGTATTACGCACAGGGCAATGCCATCTCACAGTGTTTTTTCCTGGGTGCCGACTACAAGATATCTTGTACCCACACTTTGCCATGATTTTCTCATGAGTATTCTGTCAAATGTTCATATAAATCATAAACATGTGCCAATTTGATCTTCTGGAGTAGCCTACACTGGTTCCGACTATGAGATAACTCGTTGTCAGAGCCAGGGCAATATCATATCCCACACGCCAGGTTTGGATGGGCGGCGCTGCATGCCGACTAAGTTATTTTGTACTGACATTTTGACACATACAATTTTACATGTATGACTATATTACTTCTAAATTGGACTGATATCTCATTCAAACACCATTAAAAGAGCTTTTAAGAGAGTTCTATTGTGTTGTTCTCGTTTTACACCCCCAGAAAGTTAATTGTTTTTGGTATACACGATTACATGCATCCAGTGCAAGCAGATATCTCAGACATAATCGGATCTCAATGAATTTTGGTCTATCAGAGTAGTATCCGATGATGTTTCCTTCTTGTTTATCTGGAATTGTTTATTTTTCGTCCATCCGAGCCGATATCTCAGCCATAGGTAATCAGTTCTCAATGAAGTGTGTTGGCCATCAGGAGGCCTTTCAGACAAGTATACAATGATGTTTCTCTGATTTTCCGTTCTAGAGTTATTCCCATTTGATTATCTAGAAATATTTATTTCTATCCTATCAAATTTGGTAAGGATGTTGGCCATCATGAGGGCTTTCGGAGAAGTATCTAATAATGTTGCTTGTGAGAGTTATTACTCTTTGTTCATCAGGAAATGTTGATTTTTCGTCCAGTGGAGAAAATATTACGGCCATATGTAATCAGATCTCAATGTAATTTGGTATTGTCCATTAGTAGTGCCTTTGATAGAAGTTTTCAATGATGTTGCTGCATTTTCCATTTAGTGTTATTTTTCTTTGTAACTATAACACAAGGGCAGTTTCCAAATTGGTGTGATTGTGAATGGTTACCGTCCAGTGATAATTTTTATTGGTCCTTCTGTCCGTCCGTCCTTTTGCTTTTTTTCGTTTCTGGATGATAACTTTACTAAATCTGAATTGAATGAACTGAAATTTGGTATGTGGGTTTACTGGGTTTACTAGCACAAAACACAGGTTCATCCAGTCAATGTTTACCATTGTTGAAATTTACCACAGGAGGGTGAATTTGGTGATGCTAGCAGGAGCTTTCACGGATCCTATCAGAAAATGCCAATTTATGGCACAATGGGTTGGAGACAGGTTTGTCAGTGTTACCCTACTGTTGCCCTCCATTGGGTCACTTCAATCGAGAAGTGCAGGGGGAGCACCCATGACAAATACGTTTGTGCTAATCTAGGATGACTGGAATCATGTTTTTGTGGAGATTTCAGTTTCTATAGCAGATATACGAGACCCCATATAGAGCACGAGTTAACACATAGTGGCAGCAATGATGGATGGGGTAGTACAAAATCACATGTAGTCAGCAGTTAACATTGTAAGAAACAGGGATAACTTTAAAATGGATCAACGGTTCCCTTTTTTTGGAAATTCTCTTCATTGCGAAAATCCATACCAAATTATTGAATTCCAGTAACCCCTGACTGAGATTTTGAAATAAACTCTAGAAAAGACATACAGTAATGCCCTAATTAATCGTCTGCTTAACCACAGCAGAATTATTACCCATAATTCTGCTGTGGTTAAGCAGTCGATTAATTAGGGTATTACTGTATCCCATGCAGCATTTAGCCCAGTGTGGGTATTGTCCTTGTGGGCTCACATCACCAAATTCACCCTCCTGTGGTAAATTTCAACAATGGTAAACATTGACTGGATGAACCTGTGTTTTGTGCTAGTAAGCCCACATACCAAATTTCAGTTCATTCAGTTCAGATTTAGTAAAGTTATCATCCAGAAACGAAAAAAGCGAAAGGACTGACGGACAGAAGGACCAATAAAAATTATCACTGGACAGTAACCATTTCCAATAACACCAATTTGAAAACTTCCCTTGTGTTATAGTTGTAAAGAAAAATAACACCAATATGGAAAATGCAAGATTTCAACAACATTGAACACTTCTATCAAAGGCAATACTAATGGACAATATCTTTACCAAATTACATTGAGATCTGATTACCTATGGCCGTAATATTTTCTTCGCTGGATGAAAAATCAACATTTCCTGATGAACAGTAATAACTCTCACGAGCAACATTATTAGATACTTCTCCGAAAGCCCTCATGATGGCCAACATCCTTACCAAATTTGATAGGATAGAAATAAATATTTCTAGATAATCAAATGGGAATAACTCTAGAACGGAAAATCAGAGAAACATCATTGTATACTTGTCTGAAAGTCCTCCTGATGGCCAACACACTTCATTGAGAACTGATTACCTATGGCTGAGATATCGGCTCGGATGGACGAAAAATAAACAATTCCAAATAAACAAGAAGGAAACATCATCAGATACTCCTCTGATAGACCAAAATTCCTTGAGATCCGATCATGTCTGAGATATCTGCTTGCACTGGACGCATGTAATCGAGTATACCAACAATTAACTTTCTGGGGGGTATAAAATGAGAACACAATAGAACTCTCTTAAAAGCTCTTTTAATGGTGTTTGAATGAATGAGATATCAGTCCAGATTGAGGTATAACAATGGACATTTATCCTATTGTCCATACTTACTGCGGTTACGGCAGACAGAGCTACCTCTGGTGATGTACAGTAGGGACTATCGGGTACACATGTGTTCTCACTGAAAACAATCAATAGAAAGGAAATCACAATACAAAGTTACAAACAATTCATAAACGCCATTAACCCCCTTCTACACTGAATGGATCCCCCATTTAATTATAAAAGTACTATATTGGATTGGTCTATTATTCATCTGGAGGGATGTTCAGGTAATAAAAAAAGACAACAGATAGTAAAAGTGCAGGAGGAGTCCTATTTATTGGGGGGAAATGTTCATATAATAAGTTCAACAAACGACCTTGTTGAACTTATAATCTGAGCATTTCTTAAGGAACAATTCATCATCGGTGTTTAGTATAGAAAGGTTAATAAACATAACTATCAGAAATAATTTATTTTTTTATTTATATACATAATGCAAATCTTCAATATGTCTGTTACAATACCCATAAGATTGAATGTCTAACATCAAAAATGCAGGATGAGTTGAGTGCACCATTAGTTACCCAAAAATCCATAAATATCAGCTGCATATGTCAAATAAAAATTTGAAGATGTATAACTCTGTCAGAAATTAAGGCCAATATAAATATACTGTGGGCCTCATTAAACAGTTTTATTTGCAATTTATCAATAATTTTCAAAAATTTCCCAACTTAATCTCTAATTTCGGCCATTAATACAAAATATATGTGTTCTCGGGCAATTATATCTCAAGTTTGACATGAGGGAGGGAGGCTAATTATTTTCTCTCTCTCTGGAAAACATAATCCAGGACCCAAACAATTTTCATTTTCGTTGTTCAAACCCAATATTTCTACAGAAACTAGAGATGTTGTTTAGATTAACTGTCGGTTAATTGAGTCAAAAGTCCCTTTTCGTAATATATATAGCTCATTATCATAACCCTCTTATTTTCCATGTTAACTTGGAAATTGTACTATGTTTCGCTCGTTTTAAATTTCAGTATCGGTAGGTGTGTGCATAATACTGCACGAATTTACAGGAACACAATCCGATTCGATGCTCCCTGTATCATTAGATTCCAACAACAAAATTTCTTCAAATACGCTTTAGTTATCAGAATCGATTACTAGTAATTACCAAAAAATAATGCTAACATCTCTCAACTCTAGTATAAATTTATTATTATATATATATTTGTTATATATCAAACATTTTGTTCAATGCAATTTGGTACCGAGAGTATGTTGGTCAGCTCATCGATTATTTGCTAGGCCACCAAATATTCCAGATGGCGAAAAGTAACAGATTTAAAAAATTGATATCTGATAACTTGAGTTTTGATGGGTGGGTTCCTCGACTCAAATCAAATATTGTTTACCCACAAATCCAAAGAAATGGTAATTTATGAGTGTCATTCAAATTATGTATCTTTAACCCTTTCAGTGCCAAGTCCGATATTTTTCAAATTTAATGATTATAATAATGTGATACATTGATGGAAAGAGCTCTTAGAGCTCTTTCCATCAATGTATCACATTATTATAATCAATAAATTTGAAAAATGATCCAGGAAATATGGGTTGATACAAAAATCAGACTTGGCACTGAAAGGGTTAATGACATATGTACAGAAGGGTTAAATACATTAAACTCACCATGCAATTCCTTCATTGTCAACTTCTTGTCTCATTAATCTTGCCCACTGTCCGTAGGTTTCATTTATTATTTTTAATGCATATTCCTGTAATTAGTCAGTTTGATCAACTATTAACCGATCAACAAATACAACATCACGATGTTTGATCAACCATTACAACAGTATATAATCTGGTTGACCATTACCTGATCAACCACTGCAATAAGTGTAATATTTAATAAACCAATCTAGTTTATTAGTCAGACATTCAACAGTATAAGATTTGGTCAAAAACTATTATATTATAAATTAATCATAAACTGTCAACCCACAGAATAATATAAAACAATTGATTGTCACACATTTAACCATTATGTTATTCAAGAAATAACTTTTTGTTTTGATTAAGGATATGTAGTTACAACCAAAAAGTTTGAAGACAGATTCTATGACACGTTACAGTAAATTAGTCTTCAACCTTTTCAAATCTGAGCGTGTGTTCCGGATATATTTTGGCTGTGACACGAGTTGTTAGTTACTGAAACTTCATTCTTTGCAAATGTTAGCACAATCGAGTCTTGTTGATTTCTCTAAGTACATAAGCACTGAAGTACTGATGGTTACTTAGCAGTAAGTTTATTGGCAGGGCAGTCATATCTGAAGGAATTTGATGTAACACTGGTATTTCCTTCTATATTGCAGGCAGTATTGAATAGTTTTGATGTACATTTTAGGCATGCGGTATAGGCATGGTCATATCACATGATGCTGCTGTCATTTCTATAGCATAAAGGAATCAAGACATTTAGGTTTAATGGCTAAATGTGTAACATGAATTGCTGCATCATCGAGTGATATGACCATGCCTAAAATGCGTGACTAAAAATGTACATGAAAACTTTTCAATACTTTCTATGATTTAAAATGAAACTTCGATGTTCCTTCTGGTAGGACTGCACTGCCAATAGCTGTACTACATTTGTCAACATGAAACATATTTGTGAGTGACAATTTCAACGTAAACAAAACCAATGTTGTCACGTGTTTCAACGTAAACAAAGTTACAAATCCAATGTTGTCTCACTGATCGAAGGTTCGAAATAATACTTACATTCTAAAACCAAATGAACAGAGATAACATAGCAAGTGGACTGTGTAAACATTGTTCCAGAAGAGAGTTCGACACGCGAACCGGAAAAGACGAATTAATTCGGAATTGTAAACCACGTGCGTCGTTACCGGAAGTTGGGAAATTTCCCACAATCCTCAACAGAACAAAGATATTTTTAATTTTATTTACGTAAGACAAATAAATTCAAGTATGAAATTGTCACTCTGATATTAATTTAACAAGTATTGTGTCGTTTCTCAAATTGAAACGAAGTCACAACAAGTTAAAAATATGGAACGGATTAGGTTAAACTAAAAAATGAACCCGACAGTAATCTGTGGTTCATTTCCTCATAGCGTTTACTTCCCTCAATCTTGTCGCACAAAGATGAAAAGAGACCGTTACCTGTGTGTCCTCTCGCTTATATTACAGCTAGTGGACACGTGACCTGTGACCTGCTACGTCATAATAATGATTCAAAAAGGTACTTAAAGCTATTTCGTACCAAAATAATAAATTTTAAACGGATCTCATAGATCCTCTCTTTGTGAATAAGAATGAATATAACATGTAGTTCAGTGTGTAACGTATCTTTGACGGGAATATATGATGAATTGATGATGCCTCTTGTTCAATCAGTAATTAGAGTTCCAAGTGACAACGTGTCAAGTTTCAATTTTATGTGCAATTTTCAACAGAAATATGTTTTCGCTCCTTTTACTTATGTTGCTTCCCCTGTGAATGACAGATTTATTTATTTGAAAAAAAACTCATACATGTGTTATACAGACATTATAGAATTTGCCTTCCAAGAAAATTTTCAGTTATAACTGCATAACCTTAATCGAAAATTTCTAAAATATGTTATCAATAATAGAGATGTATAATATTTGATTAACAATTACAAGAGTATAATATGTACTGCAACAGAATAGTATTTTATCAACTACAAAAGTAAAATAGTTACCATCTTCTATATAAACTGTGTACAATGTATGCTTATGGGCCAATGCTCACAGTTTAGCTCTGTAAAAATACTGTGGAAACTGATTAAGGACATACCTTATTTTTTGCTTTTCCATCAAATGCAAAGTTATTTGCTGGCTTGCCATCTGGAATTTTGTAGATCTTGAACCATTCATAGGTAGCCTGAGAACAAAATATATCAAACAATAAACTTAAAATAAGCAGGTTTGAACACAGATGCATTTTATATGTTTTTTCCATTCATATTCTGGCACCATATAGTATTCTACAACGAAATGCCTGCAAACCATGCCATGCAAACTTGCCAGTGTATGAACATACCCTTATTGGGAACTAATGCACATAAAACTAACAATGTAAAACAGATAATAACAGCAAGTCTCACCACTCACCCGCATAGCCTTTTATGAACTATGTGTTACATTGCACAAGATAACGCAAGATAGCACTAGATATCGAATAAGGGGATAACGCCACTAAAAATGTTGGATTGAGCTCATAATCACAGGTTCACATGGTACTAAATATCTGTGCCAAGTTTTTTTTAAATGTCTAAAAAATGTTGGATTACAAGCGCTGACAAAAAGTAAAATTCAAGATGGCTGCTTGCGGCCATGTTTTCCAATCAAATTCAAAACATCTGATAGCTGGTAATGATCAGATGAGGTCTGTAGGTTGTGCTCAAGGATTTAGTCATGCAAAGAGTAAAATCCAAGATGGCTGCCAATGGCCATGTTTTTTGGCGGAATGACCCTAAAATGACTCGTTTCCATCTGCATGTCAATTTTCTGTCATATACAGTTGTGAAGCATCTCAGCCTACGCTGTAAATGTATGCATTTTGCAGTTTCTTTCAAGGATTTTGATTTGTTAAAAATGATAAAGCTCTAGTTTGTTTTATGTGATATACAAGATCTTCAACTAGTTATGTTGGGATACAATATTTTCCTAAATAAGTAAAATATATATCTCCAAGAAGTATCTTGCCCACTGAACTATATGGTATATATCCCAAGGTAGGAGGGGTTAACTCTCCGAGTTGAAAAAAACGGTACGAAAATTCTATGGTACATATCTTCTGTTGTGTTCACGACCGTGTAATCACGTGATCTCCGACACGTAGCGCAATCGCCATATTTTTCATCCCCAGTAGGACATTCCTCGTGAGCGGGGTGGGTGCGAAGCCCTGGGAGGGAGCTCAGAGTTCAGTGGGCAAGATACTTCTAGGAGATATATATTTTACTTATTTAGGAAAATATTGTATCTCCTTCAAAGGTATCTTGCCCACTGAACTATATGGTAAAGAATAGAATTTTCTAGCAGGTGGAGGCCACGAGGAAACAAAAAACACCGCTATGCATCTGAATCAAAGAACTGGATTGACCTGATAACCTACAATATATACATATACATGCATAGACATATATATATATGTATATACATATATATATATACACATGCACAATAGGACCATAAGCCAATGTAATATTACACCCTAAAACTAATACCTGTCAGAAGGCTCAAACGAACAAAAGTGGCCACTTAAGAGTTTAAAACACCTGCAAGTAAAGTAAATAGCTTTATTTACCGAAAGGGGAGAAGCATCCATGTTCTAAGGAAATGGAAATAGAAAGTTACCCGTTGACAAGAAATCCCCAGCCGGGTATATAAACCCAGGGATGGCTGAATACTAAATAACGCATCTAACGGGCTAACCCAGGCAGCAAAAGCCGCAAGTTATAAAGAAGACCCCCCTTAAAAACAATAGAACCAACCCCCGAACCAAATCTTGAGTGGGTTGGGCCATGTCCCAGTACACGATGAGAGCCCGATGAAAAAAACAGCTGCAAGCTCCCAAAAAAGGGCCCGACACCAACTAATTGGTGACATGCCATTGCCAGGGCTCAGAATTGGAGTTTCACAGCAGAAAACTTAGTTTGAGGCCTGGAGTTCGAGATATCACTGACTAAGATGCAATAAGCCATGGCATTTGCCCCTGATGACGTTCCCCAATGTGGAAACGCCCACCATCACAGTTAAAACCAACTGACCAATCACAGGCTACTGAATCCATGACAGAAAGGCAGCCAGGAACCGAAATTCCAATGTCATTAAGGTGGAAATCCACAAAAATTGTACCAACGATGCATCAGGATTGTGGCACAAGCCCAAAACCAGCGGAAACCGACGGCAGGTAGATAATGAAAAGCAGACCAAGGGCCACCGCGCCCCAACTGTTCTAGCTCTGCTGACTGGTCCCCGACGAGTCGATGGCGCAAGGTATCCCTTCTGGGACGGATGGGGTGCCCCTCCAATGGGACCCTGTTCCGGAGACAATCATCACCCGAAGTGCGAATCGAGAGGGCGGATCATATGATGTGGCATTCGACACCCAATGCTAGTGAATCTCGCACGAGGGGAAGCAGCTGGCAAGAATCTTCTTCCGCTGTATGAAGTGTGCCCAACACGATTCATATGCTGCCCATTAGATACAACATTATCCTGCATTGGCAATTCCTGAGGTCAGCAAAAGACCTGGCTTAGTATATTAAATGAGACCACTAGGCGAATCAAGCACTATCAGGGAATACAAAACCATTATGTACCGACAACCGAGCCCATAAGAAGAATGACGTATTAGAACCAAAGGCCGATATCACAGAAGCCATTTCGTTCTTTTCCACGCTAATACGCCGTGTTGCCCATTAAGCCCGAGCGGGGTGGCTGAACTAGACCTCATGTCAACAGCGTTCTGAAATTGAGCATATGTCGAACTATGGATAATGGACTCATCTATGTATGACTGGACAACAAAAGTGAAATCCATGTTGAGTTAGAACTGAAAGCAACCTGAAGACAAAAGATATGCAAATGCACCCACCTAAAATATACAACCATATTGAGAGGATAAACCCTATAGCTGGTTATTTGGCAACCATACCTGTACTCCCAGGTGCCAAATAAAAGTGCTGGCCAAATACAAGTGCTGGGTGACATTTTTACCAAAAAAAGAATAATAGTGCTGGTGCACAATAAATGTGCTGGGTTACGGATTTTACTTTTCATGGTAGTATGCTTAAAACTCAAGCCATGAAGGCTTATGCATACATTTATATAGTACAGGAAATCATACCTGTGCGGAGGATGTGACATTTAGGTATTATGCATCATGTATCTTCACTATCTTGTTTACCCCATTCATACATTATGTAAGACAATGCGTGAAATTACATATTACTCATATGATATAAAGTTGGAATAGATTGTCTTACATGTTGATTGTTGTATTATACAGTACACACGGCACATGACTTGTTTTTCTCTTGTAGGTTGGGGGTCTTCGGGTATAGATGGTTCATTATTCCGATGGTTCATTATTCCGCTTTTCCATGAGGGTTCATAATTCCGACTATTTCAATATTCCGATACCTTCTATATGGCTTAGAATACTAGATAATTTGGGATCGGAATAATGAATCAAACAAAACAGAAAAAACCTAAATTACACACCATTTCACCACTTTGTATACTATATAGGGATTAGCCATACGGAATACAAGAAGGGGTGGGGAAAACTTAAGGCTGTTTATTAAATATGATTTTCAGTTGTGTTGCACAAAACAACCCCTTTTCAACATCACAAATAAAAGGATATCTAATGCTGAACAAACTATGTACAATGCTATGTGTTTGCTCCTAAGTTATGTATATCAACAATCTATTGTATTTATATATGTGTTATTATCATTGCCAATACAATCAATCAATCAATAAATCAAAGAGTGATAGTTAACTCAAGTAACTCACTCACTGTATAATCCAATTGATTAATATATTTAGGTTGAAACTTGTGTAGCCCTACTAGTAGATTGAAGTTCTTGTCCAAAATCATACTCAGTTTACAATTTTACATTAAGCCTAATTTGACTTTTTTTCGAAGAATTTACGATCAATTTTACATTTCTCTCACCAAATAATGCATTAAAACAGAAAAAGTATGAAACTGTGTTGTTTAAATATCTTAATATTAAAGGAATATACTTTAATGCTTCTCATGAAATTATTTGTATGCAGAAAACACTCGAGGCCTATTTTCGAGGCACATCGTTTTTCATTATAAATTGTGATTATGGAACTGATTTTGGAGTTAACAAAAACATTTTAATTGTAGAATAAGTCCTGTGATCCATGGGCCATTTTTTCTATCGTTTCGGGTCCCGTGAACTCTGCCCAGTTCACGTTTTGCGCTTTATTACAAACCGAAAGTAGACGAAGTAAAAGATTGGGCGAACCGTGACTCTCAAAATAGGTTTTATATCGAAGCGATGTCGCATCTCAGTCTACTAAAACAACTTTATTTAGTGGTTTGTGACTTCTAGTATTAACATTAGCACACTCGTGATTCGTTCCATTCTTATATTCGTTTGTTTATCACCCAAAAAAAGAATAAATGTCACAGTATGTGATGGATTTACCCCCAAAAAATAATAAACGTGATGGGTCACAATAAGCGTGATTGTGTGTATTTTTGCTCCAAATTAATAAACGTGCCGGCACGTTTATTTGGCACCTGAGAGTAGGTGGTTTCCTTATTAAAGTGAGATGAAACACTCCGGTAGGATGAGCAAACAGAAATGAAGAATTAATCCGACTCAGTTAATCCACAGTTCCAACGCACCCAATGTCATTCGTATCTATTACGGAAACACAGCGAGGTCGGAGATAAAGCATATATGCTTGTTTATCTCTGATTCTTGCATCCCAAATCGAGATGTAAATATTTACCCTTTCGCGCACCCGAACCAGTCCAGAACATGTCTTAAAAGTCAGGAAAATGAAAGGGCGAGAGTCATATACTAATCTAGTGATATGAATGACCACCCCTCCAAAGAATACGCCTAAAGACTATAGACATTCTCCAGCAAAGCCCGTGACCACGGAAGAGCTGGATGGAACATTGAAAGAAGCAACAACTTATAAAGCAAGAAGTTGAACACATCCCAATCCGAGAACAGTAAAATGTTTGAATACCTCTCAGGATGGTCGATCCCATGACGCCAAGTGTGCAGTCGGATGGCATAACCACCCAGCTCTGACGACGTTTGTGCAGGGTACAAATTGACCGACCTCACAGGGCAAGTTTTTCTTTTTGCTACCCAAATGCGAACAAAAGCCATGCAACTTGGATCCTATTTCCTCATTTTACTGTCCCTGGGTACGCCAACCGTGGTCCCGAGTATACGAATTGGGAGTCCCTTTCGATAGTCCAGGAAGCCCACCAAATGTGGCCAATGGGTTCGATGGGTAGCCCCAACCCGCGTCCTGTTTGGTGGGACTATCGTCCTGAGCGCTAATTACGCCAATGAAGGGAACCCTATATATAGAAAAGTGTCAGTGTTCTGGTCGTAAATGGTTCTATCTCTTCCTTGGAACCCTCGAAACAAGGGAAAGCACTCTGATGTTCTGTTAAATTGTATATGATTGTAGAACAATGCTATCAAATCATGTCAATCTGAGGTTATTTGCTAATCAAAATTCGACATTAATTTTCTTCCTGCGCTTGGCTGCATCAGAGAACACTGAACAACTAACTGAGCTCCCTCGCAAGCACATGTAAAGGTGACCCGAAAGGAAAGTCGAAAGCCCTTTCACCTCGTGCTGGAGCTACTGCTCGATCTGATCCAGATCTCCATTCGTCGAAGCCGCGATGGGGTGTTAACAGCACAAGACACCACTACAAGCTTCATTTCTAATTGCATGTGAGGTCTGGTCATTGGGGACCCCTGAGGAATGTCCAGAGCCTGTACATCTCGGGGATGGAGCAGCAGCTCATACTGATCCCGATATCCAACCGACCGAACTGGCGATGGGAGGTTAGTAGGTACCAGTTCCCAAGCAAGCTTCCTGCTATAATGGCGTCAGGGAATAAGATCTTTGGTTTTCATTGAAAATCAAACCCGAAGTTACTGGCAGCTGTTGGCCAGAATGCGGCCAGTAACCTGTCTGCCAAGCCCCCGGAGGTGGTGGCTTATAATAAGGAGGAAACAAGTCTGTGAACTGTGATCCCATTCCAAGCCCAGCTGGGGCAGAAGGCATAAAGGATAAACTTTCAGGTGCCAAATAATAGCGTAAATGTAATAATTTTTTTTAGAGAAAATGTCTCCTAATTTGAATTGAGACAAAGTAAAATGGCCATTCTACTAGTAATATGAGCCCAAATTCCAACACACTACGATCATAAGGCACCGGAGAGCATGGTCAGGGTGTATCCCTCAGCCGCGCTGACCCCGAGATGACAACTTGTAGCGATGGACGGCGTGTGTTAGTAGAGCTGAATCACAGCCGTCCTGGGCACGCCAACCGTCGACCCGAGGAAGCAGATTGATGTCCCGTTCGATAGTCCAGGGAGCGCACCAACTGTGACTAATGGGTTCGATGGGTAGGCCCAACCCGCGCCCTGTTTGGTGTGACTATCGCCCCGAGTGCTAATTACGCCAATTAGAGGAACACGATATATCGGCAAGTGTCAGTGTCCTAGGGGAAGCAACTCGTGGAAGCTACGGGTTTGATGGGTAGTCCCAACCCGCGTCCTGTGTGGTGTGACTATCGCTCCGAGTGCTAATTACGCCAAGTAGAGGAATCCTATATATCGACTTTCGTTCTCTACTCTTGGGACCCTCAACACGAGGGAAAGCGACTTCAAGGGGAGCTACGGGGAAGGCGATTCATGAACCTGGTCTTACCTTGATTAGGCCACAGGAAGTTGATTCTCTGTTTCTCAGACACTTTTTTCCCAAAGCAGGCAGGCAGGCAGATTTTTATATTTATTTTTTATGGCCAAAATTTACCGGCAGGCAGGTTTTTATTACCATATTTTATGACCAAAATTTCCCGGCAGGCAGGTTTTTATTTCCAATAATGTCGACACTATCCTTGCTGAAACCAAGTTTTTTTTTTCTTCCAAATATTCTAGAAATTTTTGGGTGAGTTCATCCCTTTATTTATGGATTTGTCCAACTTTGGAAGCTGGAAAGTCTTTTCCATAAGAACACTGAGTGCAGACTTCGTTGGTGCATCCGCACTGGTAGTTGCACGTTGACAAGTACTTGAAGAAGTATTGGTGGTCACCGTGATCTTAAAATAAAAGCCAAAAATATCTGCAACCTGTGTGGCTTTCAGTTCAGGTGAGACGAAGTCGAAGTCTGATGTTTTGTTTTTTCCAACAGAAATGGATTTGATGCTTCCGCCGTGTTGGGACGTTATCCGTTCCGATAAATTCCGACATGTTTCATCGATCTCAACACTCACTATAGTCCAGGGAATAAGATATTTGTTGCCGTCCCACACGCAAACATTCAGAATTGCAACCATTGTTTTAGCGGAAGTAGATCGGGCGCGTTCGATTAAGATTCCGGACATCGGCTTGTTCGATCTATTAAAAGATTGGAATTATGAGATAGAGTTGCGCCTCTTTGTCCACACCTGTTAACAATGGTCGATTGCGAACTTCACGGAGCGGCGGGATGAATTATACTTTTTATTTTTGGTAGGCTATAAAAAGTACCCAGCGGCGTATTTTTTCGGGGGGCGGCGGTGTCTGAGAAACAGAGAATCAACTTCCTATGGCCTTAGCAGTCCTGTGAAAGTAATTAATGTGATAGCGAACAATCACAAATACACCTGTTGTGTTATGTTACCATGTCTGTGGCAACCAATGCAGTAACGGCCCCATTGGCATTGTTAATCATCCAGGGTGAAAAAGGTTCAAATTTACATTCGGGATTTTACAATCCTATCAGCCTATTTCACAAGCGTTTAAACACTGCTTTTCCCGTCAGTTGTACACCAGACGATGATTGTCAACGTCTAAAGAAAGCCGTCAAACGAAAAAATGAACTCGAAAGTAAGTCACCTAATTTCGTGATACCACCGTCAACACACATGGTAACTTAAATAACAAGTCATCTGTATGCCATAGATTTGTTATAAAGAAAACGATCAGCGTCTGTAGTCATATCCAATGGTGCCTCGAATGTTCTGCCTTTAATAGGCAATAAACGCTGCATATTGTCTGCATAGACAACGGATATGAAATCATTGACCGATTAAAATTATGGAAGACAAAGTCCGTTAAAACGAAACGAGTCATCCGATTCCGATATTATATTCGGAACAAACCGCGTAATCTTTATATACATAATTTTCAACTATAAGCAAAGAAATAATGTTGTTTGTATAATACAAAAACAAAACTGTTTTTGATATACAAAAAACTTTAACTCAGCTTCGTGGGAGAGACGTCCTTCCGGCCTAGGAGGGATGAAAAATATGGCGATTGCGCTACATGTCGGAGATCACGTGATTACACGGTCGTGAACACAACAGAAGATATGTACCATAGAATTTTCGTACCGTTTTTTCAACTCTGAGAGTTAACCCCTCCTACCTTGGGATATATACCATATAGTTCAGTGGGCAAGATACCTTTGAAGGAGATATAAGATTTTATGAAACTCGTTTCATAAATTTAGTTCACTACTCGTCTACGACTTGTTGTGAATCAAAGTTATCAAACTCGTTTCATAAAATCTTATATCCCAACCTAACTCATTGGAGATTCTCTAGATATTTTTTAGGAGAATAGTCTTACCTTTATGAAACCAGGCATATGTTTTTCAACATCTTCTATGTCTGTAAGAAAATATAAAGGGTAGAATTGATAATAGAGAAAGATTATTCCAATTTTATAGATTTATTTAACCTATTATATACTCTCCAGATGAATACACAGAGATGACATTATTAAGAAAGGGATGTTGATTTTATTTCTGTTCCAATGAGCATGGATGCAAATTGGACTGACACTGTATGAGACGCTTATAAAAATGTCAGACTGCATGTATTAAATATGCATCCATAATCTATGGCACCCAACAAAATCAATATCCATTTCGAAAATTTACGCTCTACTTGAAGATTAAAAGAGCGTTACCTCCAATTTTGAATGATATTCTGGTAGTGCATTGCAAGTAGCATCCATACAATATGAAAACAAGGGGTACGCATCTAAGATGCTATGTCGAGTTTATTGGCAGTCGAAAAAAAACTTCTACCAATAACTTGGCAATAAGGCCCACACAAGGTCCAAAAAGTCGGACAAACCTGGTTTTGTTGCAAGAGACTTATATACCAAATATGGTTTGAATCAGTTAATATTTAATTGAGTTATCGCGCTAGCGGTGTTTGAATCAGTTAATATTTAATTTAGTTATCGCGCTAACAGTGAAAAACATGCTAAAAATAGACAAACTAAGGTCCATAATTCTGGGGAAAAAATTCGGACAAACCTGGTTTTCGAACTCGTCCGAGATATTGTTGCAAGAGACTTATAAACCAAATATGGTTTGAATCAGTTAATATCTAATTGAGTTATCGCGCTAGCGGTGAAAAAAATGCTAAAAATAGACAAACTAAGGCCCATAACTCCGGGGACAAAATTTGGACAAACCTGGTTTTCGAACTTGTCCGAGATATTGTTGCAAGAGACTCATATATCAAATATGGTTTGAATCAGTTAATATTTGATTCAGTTATCGCGCAAACAGGTGATAAAATTGCAAAAAAGTCATCAAAGATGGATAACTCTTGTCAAAATGTTTGGACGTGACCCATTATTTTTAATCCGTTCACAAATGTCAACCCATAAGTCGAGTTTTTGAAAAACTTGACTAACAAGTTGGGTCTGCGAGCGATGTCACATAATGTTATTTCAACCAACCAACATCCTCCATTCAATTTCTACAGTGGGAATGCATGTAGGAGTGTAAATATATGTATGTATGTCAACACAGGGAATAGGAACAAGGGTTGTGATAAGTTATCTGGGTCCATTTACAATAATGATTTATATCTTATGATCCAGTAGATTTGGCCTGGGAATCATGACTCACTTGACCCAAAACGTAAGTTTGTGAGGTATACAATGGTCTGAGTACAGCAATTACCAACAAATTAGGTTATTGGAATGTTCTTTATTCAATTTTAACAGTAAAGAACAGCAGAGAACATTTGAAAAACTGTATTTTCTGAATTAGCTCAACAATCTAATAATTGAGCATAAGTCTCTTTGTCAGGAAATTCTTCATTTCATTTAAACCTTTCTGTACTAAATACTCATTGACGAGTAGTTCCCAATTTATTATCGGAACATTTCCCACCCAAGAATACAAATCCTTCTACATGGGTATTAGCTTTTAGTCTGTCTGTCATCTGCTTTTGTTACCCGAACAACCCTCCAAATGAATAGTAGACCATTCCATTGTATACTTTTATAAGTGAATGGGAGAATCCATTTAGTAAAGAAATGGTTAACACACAAAGCAGGGGTCCAATGTAGCTACTTCTCAGACTAAAGTATAAACCCCAAACTGAAATCACCATTGTTGTGCGAATTTAAAACTGAGCGAAAAATAGTAAGCCTAATAAGTTTATATCAAACAATAGGGAATGTAAGAGGGGGTATTGTAGATAGATATAATACACACTAATAACATATCAAAGTGCGCGAATTCAAAACTCAGCGAAAAATAGTATTGCGCGAATTTAAATATGACTGAGGTATGTGAATTTCAAAATCGTAAAAACAACACAAGATTTACATGGTATAACTTACCATTGAGATCGTCAGCCAGAGGATCAGTAATATCAATACATATGACCTTCCAATCAGTTTCTCCTGTAAATAAAATGATGAAATCAGTACAACCTAGGTTTCAGCAGGTCGAAATCAGGCCTGATAATATGGTGCTGGATATTTGCAGAATGAGGTCCCCAGAGGGTGAATTTAGTGCGGGGTAGCATCGCAAAATTCATCTTCTGGGGACCTCATTCTATATGGCCTCAGCTATGGGAGACCAAGACTCAGATTTCAGTTCCCAGATGGTGAATGTGATATGCACCCATTGGGCACCTCGATTATGCAATGTGTCATTTGCCAATTTGGGGATATAGAGAAACTAAACTAAATAAGAAAAATAATCTTTGTGAAGAAACTTAAAAGATACTTTCCAGAAAAGATGAGGCCTAAGCAGATTGAGGTCCCCAGAGGGTGAATTTAGTTATGCTAGCCCGCAGTGCGGGGTAGCATCACCAAATTCACCCTCTGGGGACCTCATTCTGCAAATGTTAAGGCACCATATTTGGAGCCTGATGACACATTGAACCAGCGAAAAGATGCCACACTCGGGTGTGCTCCACCAAGGAATGTCCGGCACAATATTCTCAGTCAGGACTGGTCAGAACTAATGACAATCAATGCCAATTTAAAACAATTATCAAGACTTTTAAAATGTTGGCTACTCTAATATTCAAGGATATTCAGGCTATTAAGGATAGTAATCCCTAATAAATGCCTGAGGGAAAATGTAAACCATTTATGATCGACAATTTATCATGTAACTAGAACACTAATAAGAGAAAATATACATGTCATCACTACTCCGCTGCAGTATATTATCAGTGCAAAACTAATTATAAAATAATAAAAATATGAGCTATATCAAGACTCAACTCAGGTGCAAAAGAAATAATAATCTATGAGGTACATCCCTACTCAACTGTGGTATAAATAAACTATAATCTATGAGGTACATCCCTACTAAACGGTGGTACAAATAAACTATAATCTATGAGGCACATACCTACTCAACTGCGGTAAATTAAACAATTATCTATGAGGCACATACCTACTCAACTGCGGTGCAAAAGAAATAATAATCTATGAGGTACATCCCTACTCAACTGTGGTATAAATAAACTATAATCTATGAGGTACATCCCTACTAAACGGTGGTACAAATAAACTATAATCTATGAGGTACATCCCTACTCAACTGTGGTATAAATAAACTATAATCTATGAGGTACATCCCTACTAAACGGTGGTACAAATAAACTATAATCTATGAGGTACATCCCTACTCAACTGTGGTATAAATAAACTATAATCTATGAGGTACATCCCTACTAAACGGTGGTACAAATAAACTATAATCTATGAGGTACATCCCTACTCAACTGTGGTATAAATAAACTATAATCTATGAGGTACATCCCTACTAAACGGTGGTACAAATAAACTATAATCTATGAGGTACATCCCTACTCAACTGTGGTATAAATAAACTATAATCTATGAGGTACATCCCTACTAAACGGTGGTACAAATAAACTATAATCTATGAGGTACATCCCTACTCAACTGTGGTATAAATAAACTATAATCTATGAGGTACATCCCTACTAAACGGTGGTACAAATAAACTATAATCTATGAGGTACATCCCTACTCAACTGTGGTATAAATAAACTATAATCTATGAGGTACATCCCTACTAAACGGTGGTACAAATAAACTATAATCTATGAGGTACATCCCTACTCAACTGTGGTATAAATAAACTATAATCTATGAGGTACATCCCTACTAAACGGTGGTACAAATAAACTATAATCTATGAGGCACATACCTACTCAACTGCGGTAAATTAAACAATTATCTATGAGGCACATACCTACTCAACTGCGGTGCAAAAGAAATAATAATCTATGAGGTACATCCCTACTCAACTGTGGTATAAATAAACTATAATCTATGAGGTACATCCCTACTAAACGGTGGTACAAATAAACTATAATCTATGAGGTACATCCCTACTCAACTGTGGTATAAATAAACTATAATCTATGAGGTACATCCCTACTAAACGGTGGTACAAATAAACTATAATCTATGAGGTACATCCCTACTCAACTGTGGTATAAATAAACTATAATCTATGAGGTACATCCCTACTAAACGGTGGTACAAATAAACTATAATCTATGAGGTACATCCCTACTCAACTGTGGTATAAATAAACTATAATCTATGAGGTACATCCCTACTAAACGGTGGTACAAATAAACTATAATCTATGAGGTACATCCCTACTCAACTGTGGTATAAATAAACTATAATCTATGAGGTACATCCCTACTAAACGGTGGTACAAATAAACTATAATCTATGAGGTACATCCCTACTCAACTGTGGTATAAATAAACTATAATCTATGAGGTACATCCCTACTAAACGGTGGTACAAATAAACTATAATCTATGAGGCACATACCTACTCAACTGCGGTAAATTAAACAATTATCTATGAGGCACATAACTACTCAACTGCGGTGCAAAATAAACTATAATCAATCAGGTACATCCCTACTCAACTGCGGTGCAAAATAAACTATAATCTATCAGGTACATCCCTACTCAACTGCAGTGCAAAATAAACTATAATCTATCAGATACATCCCTGCTCAACTGCGGTGCAAAATAAACTATAGTCTATAAAGTAGATCATTACTCACCGCAGTTCAAAACAGACTATAAAATATGAGTTACATCACTACTCAACTGCAGAGTAAAACAAATCATATCTATGAGCTATATCACTTATTCAACTGTTGTCTAAAACAAACAATAAAATATGAGTTACATCCCTACTTTACTGCAACCTTGAAATTAACATTTTACTTCTACGGCAAAGCTTTAGAAATGGATGAATTCTATATTGGCTTCTACAGCTTTTTCTACGGCATTGCCTTTTAACATACCTAATTTCAAGGGCTGCAACTGCAGTGCAAAATAAACTATAATCTATGGGGTAGATCACTACTACACATTACTACCCAACTGCAGTGTAAAACCATAATCTATGAGGTGCATTATAACTCAACAGCAGTGCAAAACAAACCTTCATCTATCAGGGTAATTATAACTCAACTGGAGTGAAAATAAAACATAATCTATGATGTACATTATAACTCAACTGGAGTGCAAAAAAACAATCTATGAGGTATATCACTACTCACCGCAGTGCAATACAAACCTTCATCTATAAGGCACATCACTCCCAACACTTTGATCTGGATAACTGCACCTCGACTGTGAATCTAAAACACGGAAGAAAACACCAGGTCATTACATAAGTCTTTTGTCGATATATTGATGAAATAGGATAGTCCAAGTCTTCTCGTACTAAAACCAGCTAAGATATTGGTATGGCGAGATGCTGGATTTTAGTCCGAGATCGCGCGCATAGCCTTCTTACGACACGAGTTAAGCGTTAATGACCACCTCAAATAAAACCACAATTATATGAAAAAAAATATCACAATTGCGACAATAAACAGATATTTTCCGCAGAAGACATGCTATTTGATCTGAAACCCACATCAGTTGTGAATTGAAAGCGGTAATTTAATGCGAAAAGAGACATTTACCGCAATGTTTAAAAAAAATTTAAAGTATGCAAACTCAGTTGACCTCGCGAACTGTGTTCGGCATTTTCCGTTGAAAATATTCCGTAGATTTTCGACTAATAACGCAAATTACGATGAATTCTCCATTGTAATCGTAATTATGTGTGTCAATAAATAGATTAATTAAACATTGAAATATAAATGTAATGCATTAAATAAATTACGGGAATTACAACCCTCTCAAAGTTTAAAACAGTGTAAACACAACGAGCATTAGAATAAATAATATGGTGCTACATTTCACCCACATTTGGTGGACTTCCGCGAAATTAAGATATATACTAAGCGAACAGAGCAATATACTGCTCTTGTTAAGCACACAAAAAATAAAACAAAATTTGTATAAATTTTGAACCTTAAGTTTGAAAAGTCCCACTAAAACGGAAGAACTATATTTCGAAACTGTGTGATTCGGTTCTCCAATAATTTTATCAACACAAAAGTCAAAATGCACATGGATGAAAATCACACACATGGCAAGTCAGACACAAGAGTTCTAATTTGCTCCAATTGTTAGGTGAATCGAGTAAAATACACAACAAATTCCCGCCACTAATCTTGGGCATAAGTCGTGTCATAAGAGACCATACAGGACGATCTCGGACTAAAATCCAGCATCTCGCCATACCAATATCTTAGCTGGTTTTAGTACGAGAAGACTTGGACTAGAAATAGGAACGCTTTTTATTACTGTACATGCTGAAAAACTATATTTCAGAAGTAAATATTTGACTGACGACAGTTATTTTCAATATAGGCAAGTGTTCTGAATTCATTCCTCAATTCTGTGGATATATACATAGACACATACTTTCTGGATTCAAATAACCAACAGTATTCTAGAATTATTAACCAACTGTCTTTATGCACGTTTAACCCTTTAATGACGGGAACTGCGCTGGTGCAGAATTAAAGACCCTGTGCCAGTGCATTCTCTTATATATGCAAGTCTCCCATAGGGAGCCTTGCATATATAAGAGAATGCACTGGCTTACAAGGTCAATGTAAATATTTTTAGGCCAATGTATTCTTTTATATATGCGAGGCTCCCTATGGGAGACTTGCATATATAAGAGAATGCATTGGCACAGTAATTTTTCAAAATTTCCAGTCATGGAAGGGTTATTAAGCATGTTTAATACAAAAGACAAATAGAGCTATTTCATTGAATGCCATAAGCATACCTTATGGCCTATTTCACACACATCCAGTGGATCTTTATCGCCCTTTGTACCAGTTTCTGGCTCTTCATGGTTTGGATCTTCCCACGTCTGAAGATATTGATAACATTTAATAATAATTGATGCATATATATAAGCGGAAGCAATCTGAGTAGCTACTAGCTAATGAGCGCATCAAGATTAGCATACTGACAATATCCATCGACTCCCGACCGGGTACTCGATTAACATATGCCCCGTGACAACTATAATATAAAAGGTCGGCCAACCACAGTGTCCCCCGACAACGTGGCAAGTCGATGCCGCTTTGTTAAAGAAAGTCGAAAGAGTTAATAATTCAGTGAAAAAAATATTTTTCCGTCATCTATATACATGTTGCACATCTCCAATATGTGGGTAAAAATACTCTGAAGTTTCAAATATCTACGATCAAAACTGTTGGAGGAGTTGATTACACCATGAAGGTACCCTCATGAATACAGAAAATTATAAAAAAAAATTCAAAGTCGAAAGGCCCATAACTCTGGGAAAAATCATTGGATCAAACTCAAATTCGAACTTGACCTGTATTTTGATATGAATGACCCACAAAAAAACATAATATCCAATTAAACAATCCAAACTTGAGTTTTCATCCGGAAACCAAAGAAAAAACAAGTAAATTTAATTTTCTAAGTCGAAAAGCCCACAACTCTGAGAAAAATCATCGGATCAAAATCAAATTCGAAATTTACCTGTATTTTGATATCAGTGACTCACATAAAAAACGGAATTTTCAATTGAACAGTCCAAACTTGAGTTATCATCCAAAGAAAAAATTGAATTTTCTAAGTCGAAAAAAGTCCATAACTATAGGAAAAATCATCAAATCAAACTCAAATTCGAACTAAACCTGTATCTTGGTATGACTGATCCATATAAAAACGATATTTTCAATTGAAGGATCCAAACTTGAGATATCATCCGGAAACCGAAAAATTGAGAAATTTTCTAAGTAAAATAAAAAGTTGAAAAAAGGGAAATAACTCCATAAAAGACCATCAGATCAAACCCAGAATTGCAGAGCACCTGTGTTCTTGGTTGAGACACCTACATACCAAGTTTCAATCAAATCGGATGATGATTACTGGAGTTATAACTCCGGACGGACGGGACGCACAGACGGATGGGACGCACGGACGGGGCTGATTACAATCATGACAATAGTCTCCCAAAAATAATTTTTTCGGGGGACAATGAGATCGCTTGCCGAATGCAACCAATGCAGCATTTTAACGCATCACGTTATCATATTACAAATCAACACGCTAACCACTGGACACCACACCACTACCAGAAGTGGAAAATCCTGATTATCATAATAGGATTCTACTAAGGAATCCTTGCCATGAATACATGTTGTATTTGGCAGTTAGGACTTTAATTTCTCCATGCATGTTCAAGTCTGCAAATAGTGTGTCATTTGCAGAATGAATTCCCCTGAAGGTGAATTTATTTACGCTGACCCACACAAGAACTTAGGCAAACAAATAAACATATTTGTTTCCTAAACAAAACGAGAGGCCGATCACGATCGGCAGATGTTTAACCCATCCCTTGGCGATAGTAAATTGTTACGATCAGAATAATAATCTTTTAATGTTGAATTATAGAGTATACTGTTATGATTTAAAGTAGTATATGACAAATGTAAATAATAACCAGTAATAATATTACTAAACACAAATTATTGGAATGTATGAGTCAATATAGAAGGGTTAATATAACATCTAAACTCTAGAGCCTGTCACCATTATCATAGTGTAAGCAGTTCTATTCATGTTGTTGCAAATTTCCATGTGAGATATCAAAATAATATAGTTATTTATTTAATGGAAAAGGTTAAAAGACATGGAATGGGTAAAAGGGGTTAAATCACCTATCTCTGCCCTGTTTGATCCAATGTAGTCCCATCATACAAGGACTTAGAGAGCTCCATTGGTCTAGTTAAATAAATTCACATGGCTAAGTTGTGGTTAAAAAGATAGCTAAATCAATTTATCCAATAATTCACTAATCTGTGTCTCTGATACAGAGCTAACATATGAGGGCTATAAATAACTCTCAATAAACCATATTGTCTTTTAATCTCCCTCACAGAGAAGCAGGTATTCATTAATTGTAAGTTACTTGGGTTATAATTGGATAATTCTTAGTTGAAAAAGGGCCATATCTCTGGTATAACAAATTGGATCTAACCCATATTCAAACTCGTTCTGTATTTGGAATTGAGAAACTCAAAAAAGATCACACCCATATTCGAACTCTATCTGTATTTTGGGCTGAAAACCCCATATACAAAATTTGGTTTTGATCAGGTAGAAAATGTTTGAGTTATCGCATTACACGTAAAGTGTCTACGGACGGACAGACGGACGGACAGACACACGACGAGTGGTCAATCCGGACAACGACACTATGTTTACCATACTATGGTATGGGTAAACATAAAAATTGCAGGTAGATAGGTAAGGATTTTTTATTTTATTTTTTGGTAATATTTTTAATTTTTTTCCCCGAACAGTTAAGGACATTAATGCTAACACTATACACTTGTATATGCAATTATTCTCTCAGTTTAGATTGTGGTGGCACATCTTCCTCTTGAGGACAATATGGACATATCAACAGGCCCAAGACGAACAATATAACAGGGCTTTTCTATGACTTTATAATAATAACATGACTTGTTAGATATTAACCCAAACCTCACTTAAATATTTGGTCATACACCTCAGGATCTAAGACACACCTCCACTGCAGAATATCTCAAATGATCCTCAGACACACTGCACAGGGTGTAAATGTTCCTCAGACACATCTCAATTGCATTGAAATATTTGGTCCCACACCTCGGGCACACTGAAAATGGTACCACAGCCCCATACCTTGAGTGAGGTACCACACCTCATCATTCAAATTGCCCCCTATATTGAAGTACCTTATCAACACTGTCACATGCATTGTCTGTATGTTTTACACATCCAAACAAACCAGTAGATAATTTCATGTGCTTTTTTAGTGCCCAACCCAGAAGGGTGTTTGATATGGTAGACATGTATCCATCTTAATACTGTGTATATATACATACTAGTAACTATGCATGAATTAACACTATGAATCCTTGATTGACTGGGGAGAGAAACTTTAAATTCTAAAATAGAAAGTCTTCTACATGTATTTTGCACTCGAACAAATAAGACTTCTTCCAACAAGGCATGCGAGTAGAACAAACAATATGACCACAGCCTATCCACTGGCAGGTTTTACAGACTGCAGATTTATTCCTGAGATTGGGATTCATTTGCAACCACAAATGGACATTTATTTTAATAAAAGTAAATTGTTTTTGAAAATTCCATCTAAAATTATTGCTGCTTAATGTAAGCATAATATATAGTATATATTTTGAGATATATATGTGTTTACATGCCAATTACATGTATTATATTATTTTTTTTTAAATCCAGGTCGGCTCAATTTAGGCAATTCGGTCGGGTAACCGGAAACACAGATGTATTTTTTTTGGCCTTAGGGAAAGAGGCCTATTAACTAGGGTACATAAATTTTTAATTCTGAATGTCATATATTGTCACATCTTATCTGATATCTAAATATGACACATGGCTGCAAAAGAGTGCAAACAATGAAAACTAAATTTGTTTAGCTATACTTATATCTACCTTCTATGCACACCCAATGACTGGAAAGGAACATTTAGGCCATATAAGAATAAATACATGTGTTCTCAGCCAATTACATAGTAAGCATGGACAAAGATACCTTCCTCTGTCTAGTAATAACCAGAAATGTAGAGCCTCTAGAGGGAACTGCATATAAACTCATTTAATCTTACATCAAAATGACATTGTACTACCAGTCTATGACTGGGATTACCTAACATTATATAATGCCCCTGACATTCACTATTGTTATTGTTTTCTAAAAACTGATACGCCCCATTCTAATATGTGAATTTAATCCTGTGCCTTTCAATTGTATGGAGTTACAATTAGATTAAGTTAGATCACAATGACTAATTGTAAGAAGAGCATGAGGATCAGCTAATCATTTTCTTAATTGTAGTCATCTACTTCATGTTGTAAGCCTGCAAGTCAATTTTAAAACATTACACGTTAGAGCTCAATGCACACTAATATTCAACACATATCTACCATGGACATATTTATGAAATTGTTTTCAAATTTATTTTTCGTAAGTTTTTTTGTCATAACATCAGGCATTGCAATAAAATGCGGCAGGGCCTGAGAACCAAAACATTTTTTTTTTTGGCCTTATATAAATGTATTGTATACACATTGCACAAACCTGAGGTAAGGCTCCATAATTCCAGATGTACCCATGATGTGGGAACACATTCTTAACAAACCGCAGCTTTCCTTTTTTGATATCTTGCTTTATTGGATTATATTTCTCATCTTTGGATATCTAAAAAATCAGAAAGTGTACAGTAATGCTCTAATTAATCGACCTCTTAACCACAGCAGAATTATGGGTAACTTTTCAGGATTTAGTCGAAAATATGGCTTGTTGCCATTCATCGGAAAGCTCTCTGGACGAGCTTTCCGATGAATATCAACAAGCCATATTTCCGACTAAATCCTGAAAAGTTACCCATAATTCTGCTGTGGTTAAGAAGTCGATTACTTAGAGCATTACTGTACATACCAGTAAGAATTCTATTGGTATTCAAACAAAATTTCAGATTCCACCAGCTGAAATGATAAACTAGGAATAGTAGTTTACCTATGAACAAGAATTGAGGGGTCAATTTGCAGTACCTACATGTATGCTAAACATGGGCATAGATTAAATGTATTAGTTGTAACTGGCTATCATACACAACCCCATTGAGGAAGTCTCACATACCGAATGGTCCCACACAAACCGACCTCACCCAAGTTATCGTGAATTATTAAGCATCATAACGCCACTCAAAATAAGCGGACCTGGAAGTTTTGAAACTTAACCAAGACATTGTTTAGGAATTCTCGTATAACAAATATCAACAAAATCAGTGATATTTGTTAAAATTATTGTGTTATCGTGATAAAAATTCACGAAGAATTAACTAATTAAAGATCTTAAATCATTGAAGGCAGGCCTGGCTGGTATTTTAAACCATTCAAGACATTGTTGAGCAAGTCTCACATACGGTACCAAATATTAACAAAATCAGTTGATATTTGTCAAATTATCATGCTATCATAATCAAAATTAACAAATTAAGGGCGGCAACTCCGCCCAAAGTAGGTGAACCTGGCCCGGTTTTCGAACTCGATCAAAACATTGTTGAACAGGTCTCATATATATACAGAATCAGTTGATATTTGTTCCAAGTTATCATTCTATTTCCAATCTGTAGATGCCTGGTGCCTGCCCACAAACTGATCTCGCCAAGATAATTTTTTTTTTTTAAACTCTACCAAAAAAGATGAGAATATTTGTTCTATTCAGTAGAATAAGATGAGTCTGTCTATTAAATTCATAGAGTTGCACAAACTGATAAACTATGCGACGAACCACAAGTTTGTATGTTTTGTTGAATTATCTGGTCAGCGTTAATTTGAAATGTACATGCCTTCATCCCATTTTTTTATTATTTTGTTCACTATACAGGCCTACAGATTTGAGGCGAACGACTTCAGTTCGCCTGCAGGTTTATACCTAAAATGAAAACAACACGAAAATAAAAAGAGGTGGTGCCAAAGTTTGTAGTAAGTCTCGCAATCACCGATTCAATCCTTAATTTTTGCTCAATCAAGTCTCAAAATGAGGTATTCAAAGTTATTACCAGTAGTTCAATGAGTTGCCCATTAGTAGTTAATAATACCAGTTGTAGTGATTATAACAGCAAATGTAACTCTTCTGATAAGTTGTGATAACTATGGGTTACTAAGCTCAAACCGGGCGAGAAAAAAAAATTGAAATCTGCAGGCCTGCAGGCTGCTATAGAAATATATACATTAATCAATTCTTTCACCCTACACTTCGTCATCAATGTTCATCCCATTATGATGGAACTTATTCAAAGAACATCAGTAAATCACAGCATGTGCCATTACAATAGTACCAGTATATTTATATCACAGGTCATATTGAAGCCTGATCAATATAACTCCACTTTAGACTGCACAAAAATTAGCAGATGCATTGTCTGCAGTCTACTGCATCATTGTAGACAATCATTAGGATAAGATGTCAAAATTAATCCATTAATGACAAAAGCACAACATCAAAGCATCTATTGATTGACTTGTTATTCTGAGCCAGTTGCCATAGAAACTATACAAACAAAAAATATGAAAAATAAGAATTATCAGGGAAAGTCTTGTTGTTGATTTTTTGCTGTAGACATTAAGTGATTGTCCTTGTTCCATTTATCAATACAGGCAACAAAGGACACAAAAGAGCAAAACTTGGATGAGGAATTCCCAATCCCACCTACATGTATCTATCAAATGCCATTCATTTTGAAGATATCACTATATGCTCTCTTCATATCAAACTTGACTGACATCAAAAACACTACTCTCAGGATCTAACTAAAAATACAGGGCAGGATAATAGTACAGGTTGGAAATTTCAAAAAATTCTAATGATAGTATAAGGCAGAATAATAGTACAGGATGGAAATTTCCAAGGAATATGTGACAAATAGATTGAAACATACTAGCCTAGTATAGTCTAGCCTGGCCGAACTACTTGACATACATATACCATACTACTAGATGTAAGAAAAAATTCTAATTCCTGTATACACTAATGACAATATTTCAACTGTATTACAGTATATTGTTACATTATTGTACTGATCAAACTTGTACGCATTGGACAATTCACAGTTATACTAAATACAATTCCTTTTGAAATCTCCTACCCTCGAAATTAGGAAAAATGTGATTATGTCCCATGGCAAATTTAATACTGTGGCAAGTTAGATTCCACATGTTGCCACGGCATTTCCCATTGCTTTCCTGGAGAGAGCAAACTGAGTAATAGCATTACAGCCGTTTTGTTGAACTTATTATCTGAACATTTTCTTAGCCAACAACTTGTCAAAGAGCATTTAGTAAAGGGTTAAATGATGCAGTGATAACTGCGTTAAATTAATGTTGCTACCACGTTGATAGTATAGGACCAATTGCCATGTTTAGGCCAAAATAAAAATGACCTGTGTTTCTGGTGATCCGATAGCCCGCCCCAGATCATTTTCATTTTATTGTTTTTGCAAAATTAATATGGATCCGATTCTATTTTCTGTGTACACCAATTCATTTCAGTGTAAAATGGACACATCAAGTGTACTGTTAAATCGGAAATTATACTACACTTCAATTAGGTCACAGCCAAATCAAACTTATTTTTTCATGTTTTATTTAAAAAAAACAATAAATTACACAATATTGTAATATTATTTTCTTAGTTTCATTATTTTATAGTACAATAAAAACATAGAGAAGCAGTCTTGGGGGTATTCATATTTATTTTTGAACAAAGTAAATGAAATGCCACCCTCACCCCTATTTTGTTCTTGCATGTCACCAGAAACAAACGTATATATTTTGTTGGCCTATTAAGAGAGACATTTGTTTTGAGTAAATATTACTGTTTCTCAAGAAATAGTAAAGGGCATAAGGAAATAAGATATGAAAACAGTTAAACAAAGACTAACACACAGATACACCTGCCTGATGGTTTTTTTTTTCAGGTACTAACACGTATCACTATATATTTACATAGTTTCACAGCTGAAATCGCATTTGTGTTATTTCCTGGTGGTGATGAAAACAATGAGGAAATATTCAATAAGCATATTGATCTTGTATACAATTTTTTGCCTGTTTATAATTACACAGCATTAACATTCTTCCTGCTTCAAGTTAATCCTTTTACCAGCTGTAGATGGCTGTGTCATTTCCAGACCAAAACTGCTGGGGACGACCAAAACATATTTGTTTAGTTTATTGTTTAATTTAGCCCTGTATATACTGAATGGATTCTCCCATTAGTTATAAACTTATACACTGGAAAGGTATATTATTAATATGCAAGGGTGTTCAGGTAATAAAAGCAGATGACAGACAGAAAAACAGATAATACAAGAGCAGAATGATTCATATTCATTAGTGGCAAATGTTCAGATAATAATTTCAACAAAGAACTTACAATCTGAACATTTCCTAAGGGAACTATTCGTCAATGAGTATTTAGCATAATAAGGGTTAACTTATACCTCCATCTTTGCATTCGACCATCGAGGAATTTCTACAACCATGTTAAGGATGTTGTTTTCTTTGTTGAAGAACAGAGGAATGTCATGGAATGGAGACACAATAGTTCCATCTCTGGATTCTGAAAATATAGATATTAAACACATGAAAAGATAGCACAGCTGCTATTCGGGGTATGATATGTAGGAGGGGCACCTGAAATATCAAGGACAGTGGACATGAATTTTTGTGCAAGAGAAGGCCTCTTGCAAGATTTTAATGGATTTGTTTTTATACATTTAGATTAGAAAAGTTTTTGCTGAGCTACCAATTTTCACTATTCCACTTTTGAATCAGTAATTTAAGTTTTTCTTTTGTATTTCATACATGGGCTGATAATGCGCTCCGCTGTCTTCACACACAATCCTTATTACACCTCTGCTGCATATCCTGGTACTGTACATTGACCCAAGACAAACCCTTGTAATAAACAGTTCATTTCCACGCCACTCATTAATGGGGACATATGCCACCCCATCCAACCCCACAACCCTGCCCTTGGTGCCCCTACCCAGTAGGTGTGTATCATCAATAAATTTGAAAAATGATCAAGGAAATATGGGTTGATACAAAAATCGGACTTGGCACTGAAAGGGTTAAAGATAATATTTTCAGCCATTAACAGTCTGATACATTCTGAGACCAACTTAGAACTTATAGTTACCAAAAACATTTCAAATTCAGTTTTCCACTTCCTATTGATTTGCAAATGTAAACATACTTATAATGGTACTAATTATTGTGTTACCAGCAGGCCTTAAAATTCGAAGAGAATCAGAATCATGATTCTCATTTTGATTCTCGTAAAAAGTCTTGATTCCCTGTCGAACCGCCATGTTTTGATTCTCGCAAAAATTTGTTGGATTTTAAGGCCTGTTCCATTATTAGAATCATGATTCTCAAAATTAACAAAATCTTTGTGATTGTTGTGTGCGAATCTTACCTATGATGTAGGTAATTGGTCATAGCGTGCACACAATACATACCTTATGCATCAAATACCATATAGTTATATGTTTATGATTTTGTGCAAGCTGTTTAAGCAATGTCATCACATTGAGAAATGAGGAATACTCTTTTAATAACAGGTTGAAAATAATGCTTTCATATGACTAATTCGCGGAAACAGACATAGTGTTCAAAATTACCCCAAACGTCGGGGTAACTTTGAACACCAGTTTTTTTTAATATCCCTGCGTCATCAATATGGGTAGACATTAAAAAAGACCTTTGTTTTGACTACTTCTTTCCATGTTTTTGGAAGCATTCAGATCTTACATAATATTAGCTTTTTAAAAATATCGACAGAGAAACACAAAAAGTTTTCAAAGTTACCCCAGTTTACGGTACTATAAAACCAATAAAAGTGTCCGAAATCACCCCATTTTACGGTACTAATTTACTTACTATGACACTGTTTTTAATCTTTTTTTTTAATTATGATGTTGTGTTATGCCTCTTCTATGCAATTGACAAAACGATGATACTAATACGGTACTTACATAAATTATAGTTGAAATCAGGATGTGCCTGACATGATCATGATGACATTACTTTGATGATTTATACAACCACAGGCCTTCTAAACACTAAAACAGTGACTGAGAATAGTGAGATCTTAATATATACAAATTTGAATACATCTATTCTCTATAACTTAGTATAAGAAAGTCCATTTATATTCTTCTTCCCTTCTTCTTCCGATAAAATGCAACTCCCTGCAGAAGGCTTCTGTAGGAATATTATCGCATTTGTGCGCACAGGCGGATGAGGATGTCGTTAAAAGACAATATTGGTGAATTTAAAATAAGGATTGTGTACCGGTATATTTAATACAAGTAAAATCTTCATGAGTGAAGTTAAAAAATCTGTTCTGTCATCCTCAGCTAGCCTGTTTTGAGCATCTCCTTCTGAAAGTCTTCCAGGGAGGTGCATGCCACTGCCTCTTCAGATAGGGCGTTCCACATCCGTATGGCAGACGGAAAAAAGGAGTATTTGTAAGCATCTACTCTCACATGATGTTGTGTGCAGCGCTGGTTGTGGCCTCGTGATCTGTCATTTGTCCTGCTCTTCACGAGTGGAGTAGCTTGATTGGTGAAGACCAGTCCTTTGATACACTTGAATTTTTACCTGTGATCTTCAGACCTATTATAAGCTTTCGCTTGTGTTGGCCAATTGTCGTAGTATAAAATATTTTTGCTCTATTTACAGTAAGCTCAAATCAGAATAAATAGCACAATTTGTTTGGCTTGCCTCGCCATTGGTCATTTAAAATTGATTTAAAATCATTCACCGAACAGGCCGACACCAAATGTTCAGGGAGACTGTTCCAATTGTTAGTACTTCTGGCTGCAAAGTTGTTCTTGCATGAAGAGGTGTTATATCCTTTCTTCCTAATCTTCTTACTGTGACCTCTTGTTTTACTTCCTCCAGTATCTGTGTATAACTCCATCGTTTTCAGCTTGACTTCACATTTCTTCTGCATTATCTTGTACATTTGAATCATATCGGTCCTCTCTCTTCGATATTCTAGAGTTGGTAATCCTAGTTCTTTGATTCTTTCTTCATATTCCTTATTTTTTATCACCTCCACTATTTTAGTTGATCTTCTCTACACTCTTTCTATCATTGTTCTGTATTTTTTATAGTGAGGTGACCATACCGGTATAGATGTCCCGTATTCCAGCTTGGGTCTGATAAATGCTTTGTATAGTGTGGTAAACATCTGTTTATCCATATATCTGAATGTTCTTTTTAGAATTCCGAGTTTCTGGTTGGCCTTATTCACTGTTGTTGCAATGTGTTTATCAAATTTCATTCCATTGTCAAATGTCACTCCTAGATCTTTTTCTTCCAATGTTTCTTCTATGATATTGTGTTTATCTCCCTCTGATACTGTGTAGGTTTTTGCTGTATTTGTGCTTTGTTTTCCCAGGTGCATCACTTTGCATTTTGTAGAGTTGAATCATAACAACCACTTGTCCGACCACTTTGACAACCTATTTAGATCTTCTTGGAGTAATTTTTCGTCCTCTATTTTCTTCATGCTTCTATATAACTTTGTATCATCCACAAATATCTTGATTGAACTTGTTATCCCTTCAGTAATGTCATTTATAAATATCAGGAACAAAATCGGCCCCGAGAACAGATCCCTGTGGCATGCCACTTGTAACTTTTCTATGTCCGGATGTTTCACCACCTACTCTTACTGACTGTGTCCTTCCAGTTAAAAATGCCTGGATCCATGTATGTATGTCCCCTCTGATTCCATAGCTATCTAGCTTGTTCATCAATCTTTTATGTGGTACTGTGTCAAACGCCTTTCTGAAATCCAAGTAAATTGAGTCTATGTTGTTTCCTTCTTCTAACGCCTGGTACCAATCATCTTGAACTTCTAAAAGTTGTGTGACACATGATTGCTTCGATCAGAATCCATGTTGTTCTTCTGTGAAGAGGTTGTTGGTCTCCATATGGTTGACTATTTCATCTCGTATAATGCTTTCCATTACCTTGCATACCACTTTCAAACTCACAGGATGATAGTTACCGGGAAGACTCTTTTTACCCTTCTTGAAAATTGGTACAACCTCTGCTTTCTTCCATTCTTTTGGTATCTGCCCTTCTTTGATGGTATTGTTAAATATGTTTGTTAGTGGTTATTTTATGAAGCTAGCTGCCTGCTTTAACAGTGAAGGGTGTAATCCATCCGCCCACCTGGAGATTTCGTTGAATCCAGCTTGAGCAATTTTTCCTCTACCTTCTCTTGGGTCACAACTAAGCTTGATAGCTCCTTGCTGAATTCTCGGATTTCCAACCACGGTGCTGGTTCATTTCCCTCTTCTGTGAAAACACTGTAGAAGTATGCGTTCAGGGTCTCTGCTTTACAGATATTGTCGCTTATTATTCTCCCTTTCCAATCATCTAAGTCGGCTATTCCTTCTTTTACTATTGTCTTCTGTTGGACATAATTCCAAAATGATTTTTGGTCCTTTTTTAAATTCTCCGCTATTTTCTTCTCGTAATTTCGATTTGCATCTCAGCAGACAGCTGACGCTTTCCGTGCTCTTGCATATCTTTCATAGTTGTTATTCGATTTATTGTATATGTATTTCTTCCACTGTTTTTCTTTTACTGCATTTAGAGCTGCTTTCGTCATCCAAGGCTTCTATTTTTCCCACCGTCTACTTCCTCCAGTTGATGTAATTTTATCTCTTACTTCTAAGATCTTCTGGGTTATAATGTCCAAGCTGCATCAATATCCATATCTTCCATTTCTTTCCAATTTATAGCCTGCAATTCATCTCCAAGATCACTAAATTCTATCTTGTTGTATTTATATCTTGTTTTGTTATCCTCTACTTTCTCGGTGTAGGAGCTGAATTTGGACATTATAACATTATGATCGCTCTTGCCTATTGGTGGTAAGTATTCAATCTCATTTATCATTCTCTCTTCATTAGTTAGAATCAGGTCCAGTAAACTCTCCTCTTGGTTTATCCTGTGCCTTGTAGGTTGCTTCACATGTTGGTGCATTCCTGTGTCGTTAATAGCTTCTATGAAGTTATATGTAGGTATTTCTGTTCCCAATTCAGTTGTCTTATTTTCCCAGTCTATGTGTTTATAGTTGAAGTCCCCCACTATTAGTTTATGAGTTTATTTTCTTTCAGCCATTTTATTCATCATGTTGTTAAGGTTTTGGTTATTCTCGTCCGTACTTGATGGACTTCTATATATGGCTCCGATCAGTAATTTGGCATTTCCTCTGAGTTTCAATTGGCACCATATTGATTCTTCAAAATCTGATTCTGTTTCTATCGCTGTTGACTTCATATCTTCCCTTATGTATACTGCAACCCCTTTTCTTCCCTTTTCTATAGGAGAATGATATAAGCTGTATCCTTGTATTGCCATTTCTTGTATCTGTAAATTTTTCACGTTTTTAGCCTTGGTTTATGTCAATACTATGATTTCAGGTGATCTTAGCTGTAACAATGTATCTATTTCTTCTTTCTTGTTGGAGAGGGTATCCACATTGGTGTATAAAAAGGTTAGTCCATTTTTAAAACTTTGTGAGTTAAAAGATGCCTTTGGTGCGTTAAAATCATCAAGAGGAGGGGGTTCTCGGCTTTGGGCCTCTCTCCGTCTTTTTTTCGAATGGAACTATTTATTCCCACTTCTTATTGTGAATCGTTCTCCATCTGTGTTCATCTCCTTCAGTTCCTCTCTTAACTTTTCCTTTCCGATCTCTGCTCCTCCGTCTGATCTCTCTGGATGCTGATTTCTTTTAGCTCTTGGTTTTCCGAAGTTTGTATGCATTTTGGAGTATCTTTTTTATGTGAGATTTATCGTTGAAGGTGACTTTTAATGGCGGTATTTTGTTTTTGTCACTTTTCTTTCCAAGCCTATAAATGTTCTTTATTGATGGTTGTAATTCTGGTGTTATATATCTCTGTTCAGTTAATTTATAAATGTAACTGCCATGTCATCTTGTTTTCTTGCTGCTCCATCCTCGTTAGATGACAGAGGAATTCCAAAGAAGCATAGGTTATTAGCCCTTGTCTGTCTTCTCTATTTCCGCCGTAATCTCTTTAAAATACTATCTTTCACTCCCCCAACTTCCTTTTTCACCTCGTCTTCAATGTTGTTAGCTACTTCTTCTACCTTATTCTCTAATCTTTCAAACCTGGATTCATTGTCCTGCTTCATACTGGATAGGGTACTACTAATTTCTTTGATTGTCTGGTGCGATTTCTCGTCCACTCTGCATATCCATTTGAATCCCGCTGTTGTTCCCATATTACTTGCATTGTTAATTGCATCGTACACTGGATTTGGCACTTTCGTGCAGACCAGGCATACCCAGCTCTCGCATACATCACAGCATAATCCATCCGCATCCTCTGCAAATATCTCTTTGCAGTATGGACATTCCCGTTTATCTGCTTTCGCTGTTTTCTTTGCTCCTTTCTTGGGAGGCATTATTAGTTATTCACACTCAGCAGTGAGACAATTTTCACACCTCTGAGATTATAGTCTGTGTATAACTATTTTGTACTAGTTTTTTACTCGGCACTTTCCCAGCAGTGAGACAGTTCTCAGACCTCTGAAAATTTGTTTTTGAAAAAAACTATTAATTTTACATCTATCACAATAATTTTGTTTAGTTATTCACAATCAGCAGTGAGACAATTCTCACACCTCTGAGATTATAGTCTGTGTAATAACTATTGTGTACTAGTTCTTTATTCGGCACTTTTCCCAGCAGTGAGACAGTTCTCACACCTCTGAGAATCTGTTTGTGAATAAAACTATTATTTGTACTTGATCATGACTCGACGTCGCCCCAGCAGTGAGACAGTACTCACACCTCTGGGTATTTGCTAATTCTGCTGTACGAAGATAGTATTTATTATTCTTCTTCGCCAAACCTCTGCCAGTAATGTATCTGGGTGCGTTCCATCCAAGTATAAATTGAAGTTTAAGCTGATATTAGTGCTGTTTCGGTGTCTCACCATGTCAAGCTTGAATTTTGGACTTCTTTTCTTGGAATGATTAGAGTTGAAATTCCTAATCCACCGATTTATTGCCTCAATTCTCCGATTTACTTCATATGTGTCTTCCACGAATATCTCTGGTGTTGGGTGTGCTTTACCCCGGTTCCAGTGTTCTAAACTGATTGGTGGTATCTAGAGATGGGCGGTTTTTATTTTTTACGTTCGGTTTCGGTTTTTCTGGGAGAAAAAACCTCGGTTTCGGTTCTCGGTTTTTTTTTACTAGATAGTGAAATTATACTGAAATACATACAATTTGAGTATATACTTTCAAAGTAATCACCGTATTTAGAGTCAATAATGTCCCGATAACGTTGAATATTTGAGGAAGGAACTGCGATCACAGGTAAACAACGGGACAAAATGCCGACGCAAACTGAATCCAACACGATAAGATGATACAATTTGGTATTTAAAAAAATAAACACCCCCATCTTCACTTGTTTATCCCTTTCTGACATGTTTAAAACATATTTATCATATTATATGCATTAGTATCTGAGAATTCAACCGCAAACAGCAGCAAATTCACAAACAGTTTCGTCCTTGACCTGACTGTGTAACAATTCTTGACACGTGCATTAGTGATGTTCCGATAATCGGAATCGGAATCGGCCATCGGCCGATAATAGCCCATCGGAAATTAATCGTACCTCGCAGTTGAACATCGGCTTTTACCGATTGTCAAAATAAATAAAAACGTTCTAGTATCTAAGCGCAATGTGCACGCTTTAATAAACATACGCAATACAACTGTAGTATTGAATGTAAAACGCAGTTGTAACAGTCTAAAAAGAAGCCATTGGCATCATCAAAGCAGTCTGATATGATGATATATTATAAGAATGGCAATACACATGCCCGACATCCCGTGTAATATGAAGTTATTGGTTCAATCGCGTTGACACGAAATAGATTCAAAGAAAGCTTTAATTAAAAAGCTGACCTGATTACAGTGAGGCTTCCTCTAGAGCACGTGTCATGACTCATGTGACGTCACATGCTATGTCAATAACTTGAAGCACACACTGAATGAATTAATACAGTTATTATCAGAACTGTCTTCAATAACGATCAACGTTAGTAGGGGCATAATTAGCTTTTTCGTCTGTACAACGTATGCTATGAAATACGCTTAGCTCCACGTTGAACTTGCGAAACAAAAATTGAGCAGGCGGAACTATAAAAGCTTCCGAGTTGTTAAAAGATAAAAGGTGTGACCAATGGAAACTTGGAAAATCTCAGACAAATATGACAGCAATTATTATCCATCAATCAAAATTTAGTTAATAATCATCGCCATTCCATACATTGTTACAACTTACAAGTATTCAATCAAGACTTTTACTCCGCATGCAAGTGTTCCACACATGGTCATAACGTTACTCTGAGTCGGCACCTTTGATCTCTTTGTCAAAACAACTACCGGTATACATCAAAGGAAGCACACAACCGACGTCGGCAGAAATACTGTCACGACAGTGTGTATATATTTCTTTGATGTATTTGGCTTTGAAACTATGCGGGATATGGAGTGCATTGGGTGTATATAAGTCCATTATAGGAACAAACGCACAATATATATAAACAACGGAATCGGAAATCGGCCGATTGTGCCTCCAGTTATCGGAAATCGGTCCGATAAGCTTTTTCATTATCGGAACATCACTAACGTGCATGACTGACCCACATTCAATGACTGCGGTGTGATCGCTTTGATGTCTGTGTTGCGACATAGTTTACAATATGCACATGGCTGCAAACTTCTACCAGATGCTGAGATACGACTTTTTTTATGACAAATTAGGCAGCGACATTTTTTGGAGTCGTCTCCAGTTAGACACGTAAAATAACTCCAAACAGGGCTTTTTGTTGAACCCTGTTCGTTATTTGGTTCGGCCATGTTTTGAAAAAGAACAAAAACATTCGCCTACGATATTATAACAACACATATCTGAGACGAAATGGACACATTCCGATATAATATTGATCAGAGAGGCCGATAATTTGATAACAAAATCAACTAATAAGTACCTGGGGAGGTAAAATAAGTCGATTTAACTGAAAAATAAACATATAAAAAAAAAACGTAATGTCGGTTTGAACAGAATCGCGTCGGTCGGTTTTCGGTTTATTGTTAAAAACCGAAACCGAGTTGTTTTCTCGGTTAACCGCCCATCACTAGTGGTATCTCCAGGAAGATCGTGGATATATTTCTCTCTCTTTTGAATATCCTGGCATATTCTTCATAGGTATATATTAAGTTATTCGCTGCTCTACGTTGGTTGTGATGCCTTAAGTAGATGAATTTTCCCGATTTATAAGTAACATCGCAAGTTCCCAGCCAAATATATACCTCTATAGTTTTACTTGGGTGTTCTCTGCTTGTGTTTACTATTTCTGAGTAACTTCGGCCCAGCTGTTCCCTTGTAGTAACACCGGATTGAAACAACCACACGATTTCACTGTGACATGAATTATGGTGACTTGCATTGTTTTTTATGTATCTTGCTTTACTATCAGCTATCAAAAATCTTATCTTGGATTCATCGTTTTTATCTTAATGTCTTCATTTTCTTGGATGTATCTTCTCAATTTCGGTTCACTCATCATTTTTCACTCCCATTGTTAACATTGTTGGTGTCAGTTACGAAAATTAAATTTATACCACATTTTCGATATTTCGTAAAATTTCAAAGATCAAGTATCACTCAAATTTGGAATTTATCTCTACAAATTTTGAGGGAAGATGTGTGTGTGTAATAAACTACATGGCATACTTCCCTTATTTTCAAATGATGATTGAAACAAGACAGTCAATGACTGTGGGGTCGCCAACCAGACTGCAAGCAAAGACTGATAAGACTGGGACTCTGGAGACCAAAACAGTCTGCACTTTTTATAATCACTTTAAAAGAAGTAGATTTAAACAGGATATGTGGCTAGAGAGACTGTAAGTATGTAGATTGGTGAAAATCAACCTTGAAATTGCCAACTGTACACTACTGATCCCCCCCCCCCCCCTCAAGCCTTGAAATAGTGTGAAAGTGTGTCTGTCATTTGCAGACTGAGGTCCCCAGAGGGTGAATTTAGTGATGCTATCCTGCACAGCGGGCTAGCATCACCAAATTCACCATCTGGGGACCTCATTCTGCTAGGGCCCCCAACTGCTATGGCAGCCCTAGGATAAGATGGAAGTTCCCCAGTTGAAGTTGGTGATGTTCACCCATTGGGCACCTGAATTATGAATTTATCTTCTGCAAATTAGGGCATATAGAAACTTCCTAGAAGGGAAATATAACTAACAACAATGTTAATTTGATACTATAGATACTTCCCAGAAGATGAGGCCTAAGCAGAATGAGGTCTCCAGAGGGTGAATTTGGTGATGCTAGGCCGCTGTGTGGGATACCATCACTAAATTCACCCTCTGGGGACCTCATTCTGCAAATGACATTAGTCCTGATATGAACAATACATGAGAGATTGGGAATTAATATTCTTCTAGCAGATCTGCAGGAATGTTTATAAACATATCAAGATTGACATGATTGTGTCGGCATATGTAAACAACAAGGGTGCTTCATTGATAACACCATTAATCTCATTTAATTTATGAATGACATGAATACACTCCCTGGGGACTCTGCCTATAGCTACAGAAGAGTTGCCTTGTAATGGGAATGCACAGATACTAGTATTAAAAGAAATTTACTGAACATTTCTGTACATCTGTCTGTTCATCTTTTCTCCCAAACCCCTGATTTCAGAGGTACACTCTACCTACCCCCCCCCCCCCCCCCCCCGAAGATGTAATGTCACAAGTTCTTCAAAATTTTAATTAAATGTTTTTTAATTTATTTAAATAAAAAATACTTTATTTACCTGTGAGTTAGGAGATGAGATAGGGTGGAATGCTGTTGGTTGGGGGCAGGGTGGGGTTCTGGGTCATGTGGAGGGGGGTGATAAATTTTTTTGTATGTTATATTGATCAAGGAGTTTCTGAATTTTTTATTATTTTTTGGGGAATTATGGCCCTGGCTCCACCCCTATTTGACCCAGTGACCCCATTTGAACAAATCTGAACCCCAGTCATTCAATGACCCCACATAACAAATATAAACTAAATCGGCATAATGGTTCTTGACAAGAATTCGTTATAAGAATTACCAACGAGGAATATAGTTATGGCCCTGGTTTCACAACTGTTTGACACAGTGACCTCATTTGAACAAATCTGAATGACAGTCACCTAGGGAACATCCACACCAAATATGATCAAAATGCAAAAATGTAATTTTTTGGTTTTTAGAGTTATGTCCCTGGCTCTGCCCCTAATTGACCCAGTGACCCAATTTGAACAAATCTGATTCCCAGTCACCCAAGGTCCCTCAGTACCAAATATAAGCTAAATCGGCCCAATATTTTTGTAGAAGAAGTCATTGTAAGAATTACTATGAGTTATGGCCCTGGTTTCTCAACTAATTGACCGGGTGACCTCATTTGAACAAATCTGAACACCAGTCACCCAAGGACCCTCCATACCAAATATTAGCACAATGGTTATGGACAAGAAGTTGTTGTAAGAATTACTGTGGAGGAATAGAGTTATGGCCCTGGTTTCACAACTATTTGACCCAGTGAACTCATTTGAACAAATCTGAATGAGAGTCACCTAGGGAACATCCACACCAAATATGAACCAATTCGGTATGATGGTTTCAGAGGAGAAGATGTTTTTTTTAAAGTTGACGGACGGACAGACAGACGGACGAGGAGTGATGACTATAGCTCCACCGGAGACTTCGTCTCAGGTGAGCTAAAACTGATGATTTGAAGCAGATTTAGAACAAATTTTATCGCATGAAAGAAAAGACCCTTGTGACTTCCGCGCATGCGCACATCATCATCAAGAACATAGACAAGGTGGCATCTTTCTTCAAGTGATTTCCTTCCAAGGTTTTTCACCATCGTTTTTGGGCTGCTCCTCCAGTGGTAGTTGTTCTGGACCATTCTGGCTCCTCTCAGTTGAACTTTCTCCAGTTTCTCGATGTTTTCTGCTGTGTGTGGGTTCCATACAGTCGATGAGAACTCTACTATTGGATGGCATTGTAACACTGCTCCTTGATGTTGGGGCTGCAGTTGGTTAGATTTCTTCCAATGAAGGCTGTTGCAGAATTTGCATTTTTACAGATCTTAGAAACATGGTCGTTCCAACTAACATCCTCTTTGATGGAAACTGGCCCACTCGCCCCAGTCGACCTGGGCCAGCTCGCCCCAAGGTATAATGTCTTATTTAAGTTGTTTTTCTTGTGTGGCTTGCTTTTTGCTTGCTTTCTCTCTCTCTCCCTCTTTCTCTCTCTCTCTCTCTTTCTCTATATGTTGTCAGGAGAAAGATTGGATAGTTGGGTAGTAGTGATAATTATTTATTTCGATCATTATTTGTCCGCACGTCATGCCTGGCACAACCTCTCGAATCGACTACCACATAGCTGTTTCGAAGTCAAGCACCACATTGGTAACTGCAGGATGGTCTAATCTGGCCACGACTTCTTTGAATACCTTCACATAGTCGGAACGTATACGTCTTGACATGAAGACGAACACCAATGGGAACTGTTTTCTTTTACCATCCTTCTGGACAAACGCATGGATTCCCCGGGATTCTCGAATGAGCTGAAAGGCCCATTCCCTAACCCCTCATGTTATAGCCTTTATTTAAAAATACAAGTGGAAAAAAAAAGAAAAAATTTCTTCTTCTTTCCGTCGCTGGAATCCAGGCGAGGGGGGGGGGGGGGTGTTTAGCCCCCTGGAACACTGTAGGTTGATGGTAGCTGCAGTGTCCCAGCAGGTGTTGTTGCCTCGTCAGTGACGGTGGTGGTGGACTCCTGGTAGGTGTTATCCGGAGTCCGAGTTGCAGCTCCACAGGGATGGCTGACGTGATGGTGTGGTCAAATCCAAGGAGAAGGCCAGCTGGCAGTCGTCCGGATGTCCTGGTAACTTTTTTCCAGCAGCTCATATCTTCTCCTGGCATCATCCCGTTGACTTCCTGGAGGGCATCTTCCCTCGCTGGTCTCGATCCGAAGTCCAAGTCTCCAGCTCTGGTGATCCATTAGCAGGAGACGGCAGAGATTCCAGCAAAGTACTGCGCCCTCCATTCTGAGCCGAAAACATCTGAGATCGAAGCGGGATCAGATAATGGCTGTCGAGTCCTCCAGGCTAATCCGCGGCATTCAGCAGTCGGTCGACACTGGGTACCAGCGTTGTGTTAATCCAGTCCGTGCTGGCTATCCTGCAGGTAAGCCGGTGAGTGATCCGTGCCGGGCCGACGGTCTGTGGCGCACCCGAAGGTACGATCCTCTCCCGCCGGCGACTCCGACACGAATGAAAATAATTTTTACACAATGCTTATATATACTGTATGTGGTCGGCATATGAAAGTGATTATCTATTCTATCACACGTTCTGAAGCCATCTTACCCTCTGAAGTATGAGGTGTGATTAGTCGACTGGTTACTGTGTAAACAACCTGCTTCTATTGTTTTGATAGGATAGGAATGGGGACAATAACGGCTTCTAAGGGTTTCCCACACTTCAGAGATAGTGAGATGAACTCAGCCTCAGGGAATAAGAGAAACTTTAATATCAAGAATGTGAAAACAGTTCATTACTCTCGGGCTCCAAATAAACGTGCAGACCCAAATAATAGTGCAGGGGGGAACTTTCATTGAAAATTAATAAACGTGCAGACCCAAATAATAGTGCAGGGGGGGATTTCCAGCAAATGTTTATAAAATTAACAGTGAGGATGTGAAATTTTTATATTTTATACATAACTCGGCAAGCTTTTTCTTCTCCGCATGATTATATTTTTTTTTTTTTGGACAAAAAGTGTCCGCCATGTTTAAATTCTCACGGGGAAACAACAACAATTTTTACAGAAATTCCCTAAAGACAGTGCGTAAAGAGGCCCCGATGTTTTATTCTACACCCATTTTTAATTATAGACTAAGCTTCCCCAACTATAAAGTAACATTTTATTACACTTTCAATGATCCAAATATTTTATAAACCTCTCATAAAATTGTTGGATTATGGCAGTATTGAGTGTTTTATTGAGATCATTAAAACGAAAATACATGTATCTGGTGCCTAAATGGAGCCCCACACTGCCACAGTAAAAAATGTGTATTCCGGTAAGCACGTGGTGCGTCCCTCCTAATAATGAGATAATCCTGATTAAAACGTGCGCAAACGTCATGGATACACGACTTAATCGGAAACCGATGGGTCCACTTTTAAAGGCATTTTAAAGGCATGCGGGGAGGGGTAATGTGTATTCTAGAAGAACATGGTGCGTCCCCCTGATAATGAGATAATCCTAACAATCACGTGCGCGAAAGTAATGGATACTCGGCTTACTAGTCGGATGCGACCACTTTCAAATGAATGCGGGGAGGTAAACACCTGGCTCGCCCTGCTATTTTCATTTTTGGGAATTCCTCTCAAGCGAGTGACGTATTGACTATAATAACTGTCAAACTGTTTCCCTAAATTTGAAGTGAAAACATGTTTTATGGTGGTATAACTTTCACTTTGTTGATGAATTTGACGGTTCACTTTTGGTACAAATTATTTTACTGAAAAATAAATAAACGTAGACCCAAATAAGCAGCGTACAGGGGGGAATTTTCCGCCTGAAATAATAAACGTGCATGCACGTTTATTTGGAGCCCGAGAGTATTGTTATTTATGAATTCGCCGGTTCATCGTTCAAACCAACTAGTGTGATATATCTTTGCTAACAAACGTGCCTAAAGTAATCTAAATGTCAAAATTGATGGACATAACTCTGAAATATATCATAATCTGAACTTAATAAATTTATATATTAATATATATTAACATATTTACAACTTTACAAATGTAATACCTGGGCCAACTCGGCCCTGAAAGCTGGGCCAGCTCGCCCCAAAAACTGCCTGGGGCGAGTCGGCCCTGGGGCAAGTGGGCCCAGATCCTCTTTGATATTGACACCGAGATACCTTGCAGAGTTCACACATCGTAGTGGTTTCCCATGAATGGTGTACTGGGTTTCCAAGACATTTCGTTTCCTTTTGTTTGTTATACGTATGATCTCGCATAAATAAATTTGTCCGCATTGAATTCCATTTGCCACTACTTTTCCCAAAGTTGAAGGTTGCAGGGGCGCCGGAAGAGGGGGGGGGGGGGCAGAGGACCCCCCTGCCCTTGACCAAGGGGGGGCAAGACTTGTCCTTTTTCTGGAGACAGAAAATGCTTTTTGTGTGTTTAATCTCATGTTTTTATAGCAAAATGTTACTTTTTTGGTCCAAATACCACCAATTTCACAAGGAATATTAATTTTTTGTCAATTTTATCACAAAACGGCCATAAAAACCGAAAAAATACCATTAAAATTGGGATTTTTGCCACAACAATGAATTTATGGTTATTTTTCCCGAGTTTGCGGAGAAAATGCCCTTTTTTGCGGAAAAGTGCCCTTTTTGTAGGCTCTGCGCCCCCCTGCCCTTGGATGCTTCCTGTGCCCCTGGAAGGTTGTCAAGGTCTTCCTGCAATCCTGGAGCAGTTCAGCGTCTTTTTTTTTATTTTACTGTCCTGTACAGCAAGCAGTCATCTGTGAACAAGCAGAGTGTAGCTGTCACACATGTTAATTAAGGTAAGTGGACTAATTACTTCAAAAATATATAATATCACTCAATTATCACTGTTTAGAAGGCCTAGCTGTGATCACAACAAGTCAAGAATTTTAACAAGACTAGTGCCGTGGCAGTAGTGCTCAAAGTTTCAAACTTACTGAAGTAAACACGGTATTCCGTTGAGTTCGACGCGCCTCTCTCCTCTGGTAAATATTCCGGCATTGCAGACATATTTCTAATCAAATGCGAACGGGTGACTCGAAGACGTTCTGCTGATCGGCAGATATTATTGTCGATCAGGTATGAAGATCTAACAAGCTTGAACGCCGACGAAATGAGGAAATTGGCACGTTGCATCGATCGTTCAAGGAAGCCGGTTTCAATACGGTGCGCGCGCACCTGCCACTCAGCCCTCTAGTGGAGAGTTTCTAGACTTGATGGAAAATACCGAGCTCTCACAGCGTTGCATAAACCTGCTAATATTACTAGTACGTCTATTCACCAAACACATGTGAGCCAAATGAGACAAAGACATCATTTTGGTAACAAATCAGGCAGTATTATGCATGTTCATTACTTCAAATGTGCTTGCTAAATTCAGTGAGCGTGAACCGTTCTCATTTATTATCTAAGTGACAATGTACCGATAACAATGGCACATTGAGATGTCCCTAAACTCATATCAAGCTTGAAAATCGGTCCATATTTTCGCCCACATGTCGGGTTTTGAACACGCGCGCCACTTCGTCTAGCCCAGACTTCCATGATCTTATACATATGCATATTAACCACTTCAACTACAGGGACAGCCTTAAACATTAAACCCTTTCATCTAGAGTTGGGAAGCGTATCTATAGCCTATCAGTGTGAACGTATACATGCATGGGTTCGAATATTGACAGAACTGATACCGTACCGGTAACATAAGGGTAGTTCTACGATAAAGGGGCCAAACCATGTATTGGTGAACTTTTTATCTCTACAACAAACATCATTTCATATTATGTGGATACCATGACTCTTACGTGTAGCTGAGTTGGTTTCCTTAAAATACGAGATAAATAATTCCCGCGATATCCAGAAACGGAATAGGATTTTGGGGTAAAATACCCCATAATCACTAAAATGAGCTGTCTCTCACCCACCACAGGATTTTTTAAAAGCGAAATTATATTGTTTTATTGGTTAGTAAATACATTTCCGGATACAATGGGGTGATCTTCATATCCCGTATTCAGGAGATGTTCCAATGATATTTGCGCTTTTTTGTTTTGCTGGTTAAAAATCAAAAAAATGGACATCCCCGTACCCCCGTCATTAATTACCGTCACGCGGGCATTTGAAGCTATTTTTTATGAAGTTTCATTATGAAGGCGGAATATTGGTAGATCTAATTTCAAAGTTCATTCATCTGACTAATCAACAGCAATGAGCTGAACAGTTGGCGATGAAAATCGAGTTATAGAGAAAACCGAATGTAAGCCCACCCATCAGCGTACGTTTAATAAATATCATTACCGTCACGCGGATTTCTACTCTACAGCGGTCTATTGAAATTCGGGACAATGGCTTATTCTATCACATAATGTATGAGTTTTGTCAAGGTGGACCCATTTTTGTCACATTCCCTATTAAATTGGAAAAAAAAATCGAATATATATACTTTAAAATCGTCATTACCGTCACGCATGGATATTCCAGTGCACGTACGCGTAAGACGTCGTTCCTATAGCCGTGTACGTGGACTAAGACGCTGGACGTTTTAAATGAGTGGTGATAAGAAATTCCAAACAAAATTGATATTAATTGGTAGAAGCTTATAACCGGATCGACAATGCGTCTTCGATTTATACATGTAGGCCTATCAGTTATGGTACCCGGCATATATATAAAACTTGCTTGAAAGCGATACACTATCTTCATGGCGTTTGCACATTGAGTTATATAAAATGTTGTTGTTGTCATTCTAGTGGATGGGGGCCCTGACTACATCGCTGATGGTTTAAAAATAACATAGGAAGGACTAAAATGTCATTCTAATTGAACTAAAAGTAACATTCCATCAATAATGCGTTTAGTTTTAGCGACAGTGGAAATCTATATTAGAAACCCTGAAATATCGATTCTTATGCAATTTTGTGTATATATACACGTCTTACACGTCTTTAACTTGACAAAATCAAACTTGAATGCAAGGTCGAAATTGGACCATTGCTAATAAAGATCAATTTATTTATATGAAATTGTATGACTGCTTATATATGCGTGCATACACATAAAGATACAAAGGAAGAGGGAAAGATATAGAAAGCAAAATAACTTTAAAATTTACAACGCAGTTATGTTTAAAGGACCTATTTTGCAGCGGTTGTCATGGTAACAATTGGTATGCGATCTTCCCTGAAAGTAATTGTTCTCAGAAAGACTAGGCCCGGGTCATTTTTGACAAGTTCGAGTCTTATATACTTATATACTGTAATATTTGAAGTGAATCATCAAGCTGCTCATATCTTATCCACGACCTAAACACATATATATATATGAGTATATATATATATATATGAGGGGTTCAAATAGTCACAAATAGTCACCCATGCAATTCTCGATCGACCCCCATTGACTGATCTAAGTGAAACAAATGGGCCCCAAGACACCCCAAATATTCACCCCACACACCCCGCCATCATACATTTGTATATCTTATCTTATATTGTAAATACCTCCTATGTCAGGAGAACCGCCGATGGCCCGACGTTGGCATACACACTCACACGGCTGTATAGACTTTGTGTTAGTATTGTTTTTATATATGGAGGGGTATTTTTAGTAGGACTTGTTAGTACTTTTACATATATACATACCTGGAGGAGTATTTTACCACGCTTGCGAACCAGACTGGGACTCAACTCGACAGGCCTGAATTTGTTTTATGTCTATACTTATACATACCCTGTTTATATGCAGGTAACTATATCTACATATCTACAACGTAGGCCTACTGGAAGCTTAGCTTACGTCCCGAAGGGAGGAATTTACACAGGAATTTTGCCATTCACCTGTGGATCGTTGCCCACAGTAGGGTTCGTTAACGTGCACACATGCATGGTTGTATATACACGGGACAGCCATTAACGTCGCCACGCGATGGGACGGCGTGATCAAACCAGTGTCATCCATGTACTATAAAATTACCGCCGTCCAGATGGGTTCAGATTGGGCATCCATACAAATTCTCCCCACTAGCCGATGAATGTAAAATGAAGGGTGTTGTCGGGTAGCTGATCCAATTGGTCATTAATTTGTCGCACGGTTTTGAGCAAAAAGGCACAAACAATCTCAAGCGCAAACAGACACGTCCATGATCTCACAAAAGTGCATAAAATCACATGTGCGCAGCAACGACAGCATCTCGAAGTCTCATAAAAACATCGAATTTAAATTAGTCGCATGTTAATTAAATTATAACCCTTAGACCAAACGTCGCACAACCGATGACTCGAATTCAATTCGAATAATAGACTCGAGTTTAATTCTAAATTCTTCTTTTGAAACAAACGTCACATGCATTTAATTCAAGACGAATCTAAATATTTCTTAAAATGGGAACAAGCTTTCGTGAGAGTTTTGGTAAAAACGGCTAAAATATGAAGTTATACTGTATAGTATACCAATGGAATGGTTATTCAATTATATGAAAACAATTTCTCTATTTATTAATTCGAAAACTTACCATTTAGTGATAAACAATATTGAAAAGTTGACACGCGTGGATCATAACAATGGAAATTGATCTTACATGACATGTATATATCGCTGTTCCTTATAGGTAGCGGATACATATTTTAGGTCTATTCTAAGTGGTTAACATTTTGCTTTGAATCAGTCTGAAAGAAATCAGGTCCAGTTATTTTTTTTATACGAAAGCGTTGTGCCTTTTTAATTTTTTGTTAGCAAGTTAAAGTTAATGCGGGATAATATAACACTATATTATACGTCAGGATCTCAAACCTCGTTGAAAAATAAACATGGCGGGCATAGCTAGTGGGTGGGGAAACCACAACTTTGCGTAATTCCATTTGCACCCCGTATTGGCAGTTCCCTCGCAGGCCTGGATGGTTACCTATATATTATGAATGGATCAGTATAGACTTGTGATCATGCACTGATCATTTTGAAATCTGGAGATGAAATTCGCAATAGACTGGCCAAGGGGCACAAGCTTCCCAAGTGTTGGGAAATTCCAACCTAACACCCACATAAGGTTGGGAAATTTCCAACTGATGTCTTTTTCAGTCAAATATTTGAGATGCTGGATGACTTTTTGCACATTTGGGCATCCATCCATATAACTATATGGGAGATCCTGCATATATATGGGTGGCAATCCAGGTTTTAATTAGGTATACGTTTGCCAATCGCCCACCTGTCGATGTCGGAATCTGGAGTTATCACTAACAACATTCAGAAGACTCGATCGTCATATTGTCTCGTGGTTTGGCCGTGTGTATATTTCATGCCTAACTGCCAAAGAAGATGTCTAATAATAATGTAATCAAAATATAATTTTTGAAGCAAGTTGTAACGGAAAGCAAGCTCCTAAATTAAAAGTCACACCAATGCCAACTATGGCTCGAGCCACTATAGGGACCGGTCACCCGGCCTGTACCGTGATACAGTGTTGGAGGGGTGGTGGGTTCCAAATATTTAAAAATCAACAATATAAACCTTGTATCCTGCAGTATTTTCCTGACCACCCCCTGCTGATGTTGGGAATTTATCCAGGACTTTTACATTGTCTTTCATTTTGGGTGACATAATTAATTTGTATACATTTCAAAACGAGAACGGGATAAGTTTTTGTGTGTGTAAAGTTGTAAACCAGCATAATTAGCACAGGCTGGTAAACCAATCAATGTATTGAGCAGATGACTTTTCCCTACCAAAGCTAGAAATGGCTGACTGGAATTATCAGTGTTTACATGCTATCTGGTCTTGAAATAATATGATGTCCAATCTGATCTTATAGCAATACGACAATGCGCCATAATAATGTTAGTTATGCTCAAATATACCTGGCATGTTGTTCTCGTAATTCTTTCAGATATTATTCAAGTTGTCATCCAAACAACAAGTTTTTACGGGTTCAGACAGATGTGGATAGATTCAGATAAAACAAAAAGTTTTTTTTCAGAGCTAGCAATATAATAGGTACATGTAATATAATATGACATATGAGATCATATGACAGACACATAAAACTAAATATTGGTTGGTGAGTATTTGATTCCCATTGATATCTCTGGGGGAGGGAACACATAACAGCAAGAGTAATGACAGCAGTTTTAATGTAAAAGTTCACCCAATTAAGCCTGTAAAAGCAACTCCATAATTTATAAATTGATTTGTTGTACAAAATACAGTAATGCTTTAAATAATCGACTCCTTAAAGGTACTCAACCCGATAAAACTCATCTCAATTACTATTTCAATGGCTTCGGGGGTCAAAAATATTTGATTCGAGTCGAGGAAGTCACCCATCAAAGCTCAGATTTGTTAGATATCGATTTTAGAAATCTATTATTTTTCATTATCGGGAATTCTTTCTGGCCCAGTACGTAGTCAAAATTGCGTGATTATTACCACTTGATTTTAGAGTTATCCATCCTTGTCTGTTTGAATAGTGTTTTGGTGTAATCATCTCGAGCAGGTTTCAAAATTGACGGCAATTATTAGTACTCATCTCGAGAAATTAACAAATTTCAAAAATCAATATCTAATAACTCTGAGCTTTGTTTGATGGGTTCCTCGACTCGAATCAAATATTTGTTACCCCCAAAGCCAAAGAAATAGTAATATAGGACCCTCTGATCGGATTGTTGTTGTTGGAATCTGTTGAGATGGGGACCCTCTTTACGGGTTGAGTACCTTTAACAACAGCAGAATTATTGGTAATTTTTCAGGATTTAGTCGGAAATATGGCTTGTTGTCATTCATCGGAAAGCTCTCAGTGGTTAAGGAGTTGATTATTTAGGGCATTACTGTATGTACATATATTATAGCAGAAATATCTTAAAGTTCAATTAACATAACAATATATTTTCAGTGGGATCTTCATAGAAGGTGGCATAAATTCCCATGCAGAAGACATCTTGGCCTCAAAATAAGACATTTGCAGAAAGATGTCACCATATGGTGAATTTAGTGACATAACCCTGCACAGCGGGCTAGCATCAATAAATTCACCCTCTGGACATCATTCTGCTTAGGCCTCATCTTCCCTGGAAAGTATCTTTATTATCCTCTGAATGGTATCTTTATTATCCTCTGGAAGGTATCTTTATTATCCTCTGGAGAATATCTTTATTATCAAATTAACAAGGATTTTAGTTTCTTTAGAAATTTCTTTACAAAGTTTCTTTTACTTTTTTAGTTTAGTTTCTCTATATCCCCAAATCGGCAGACGACACAATGCATAAACGATGTGCACATCACCATCTGTGAACTTAAATATGTGTCTAATATGAGGCCATGCAGAATGAGATCCCAGTCAGAGGATGAATTTAGTAACGTTAGCATGCTGTGTAGGTTAGGATCACTAAATTAACCCACTGGGGACCTCATTCTGCAAACCATCAAATGACCAGCACCATATTTTTAGGCCTTAGGACATCTTAAACTGTCACAGACAAGTTGTTTCTGAAAAAAATAAAATGAAGGCAAATCTTGTTGTCAATGACTAAGATGGTGTACATGTACCTCTTCCTTAAAATTTATGGATTGTTTCTGAAGTATAAAGTAATAATTTAGTCAAATGGAACCGCTGTCACCAGAAAATATTTTTTTCACCAAATAGGATAGGAAATATTGCTAATTTTAGAACACTGCAATATTTTTATTGAAAATCTATCTTTTAAAACCCTTTTTAATTGAAATTTGTAACATTTGTGAATAATAATGCCAAATAGTCTTAAAAAAAAGAGTTTAATCTGTTTATTGCAAACTGATGTTGTTGGAATTATCACTGAGAAGAGATAGAACATCTTTTAAAAATGTATAACAGTTTTCAGAGTTAATTGTTTGTCATTACTGTTACTCGAATATTGTGAATATATATATCAAATATACTGATTGAAACATGGGTATAGTGTGTGTTGAAGATGTATAGTTTCCTTGTAGTAAATATATAACATACACACAATGATAAATGGACCAGCCATTCATAACATTCATAACTCAAAGAATTAACACATCTACAACATGCATGGGTTGAAACTTTGGCACATTACATTAATTAAGCTTATGGTATAAACATAATACAGAAAAGGAGAAGAACGACCACAGTGCCATCTGTTCATACCAAGTGGTGTCATCAATATGATGACACCACCCATAGTTGGCATGGATGGGTTGGCCTTCAGGAGACGAAAGTTTAGGAAGAAAATGAGAAGCCAAAGTTTATCCAAGAAATTACCCACCTATCCTGCTATCCTGTGTACTAGTTTCATTTATTTTTAAAGGTATATGCACAATCCGATTCGATGGTCCTCGTATCATCAGATTCTAACAACAACAACAACAACAACAACAACAACAACAACAACAACAACATTTCATCAAAAGATGCTTTAGTTATAAACGATGCTTTAGTTATCAGAATTGATTAATTACCCAAAATAATGCTAACCACAGTCAACTCTAGTATAAAAATTTCCAAAACGTGTTATATATCAACATTTTGTTCAATGCAATTTGGTATTGAGAGTTGGCTCGTCAAATATTTGCTAGGCCACCAAATATTTCAGGTGTTAAAAAATAAAAAATTTCAAAAATTGATATCTGATAACTGTGAGCTTTGATGGGTGGGTAACTCGACTCAAATCAAATATTTTTTACCCCCGAAGCTAAAGAAATAGTAATTTAGGAGTGCTAATTCAGATTATGTATCATTAGCTTCATCAGGACTGTATGTTGTAATGATTTGGAAGCGATCTTGCCTAACATTTATAGCTTTACGGGTGTCCTGCTGTTTTCCAATTGGCTAGGACTGGTTTGACCCGAAATGGAGGAGTGGGGTCATTGGTGGATCTCATGGTGGTTCTCCTTTGTTGAAGGTGTTGAACAAAGGAGAACCACATAGGGAACCACCAATGACTCCACTCCTCCCTAGTAAACACACAGGATAGCCATATTATAGGTGGCCGCATTTTCCCTGGAGAAGCTTTGGCTTTCGTTTTCTTCTTTATAAACATAATTTAATACACACATAACTCCACTCAAATAGATCATGCTCAAACATATGTCAAGTTTCCATTGGTTAGATTACACACAGGACCTCAGGAATATGAATTCATTTACGCAGGATCTCTGAAGTTTTTATTGGTGTACTAACTACTAAGAATCCCCAAATCTAACAACCAAATGGAAAATTATACTTATTGTTGGTGGGTTGCTAAAATGTTCTATATGGCATTTTGGTGCGAAAGCACTTTTTTTTGCATATTTAGAATCTAAAGGCCCTTACGTGAACGGTGCGAGCGTCGCGATTTATGCATCAATGGTTCCAAAATATTCTCGTGGAAATTCCGTCATTCTACGTAGGGGGTCAATCTTCTTGTTTATTTTGCGCTTTCAAATGGCAGCAAGTCATCACATATAGTAAATATGTGGTCGTTTCCCAAAAGGGACTATTGGCTCATCAGTCAAACACGTCGAGTCAATGGCACTGAAATAGTCTTTTCAATGTCCTTCCATATTCAATATATTCTGTGTGTGTTTTGTATGATGCAGAGTCTTGTTATATAATACAACACACTTTATATATCTGCTATACTATGTTGAATTTGAAGTAGCCATTCTGTTTGCAACGAATGAACTTGGCAATGTCGATGGATTCCACATCCGCTGACTTCGTCTATCTCCATCATTGAAAAAAACGAAAACGAGTAAAACCACTGATCACATCACTCAATTAGAACAAATCCTATCCTTGCGATTCTGTGTGAGTACCTCAGTGATAATATGTATGTCCTAATTGAGTGTTGATGCTGAAGTCGCATCGCTCGCGTCGCTTAACGGCGCGTCGCCGTCTGAATAGCCCTTAAGGGTTTGAGTACATAAGTTACTTTATATGGGAACAAGTATAAACACTGAGTATAAATGCCATTTTCATGAAAAATCTTGCTTCCTTCATATGGTGTACTTATTGACTTGAAATAGGTGGAAAAAACCCTATTTTCATATTATCAGCATCCCTGTCCCCAAGAATGTGTGTCTCCATCACAGAGATCAAGTATATTTTATAAATGAGACATATCCTGCACAGATCTATACCATTTCCATGTCATAAAAGGGATCTAGGGGTTACTGGGGGATTGCTTCCCTCATATGGTGGGCCTATATAGACTTGAGTGATGTGTTTAGTCCTGTGCCATTTAAAATTAATTCAGGGGGGAATCAATGAATATTAATTTTTATTTGCGCTTAAGCGCCAATCATTTGCGCTTAAGCACAAATATGATCTATTTGAGCTTAAGCGCAAATGATTTGCGCTTAAGCGCAAATGATTTACCCTTAAGCGCAAATATTTGCGCTAAGGTAGCAGTACATGATTTCACGGGTTGTAGGGGGTCTGAAAAATAGAAAAATAAGTATCTGGGGGGCATAACAGCCTGTGTAGCCTGTGTTAAAGGTACTCAACCCGATAAAACTCCTCTCAATTACTATTTCAATGGCTTCGGGGGTCAAAAATATTTGATTCGAGTCGAGGAAGTCACCCATCAAAGCTCAGATTTGTTAGATATCGATTTTAGAAATCTATTATTTTTCATTATCGGGAATACTATCTGGCCCAGAACTCAGTCAACATTGCGTTAAAATTACCACTTGATTTTAGAGTTATCCATCCTTGTCTGTTTGAATAGATTTGGAGAACACATCCAGAGCAGATTACGGCAGTTAGTAGTACTGATCTCGAGTTTATAACAAATTTCAAAAATCAATATCTAATAACTCTGAGCTTTGTTTGATGGGTTCCTCGACTCGAATCAAATATTTTTTACCCCCAAAGCCAAAGAAATAGTAATATAGGACCCTCCGATCGGATTGTTGTTGTTGGAATCTGTTGAGATGGGGACCCTCTTTACGGGTTGAGTACCTTTAAATGTGTATTTACTGGTTTGAAGGTTTAATTATTTTACAAAACTGGGAAAGTTCTCAAAACAGTTAAAAATTTGGATACGCAACAGGGTTTTCGTATTCAGTGGAGGCCAACTCTGTGTTATTTGTTACAGGAAAATAGCCCGATTTCTCTCCCCTGAATTCTGTCATCTGGGCTCGCAAGACATTTTTTTTAAATTGATACAATAACTTTTCTTTTATTTCAAATATTTCTCAGCACTAACATAGCTCTATCAGGTGGAAGAAGCTTATTTACTGACATTCGCTCTATCATGGTCTGTTTTTGGGATGAAAATGGTCAATTTGAGTAAAAAAATGGGTAAAATTTAGCATTTTGTGTGTGCAGACCAAGGGGCATAACTCAATAACAAATTGTATGAAGAAGCTAAAGTACAGACAAATGATTACACCTAAAATTTCTGTCAAAATTAAAACATGCTTGATGGGACCTATGCCAAAGATAATGGCTCAGCATTGATTTGAAGTACAGTACCCCCTCCCAGGTTGGCAAAATTGTTGGAAATCGTGTACTGCTACCTTAAGCGCAAATGATAGAGGTTATTTGCGCTTAAGCGTAAATAAATAATAAATGTGAAAAGGGCCTCCCATAGTTTTCATCAACTGGCATGTATAATTATGAATATGAAAGTTTATCTTTTGTAACAACTGTGATATAAATGATAAATGTGTAAAGTTATTGACATAATTATCCCAATTCTATTTACAGAGATAAAAAATTATTTGTGACCTGTAAGATTTTATTTTTGGCACTACTGCTGATACAACATTTTAGAAGCCCACATATGATGGGTTGTTTGGTTTAAGTGGGGCAGAGTGAGACATGGGGCAGAGTGAGACATTGTAACTTTTGTCTAATTTCCAGACCAATATCCAGGACTCCAACCAAGAGATATTAGACATGTAACACATGTAACTTACAATATCTGTTCAAATGGCTCTCATTTGGTGAAGGTTGAATTTGGCCCAGAGATTTCAAGGCAAAATTAATTAAATTTTTGAAGAAAAAAAATATCTCATTGGATAAATTTACATAGAATACTGAATGAATACCTGAATAACTTTTGTTGAAGTGGAAGACTGGGATTTGTTGCATATTTCACATAGCCACATTTGTGATTTATTTATAGAAATTTATGTACGCTTGACTTTCAGCGAGTTATATGGTATGGCAGTGGGGCACAGTGAGACAAAATTTTGGACCTGGGGTGGGATACACCTACAGTAGATGATAGGCACTTCGAAAAGGATACAATTTGCCAAAATTGACTATTGTTTTTGGGCTGGAGTTACAGATAATGGGGTAGATATCAGAGAAAAGTTATGCCATGATGCAATTTATTCATGACCCACCTCCCCCTGTTTCGCACTATTTAATCATTAAGAGAAAAATCTATTTTTTATGACTGTTTCGGAGTAGAGAAATATACTCTCGATTCTCTAAAGTATTCTCCCATTTATAAGAACAGCATCATTTGAGGTGATTGTCTCACTTTACCCCAGGGTATGTCTCATTGTCCCCCACCCCTGGGGCACAGTGAGACAGATTGGGTCATGATGTTTGACAGGCTGTATCTTTAATATTATGATATTTATTTCACAATTTGTTTTCCAGGTGAATGTTTAGATAACGGTCTATTAGATTTACAAGAGTAATACCCCTCAAAAATATTTTCGTTTCACTGTGGCCCAACTTCGAAGACTTCAGTAAAAGAACAGAAATCCCTAAAATTTATCCAATGGCATAAAATGGTAACATTTGCAATTTTACATTATATATCATTGATAATATTCAGGGCAGATTGAGAATGTCACAAAATTGTTTTATAAATGACAAACTTCGACATGACAGATGAAATTTGGAGATTCCTGGTGCATTTTTTCAGTAATATTTACAGAATAACAAATAGGAATGGGAAGGCTTAGTGTGATTTGTTAATGAACAGACATAAAATGATATAATTATAAGGAAAAAAAAATGCATAATTATTTTTATTTCAGGAATATTACTGTTATCACAGACTGAATTTTTTAAATGAAATGGAATTTAAATTAGCTCGGAACAATATGACTAAACTTGTTCAGTTGAAATGATATGAACAGAATAACATGAGCAATACATATACTAGTACCATGGAAACAACATTCAACTTACAAAAACACTACACAATTGTTTCACGCACTGAAACTAATTACTGTCTAGTATGTGTAATGAATTGACAAATTGTTACTTTGTTATTATTTTATGATGAAAATTTAGAAAATCTTGGAAGTTTCCAACATTCAATTGACTCTACATCTAATTTCACAACAATATATTGCAAGTCATATCATACATTTCCAACATTCAATTGACTCTACATCTAATTTCACAACAATATATTGCAAGTCATATCATACTATCTGTCACACCTGCTAACATGTACTTGCAGGCGACGCTCATTCATAATCGTAGATCTAGCTCCCATCACAGTTGAGGACTTAGCAGAATGAGATTCCCAGAGGGTGCTGGATAGCAACATTAAATTTACCCTCTGGGGGGGGGGGGACCTCATTCTGTAAATGTCACACAATATTTCAAGGCTTGATTCAACTTCACTATATAAATAGAATGGCTCTTTGCACCATATGTGGCACCTCAACCCGTCATAATTCAGTTCCACCAACAGGATGATTATTCACGACACATGAGCATGGCACTGTCAGTCATCACTCAACTCCACCAATAGTATTGATATTTTTGTCATGTGGGTGTGTGACACTAGTAGGCTAGCTACTGTCAAGTCACCACTCTGTCTGGATCTTCTTGCCACATTGGGGGGTGGCACCATTCTAATCCACCAATAGCATGGGTCCTCTTACCACATGGCGTGGCATGGTACCATCAACCATCATTGATCAACCTATATCTGATATTGTCATTCTCGATTTCGTGGTTCTCATAACGCCAGATATCCCAGTCAAAGTCCAATTCCTGCAATGAGAAATAGTTTTTGATAAAATTGGAAATTAGGAGGAACCTATCTCTCTCATTATGGATTCTTCCATTATGTTATAAAGTTGGACTGGCTGGAATGGTCTATTATTCAGTGGGAGGGCTGTTTTGATAATAAAAGTGCAGAAAAATAGGAATCTCCTTCCCTTTTGGAGACATGATTGCATATTTGTTAAAATTGGATCATCCTCATTGACTTTAAATCTATAGATATTCAACCTATTCATGGTGGGAGCTGCGCTGATACAGCACTTAAGATCCTGTGCCAGTACATTCTCTTATATATGCGAGTATCCCATACAGAGCCTCACATATATAAGATATTGCACTGGCTTATAAAGTCAAAGCAAATATAATTGTTAGGCCAATGTGTTCTCTTATATATGTGAGGCTCCATATGGGATACTCACATATATAGAGAATGCATTGTCACAGGGTTTTAGCAAAATTTCAGGAAGCTCCAGTCAGAAGGGCTAAGTACTGTAGTATTTTGGTCACAAAAGATTTTATTAACCTGGTAACTTTATCACAATTCTCACCAACCTGGGTCACAACTCACAATCCTGAGAAGCTGGATAGCTTTATCACATAAAACCGATGAGAGTGACCAATTCACCATAACACTGGAGAAAGAATAAAAACTACAAACATTAAGTCACAGTGTTCCTAGACTGTTCTTGATCTGTTAACCATTTTTTTCACTAAATACTCATTGGTGATAATAATTGACCATTTCATGACGGGAGCAGCACTGGTGCAGCATTAAAGATCCTGTGCCAGTGCACTCTTTTATATATGCTAGTCTCCAATAGGGAGCCTCGCATAAATAAGAGAATGCACTCAATTACACGGTCAAGGTAAATATTGTTAGGCCAATGCATTCTCTTCTATATGCGGGAGATGTGAATGCATTGGCACAGGGTTTTCGCAAAATGGCAGGAAGCTCCAGTCATGGAAGGGTTCTTGCAATTATCAACAAGGTGGTACAAACATGAAGTCAGTGATACTAATTAACCCTTTCATGATGGGAGCAGTACTGGTGCAGCACTAAAGATCCTGTGCCAGTGCATTCTTTTATATATGCGAGTCTCTCATAGGGAGCCTTGCATATACTTTAGAGAATTCACTGGCTTACGAGGTCAAAGCAAATATTGTTAGGCCAACGCATTCTCTTACATATGTGAGGCTCCCTATATATACTTGCATATATAAGAGAATGCATTGGCACAGGGTTTTGGCAACATTTCAGGAAGCTCCAGTCATGGAAGGGTTAAGTTCTAATTTCAGGCATGTTGTGTCATGCAGTCATGGAATTTACAACTATTAAAATTTTGACTCAAATTGAAGGAGACAAATCCATCCACTGTTGTGACCACAATTTTGACAAAACTAATCTGATCCAATAAAATTGCCAAATCTCACGAATCGTCAACTAGGCATACCACACCAATCAGTCCTTCAGTTTGGTGCAAGTAATTCTCCACCAAATCCAAAATACAGCGTTATAAATAATTTAATACAATAGTCGAAATAGGAGCAGTTCAATAATATATTTGCTAACTCTTTCGCGGAAAGAGCTCGCTGCATGTATTGGCATGACATATAGTCAAAGTTTGGGAAGCAATGAAGTACTGACAATCTACTAAGTTGACAATGGGTTCAGATGTCACGCCATCTGTGCAGCCAATGAGCGGATGGACAGGACCGACTACATGGTCGCACATGCATGTTTTAGACCGATTTCTTGTTAAACCATTCCTAGCAACGGTGTTTTTTGGACGAGGCCATGTTTTAAAGGCCCACTTAATTTTCAGACCACCAGATCACATTATATACAACATATTCCACAGTACATGTATATACCATTTGAAAGAGGAAGCTCCAAAATATTGGTCGCAGCTCCTGAAAACACGTTTTTTCCAGTGTTTTCTGGTGCTTGCAAATTTTTTCCTTTTGCCCTTTTTTGACCTAATTACAAGCTGTTTAGCCTATATAATGATTGTTTTGATGTGTTATGATCTAAATAACACATGTAGTGTACACACAAGATACTAGGTACAGTTATCTGTGGTCAGGTTGGCCTCAGAATGTTTTGATTATTTGGTCCCTTCTAATACTAAGTAAACCTTCGTGAAATTTTTAACTGCGCTGGCCCACCTGGGTTGGATAACCACTTGGTATGTAAATATATTATAATGAACTCTAAAGACAAATAAACCACATAAACTTCAGTAAGTAAAATAAAATATCACATTACCACTATCTGTGGTATCAAACTGAAATTCAACTCTCCAAGTCTGATATGATACTGAAATAATGTGTAATATAAATGTAGAACATGCCTGTTCTCTAATCTATAAACATGTTTCTGGCACACAGTTACTAATACTATAAAAGACAAAAGTGCTACAGTGTTACATACCCAATTATTAATGAACAGACATTCACATGGATCTCTTATCAGTCTCAATAGCATTTTCTCAGTAAAACATGACTGTCTTTCACTTGTGAAATAATGAGATATTATTTATTTATATGCGCTATTCTACAACCATTTAGCTATTGTTAATATTAAAATGATCCATCTAACCACGTACACTGCATATTGTAAAACAGGCAAGAAACAGTTTGATAAGTGTCTAGTCTGAAATACTTGGGTAATTTTGTACCAGAAAATGTAACCAAAGTTTCTTGTTAAAATCATTCATTTCTTAATCCAGATTAGATAAAGATTTTGTAAATCACTTTGCACAACGATAATTGAAACTTCACCTGAGTTTAAATTAACTTAAATAATTCTTCAATCAGCTTTAACGTTTTTCAAAATTCAATTTAGAAATGTCAGTTGAACAACATCGATGATAAAATGAAAATGAATATATCTGATACATTTTGCATCGAAAGTCACTGCTACATCTGCCTCCATTAAATCCAATAAGATCGGAGTGGATCGTTCATAGGAAACTATATTAATACCACCAGTCAAAACACTTATAAGGACACACTTCCAATGGAAATATATAGGACATACACTTTATGAAATACTGCATAACAAAAAGAGCGGAACTGTCTCAGCACAAGCAATACACTCATATGAGATTTAAACATTTATCTAGAAAACCCCATCTCAACCTGGGCAGCATATCATTTTCCGGTGTGTCAGGGTGTGTTGTGTGTTTACAACTTCACTTTAACTAGCAACTTTAAAAAATATATAAAGTAAACACGAGTGCATTTCATGGATAAAAGCACATTACACAAAGTCCAGTGCAAAGTCTGGAATAAATAATTAGATAAAATATTTTTTTTAAATTGTTTCACTGGTTGTGTCAGCTGGTTGTGTTGAGTTTTTCATGATAAATGTTTTTAATCTCATGAGTGTATTGCTTGTGCTCATAGTTATAATTTATTAGTATTGAGTTTAACTGGTGGCGAAAGTACACCAAAGTTGGATGATGCTTGAAAAAACAGAATGGTCAAATTACGAATGACTGATAATTATTATATATGTTCATTCTAATTTAACCATTCTCTGTTTCTCAACATCAGCCACCTTCACTGGACATTCTACACCCTGATGTTTTTGCCTATAATGGCTTTCCAGCTTGATAAATTTCATTCAAATGTGACTGGAAAGGGGGGGGGGGGGTCCCAAAACCATGAGTGGAAAAAAATATTTTTTTTGCACAAAGAGGGGGGGGGGGGAGGGGGTGGGGGTCCAAAGTGCTGCAAAAAAAATTCAGCGTTGTGTATGCAAATTTTTTTCCTGGCCCCCCCCTGATATAAGGGTAAAAAGCCACGGGAAGTGTCATCGCACCATTCGCGAGCCCGTGCGACCACTCCTTCAACTGCCACGGCAATGGGGATTGATGGGTTAATCGCGTGATAATTAATGAGCGTTTGTATATGACGTGTCGCTATTAAAGAGCGTTTATCTACTTTAGTGAAAATATACGCAATTTGACCGTCTCGGAAAATGGGGATATCGAGACGAAAACTGCTGGGCCGATTGAACCCAAACTTGCTGTGTAAGGGTAAAAAGCCACAGGCAGTGCACTCGGACCATTCGTGAGCCCGTGCGACCACTCCTTCACCCGCCAACGTAATGGGGATTGATGGGTTAATCGCGTGATAATTAATGAGCGTTTGTATGAGGCGTCGCTATTAAAGAGCGCTTATCTACTTTAGTGAAAATATACGGCAGGTCAAAACTGGGGATATCGAGACGAAATTTCGTACTTAGGGGTTCCAAGGGACGGGGGAGATTTTCGTCGGGTCAGTTTGTCCGCCCGAGGTGACCTTGACCTTGAAACGGGTACCCACAAATGACCTTGGGCGATATCTCGGTAGTCAGCGGTGACATCGATGTGAAATTTGTTATACATGGTCAACTCGGGACGGGAAATATTTTTGTTCGGTTATTTTGTCCACCCAACATGACCTTAACACAGGTACCCGCAAATGACCTTGGACGATATTTCGGGCATCAGCGGTGGCAGCGATGTACAGGGTTACCTTGAAAAAAAATAAAATATAATGGATCGACCAAAGCCATGGGACCAATCCCGTCAGTGGCGGGCTAATCTGCTAGCATATATATATTTTTGGTTCCTCTTCCAAATGGTACATAATGTGTAATATGTTGTATATAATGTGATTTGGGCATTCAAAAATTAAGTGGGCCTTTAAGCCAGATAATAGTTTTAAAGGGGTACTGTACGCCAAATGTTGTTGTTGGTTTCTATAGTCTCCGAGTCAGAGAATAAGGTAACAATTTTTTCATTATTTGAAAGTCTGTTGAGTACGAAGTAGTGTTACGGATGACAAATTTACCGGAATGCAAAAATACAAATTGTCGTTGTCGAGTAATTTTTGTACAGTTTTCAACCAAATGAATCAAATAAAAGTTATATTATAGGCATACTAGTCCAATATAATCATTTAAGTTATTGTATCGTCGCTAGTCAGTGAGTGACTTGAGTGTTCTCCCCGTATCATTATAATATTTTAAGCAATCGTGTGTGCGATCGGTTTAACATCCAGTATCCCTCAATTACTTTATTTTGATTACGGAAATTCGTAATTTAATTGACGCCATTTTATGGCTCCAGTCATAAATTCAATTTATATCAAATTATTAACTTTTAAATTATTAAATTTTAAGATAGCATATTAACCTGAGCGTTTACAGAATACATCTTCGACTCAAATTACTTATGTTTCTATATATTATCGATATTAGATCGTTGTTAATTGTCACCGGAAATTTAATGCAAATGGCGTACAGTACCCCTTTAAACTGTACAATATTTCAGCTAATGGAATGATCTGCTGAAATAATACATAGTTTTCGTCCATTATCATAAACACCTGAATCTTGGCTCTTGTGCATGAGAATGTATCAGTTACAATAATGGCTTCCAAAGCATGTTCCATATACTCAATCCTACTTTAGCTCATGTAGATATTAGAACTTGACAACCACTAATTAGTTGAAACGGAAATGTTTTTGTTAAAGAATAGAAATTTTATTGGAGAATAACGTAACAATCATATATGATGAACAATCAACATTAAATAAACAATTTTGGCAATTTAATTTATCACAACATTTGATCAAATTGATACAAAATTCAATGTTTATAGAATTTCTTAGCATCAGATGTGATGTCAGAAAGAAAAAAAAGTATGATATGCTGAAAATATGTGATCTGGAAAAATACAGTGGATCAGGCCTGAGAATAAGGTGGCTGTCATTTGCAAAATGAGGTCCCCAGAGGGTGAATTTAGGAACTATCCCGAAAAGTGGGCTAGCATCACCAAATTCACCTTCTGGCGACCTCATTCAACTGCTATGGGAGACCTAGGATCATATTGAAGTTCCCCGGTTAAAGTTGGTGATGTTCACCTGTTAGTCACCTGAATTATGCATTTTATCTTCTGCAAATTTGAATTTGAGACTACAGATAGTTCCTAGAAGATGAGACCTCATTCTGCAAATGACAGACACACTATAATCAGGCTTGCAGTGGATCAGAGATCAATCAGTAGGTTGAGTGAATATTACAGTAGTGACCGTCTCATATTATAATAGTATTTTATAACACAGGTATTCAAAATTACTTCCTCCTATAATTGCATTTATTACTAGCCTATTTCTGACTGATTAAGGGTTTATTCTCATCTGCAGTCGCATTTGCGTCAAGTCGTGGCTATTTTTAAGGTTTATGGTAGTTTATTCTAGAGCTATTTGTCGCGATTCAACCTGACCTTGCAATAGCCACGTGTGACTGGCTCCTTTTGCGCCATTCCAATCAATCAATAGAAAATCAGTGTTATCAAAATAAAAAGGCGTAATTCTCCCTATCAACGACCTTAACCCTTCCATGAGTCATGGAAGGGTTAAGGTCGTTGATAGGGAGAATTACCATGACTGGAGCTTCCTGAAGTTTTGCGAAAAACCCTGTGCCAATGCATTCTCTTATATATGCGAGTCTCCCATAGGGAGCCTCGCATATATAAGAGATTACATTGGCCTAACAATATTTGCATTGACCTAATTGTAAGCCACTGCATTCTCTTATATATGCTAGGCTCCCTATGAGAGCATAAATAAGAGAATGCACTGGCATGATCTTTAATGCTGCACCAGCACAGCACCCGTCATGAAAGGGTTAAATGTGTATACATGTACCATGTAAGGTCAAATTCTTAACCGTGCTACTTACTGTAATTTGACATGATATTGAACACTTCATGATATATTATTGTTGCTATTGGTTATATATTAGTAAGCATTTGACCAACCATGATCAATGTGTCCAGATAGGGAGCCTCGCATATATAATAGAATGCACTGGCTTATACGGTCAAGGTAAATGTTGTAGCAAGCTTCCCTATGGGAGACTTGCATATATAAGAGAATGCATTGGCACAGGGTTTTCACAAATTTTCAGGAAGCTCTAGTCATGGAAGGGATAACAAAGGCCCATACAGCTTAATACATAGTACAATTAATTTGATATGTTGGACTGCAAAAACAAGCTTTCTTTTGAAATAAAGATTCCTCACTTGAAAAGCTTTGTAACAAGAGCATCGCTAAGAGGTGGCAAAATATGCCCCTTAGCCATTTTGAATTGTACTACCGCAAAAGAAAATACAATTTGAGCTTACAAAAGAATATCTGATATACCCCTAATTTCAATATAAAAATGCAGCCAAATTCTAAGTAAAAAATGGGCTGTAACTCATGTGAAAATAATTGGACAGACCCATATTCGAACTTGGCCTGTATTTTTAACAGGAAAACACCCATACCAGCTTTGGTTGAGATAAAATAATCCGAACTCTCTCTCGGTCAGAAACCAAAATGTTATGAAATCGGTCAAATTCTAAGTCGAAAAGGGCCATATCTCATGTAAAAATAATTGGAAGGAATCCATATTCGAACTTGGCCTGTGATTTTATCTGGGAAACACACATACCAACTTTGGTTCAGAACGAATAATCCAAACTAGAGTTATCGGTCAGAAACAAAAATTTTAACAGGACAGAAGAACGGACTGATTACATAATACAACTATTTTCAAAAGGGCATATAAAAATCACTCCAGCTTCATTTGTTAATCTATTCCATGCAATGTATTCCATATTTTAGTTCTTCAAAAGTTGACATAACTCCTTACCATTGTGGAACCCTTATAGATGATGTGTGATAGATTTACGAATTATCAGAATCCACTTAATTATATAACACATAGGATGAAATGAGAGCCTACAGATGCAAATATGTGATTAATCACCGATGTTGCCACCTGATTAGACGAGTTGGCAACAGCATCACCTGCAGATCGTGCGAAAGATATACTGATTTCGTTGTTTGCAAACCGAAATATCTCATGAGTCTGAAAAGAAATATCATATTTTGATATTTCTTTCCAGAGATGTTTCAGGTATTAAAACAAAATTGTAGGTGTTCTTTTTATATATAATGCTTAAAGTTGCTAAATTATGCAGCATTTTCACTTTTAATAGCACAACAAATTAAACAGTACCTGGTTAACCCAAATTTCTGACACTGATCAGCTGATAGGTAGCAAACAGCTTTCAAGCTGCAGAGAAACAACAAAATGCGATTTCACTGTGGCTTCTAAGAGATCTACGTTTTGGTAATTTTCCGCTATTTTATAGGCAAGCATATAATAAGTAAGGAGTATTCAATATAGTAAATGTTGTTTAACTAAACAGACATAGTCATGGAGTGAGGGAGGGGTTTCTAATGTAGAAGTTATTTAAGTTAACCTCTTCTTTTCTAAATACTCATAGACAAGAAGTTTCCTTAACCCTTTCCAGTGCCAGGGGCCGATCTCATCGGCCCTAATTTACGGTCTGTGAAATTGGCCCTAAAATATTTTATATTTTTTTGGGTTGAATTTTTTTTGGGTATGCTTAAGCATGCTATAGCGAATTTAAAAACAAACTGGATACAACCTTAGGGGCATGTTATAACTCAAAACTATCACCAAGTATTCATAGTAATAATTTTGATGCCCATGAAAAACGTAAGATTCCCTGGCACTAAACCTACAAAATAAGTCTGTTAAAGAATATAAGAAAAAAATATTAAAATTGTAAAAAATTGTAAAAAATAATAAATGCCAATGCATTCTCTTATATATGTGAGGCGACCTATGGTCGACTCGCATATATAAGAGAATGCATTGGCACAGGGTATATGGGTTTATACACAAATTGGACCTGGCACTGAAAGGGTTAAGACATTTTCAGATAATAAGTTGAACGGTCATTTGATGAACTTATTATCTGAGAATTTCCCACCAAAGAATAAGACTACTTCTTCTCTTTTATTATCTGTCATCTGCTTATTTTTCCTGAAAACTCAGGAAAACCCCTCCAGATGAACAATAGACCATTCCAATGTATACTTTTATAACTGAGTGGGATGATCCATTGAGGATAGAAAGAGTTATAACATGACTTTATGAAATTTTACAAATAGAAAACCAGTGAAATGCAAACTCATTTATCAAAATTCATATCGTTAGCTGTCTGGATAGGCCTTAACACTGCTTGTGGGACAGAAACAGAGAGATGCTTTTTTCTATTAAGATTTGTATCACATTCCATCAAAGGCCCATTTAATTTTCGAGCCACCGATTATTTTTTTATAGAGTGCCTTATAGTGCCACAGTGTTAATGACAATCTATGACATGAAAATATGATTAAAATACTATAATTCATCTGTGTCTCAGAAGGTGCCCATATAGTAATAGAAAATAGCTGAGATCAAAGAAACATCTCCCCCGTTTCGCTCCCGGAATACAACAGAATTCAAACTAAGATATAGAGTTATTCCCCTTCCATTGAAAATAAAAGACTTTGAAATACAGTCCAGATTAAACTCAAACCACAGAAAACAAGTCGGTACCTCATCAAAAACAACATGTTCACAGTTTATTACACCGGATAAGTCGATAATACAATGTTTTGGAGCTTCCGCGTTCAAACGGTATATAATATGGCATATATTTTATATAATGTGATCTGCGGGTTCGAAAATTAAGTGGGCCTTTAAAGTGAGACAGGTTTATTTATGTTGGTTAGGATACAGCCTTTATTTTCTGAATGATGCCAATCAATAATGACATTTTCTCCATTTGTTAGTTGGACAGGCCTCAAATAATTGAGCCTGTCATCAAGCCTTGAAATAGTGTGTCTGTCATTTGCAGAATGAGGTCCCCAGAGGGTGAATTTAGTGGGTTAGCATCACCAAATTCACCCTCTGGGGACCTCATTCTGCTTACACCTCAGCAGAATGAGGTTCCCAGAGGGTGAATTTGGTGATGCTAACCCACTATGCGGGGTAGCATCACTAAATTCACCCTCTGGAAACCTAATTCTGCAAATGACAGACACACTATTTCAAGGCTTGCCTGTCATTACTACATATTGTGAGCAGACTTTATCAGTCTTGGTTAGGATTAGATGGGTAAGTTCTGATTAGTGTCAAGCCTGCAAATGGTGTGTCTGTCATTTGCAGAATGAGGTCCCCAGAGGGTGATTTTAGTGATGCTATCCCGCACAGCAGGCAATCATCACCAAATTCACCATCTGGGGACCTCATTCTGCTTAGGCCTCATCTTCTGGGAAGTATCTATAGTCTCAAATTAACATTGTTTTTAGTCACGTTACTTCCGCTAATTTGCAGAAGATAAAATGCATAATCGACGTGACTAATAGGTGAACATCACCAACTTCAACTGGGGAACTTCAATGTGATCGTAGGTCTCTCATAGAAGGTAATGCCTAAGCAGAATGAGGTCCCCAGAGGTTGAATTTGATGATGCTAGCCCGCTGTGCAGGATAGCATCACTAAATTCACCATCTGGGACCTCATTCTGCAAATGACAGACACACTATTTGCAGCCTTGATTAGTGCTGTCCAAAGCGCTTGATTGTCTATCCAACAATAAAATAAGCAAAAAACTCTTGCAGTGATGTCGATAAAATAAGAGAAAATTTCCACATTTATTCCCGTGTTCGAATAGAAATGCATAGAAGTGCAGTTTTGTGCGACACAGCACAGGACTTAAGCTCCAATTCTATCGATAACACTATCACTGAATGTCTGCTCTGCTTGATTACATGGAGAAATAAAAGAATTACTTTGAATTGTGATTCCAATTTGTTTTGAAATTTGGCATCGTAGGGATAATGGACGCCCGAGAACGGGACGTATAATTACCGAGAACAGAATGAGGCACTGAACCGCATTCAAATGATTACAGAGTGTGTTATAATTAGTGAGGGTAGGAGTGGGTAAGGTTTTCAACAAGTGGGTTTGATGATTTAGATGAGATCGGCAGGTGTGAGATGGGGATGTGAGATGGGGATGTGGTAGATAGGAATTATTTATCGTGTTCAATATTTCCATTAAACATGCAGAAGTTATAAATATTTGCCCAACAGCCTCAATAAAGTGATCTGATACAAATATCAGTTTGATGAAATGAGAACTCCTATTAGTATTCATAGAGAATAATAGTTAATTTCAAAAGCATTCATTTACAGAAACCAAAACTGTGATAATTTGAAGTACTTTTGCCCTGATGACTGAATTTTCTGAATTGTTTCAAATAGTTTTTAATTGCAGTTTTCAAATTAGCTGTAAACGAGAGAATGAGGTAGATCTTCAGTGAGATAATTTTGGTCCTAGGAAAGCAAGCTTCTGCAAGTTGAATGGCGATTATTTTGAGTAAGGTGCATTTCTAATTAGGTGGTCAATTGCAATTGTTTGAACTCTGACCTTTGACATGCATATAATGGGTCACTCAGAACCATTCATATCCCTCCTGATTATGACTAGATGATGAGGTACTACTGTAGTAGCTCTGAAGAAAAATACAATATAACAATGAACAATTATATCAATCAGCAGATTAAACAACCAGAGATGAATCAAATATCTCATCAATAAAACTTTTCTGGTAGAAAAGCTGAATAAAATTATTGTGGGAACTTGTTATTCGAAAACCTACAAAATCCAGAAATAATATCATGTCCTTCACTGCAGAAGTGAGTTCAGGAATTGATTGCATGTCTATAAAGCTTATGACCAAACTCGTTTAACATTACGCAATCTGAAAAGAATAAAATATTTAACAAGAAATCAAAATGAAAGGCACATTAAAACAGTGTTTATGTTTCTATTCATTACAATACAAAACAACATCTTGTCAGTAACTCCAACATTTTTTGTTACTGTTTTGGTAAAAAAATTCATGCACCTGAAAATTAGTAAATATAGACAAAACATATTCAGTGTTCAAAATACGACATTGCCACAGAATATCATGGAAAAAATTTCTCAACGATGTTTCCAACAAAAAAGAGCAACTAAGGCATTTTATTTTTTATCACATGGTTTACTGATTTCCCTACCCCAAAAAAGCTGTTACCCCGGTAGTAAAAAAAATTGTATATTTTTTTTATTTATCATGGATAAAATTTCCAATATTAGAGTACAAGTCGCAAGTTCAGTAGGCCCTACATTATGATAAAACAATAAAAACATTGGTCGAAAAGAGCCAATTTAACAGGGAAAGTATACACACCAATATTCAAATTAGTGTAAACAAAGATGGAGTCAAAATTTTAATGTTGCAAACGACCACTAATAATGACTTGATTGACAGCTGTAGAAAGATCTGTTGGTACTCTTCTTCTTTAGAAGTATTTTGTAACGACCACAGTTGTAAGCTGGATAATGATGTCAAGCATTGACAAAGATGCCATTTAATTTTGAATTTCCCAGAATGCTGCCATTATTTGAAACAGGTTGCTACAAAATACAAATATTATAGACCAGGTTTCCTTCAGCCAGAGACTTCAGGCATTTTGACAAACAAGCCTGGATATAGTGTGTCTGAAATTTGCATAATGAGGTCCCCAAAGGATTAATTTAGTGATGATACCCAGCACAGCGGGCTTGCATAAACAAATTCACCCTCTGGGGACCTCATCCTGATTAGGCCTCATCTTCTGCGAAGTATCAATTTTTTAAAGTCACTTTTTCCCTTCTGGGAAGTTTCAATATCCCCTAATTTGCAGAAGATAAATTGCATTGAGGTCACTAATGGATGAATATCACCAACTTCAACTGGGGAACTTCAATCTGATCCAAGGGTCTCACATAGCAGTTGAGGCCTAGGCAGAACGAGGTACCCATAGGGGGAATTTAGTGATGCTAGCCCACTGTGTGGTATAGCATCACTAAATTCACCGAGGTTGCAACAGCGCCAGGCTTTTATTTCTCCCCCTGAATTTATGTCAATCACCATAGTTCACGATCACGCATCATTCATGGAATGTGTGTCATGGTATTCCAATAAAACCAAAATTAGTAGCCAATTGTGAGTGGCTCTATCCAGTGAAGACGAAGGAAACTTAACTGGTCTACAGATACATATATATGAATGAGATATATGGAGGCCATCTTATAGTGGAAGATTCAAACAATGTTGACATTTTAAATGGACATGGCTCATTCGAATCACACAATTATGAATACACAAATTGGTAAAAGGAATCTCCAGACATACCTACGCAGAAGATTTCTGAACCAACTTGTTGATATAGCTCTAAAAAAACATGTTTAGTTTATTATTTTTTTCAGTAAATTTGACATCGTAAAGTTTGTGCCGGTTATTTTTTTAATCAGCGGTAATGTTAAAATGGCACCTGTAGACCATGGGAGGAAAATCCTGAGCTGTCGTCGCTCTGCAATTTTTTATGGTACAACATGATTTTTTTGAATAAAATTAAGAGTAAGAAGTGCTTGAAGTTAAAAGAGTTTCCAGTGAAGATAGACCAACATAAGTTTTCCAGACGTATGCAAATTATTTCACTTCCGGTTCCGGAACTTCAATGAAGTGTTCGGGCCTGAAAATTGTGTTCGAAGTTGTATTTTTTATGACTCTTTCTGAGATATGATAGTTGTAGAAGGAATTTAAGGTATTTATCAACCTACATTAATGCCCTAATTAATTGACTCCTTAATCACAGAAGAATTATGGGTAAAACTTTTCAGGATTTAGTCGGAAATATGGCTTGTTGCCATTCATCGGAAAGCTCTCGGGGAGAGCTTTCTGATGAATGGCCACAAGCCATATTTCCAACTAAATCCTGAAAAGTTACCCATAATTATGCTGTGGTTAAGGAGTCGATTAATTATGGCATTACTGTATTTCGTTGCCGGTTAAAATTCCAAAGTGAATATTGTTAGGTTTATTTTGGAGTGCAAATTGTCAGGCTAATAAACTAACATATTTGGGATTTATATATTAGAAGAACATTGAAAAATTAGACTGCATTAATATGGGATGAATTATTGAATCTATTTGAGGAATAAATATTTATTAAGGTTAGTTAGTTTTTGGAATTTTGGAACTGTTTCTAACAGGTTTTTATTAAAGCGATTTCATCAATGTTAGTATACATTGCTTTATAATTGTACCACAAACAATGGCCCTCACAGATATAACAATTGGTTATCATGAAAATTCTGGTTCTGACGTGTTTTGGTAATTTTCCATTAGAGTTGAGTTAGACTGGTTCAGGGTTTGTGATTAACATTGGATTTAGTAATCGGAAGCAGTAGCCTACCAATTTTCTCTGATGAACTATGAGCTCTTCAGCAGGATGCGGTCTATACTGTAAATGGAATAATTCAACAGACATGACAATTTAACTGAACAGATAACTGAAATATTCAAAATCTCCATTTACATAGTGAAAATAGCGTCCTAGAATGAAACAGAACAGAAATAAATAAATACCTTAACCCTTTGAACCCTGACGTCCTGAACGTTAAATGGTCCCAACCTGAGGCGCCTGACATTATATATAATGTTCCGTTCATACGACGTAACTCATAATGCTCTTAACTGGGACATATATACATGTATATGTATACATGCTCAACTATATGGCAATCTACTGAAATAGTGTGTTGTGAAATATGTTACAAGATATTTCAATGAGACAGTCTATTCCACGTACAATATACATGTAGATTATATTGCGGCTCCCTTTGTTTGCGCTATATATTTATAACGAAATTCTTATCCTTTGCCTACGATAAAAGGCGTTTCTCAAAATGCACCTCTGAGCATGCGCGAAGAATAGACCCCCTGTCTCCGATTTGGCTGCTAAAATCAGAGGTATGAACATGTGACTCAATCGCGCAAAGTAGAAGCACAATTCTAGTTAATTTGTGCTTTGATCGGGAAATTTCTAATGAAATACTTCCCCTTCCCTTTTTCCGACGATAAAAAGCAACTTTTTACTCAAAATAGTCCTCTGCGCATTCGCGAAGAAACAGACCCTCTGTCATCAGTTTGTCTATCAAAGTCACTGGGGTAAACATGTGACGCATGTGTGCAAAGCAGAAGTACAACTCTAGTTGATATGTGTGTTTATTGTGCTGTAATTTTGTGTCAAACATCATATGAATTCCGGACCGGTATTCCGGGATATAGGAATATAAGAATTGGATCGGTATTCCAGTCTCTCGGGTTCAAAGGGTTAAGGCAAGTTCATAAATCGAAACTTCACCCACGATACAGGGAATTTATATAAACACTATGGCAGACTATGCAATTTTATTATATTTCATACTTCTGATAAAATCGGGATAGTTTTCAATCTGGAAGATAACTCACCACTAGAAGAGAAGTCCAGTGACATTCCAGTGATTTTATTTAGAAAATAACAGGGGCTGAGAGTGGGCCCATTTACAGTGGGAAATAATCAGGTTCATTCCCTATTTCTGACCCCAAAGTTCTTAATTCACAGAAAGGCTCCTTGTTTTCTTAACAAAAGATAGGACTTAATTTCTATTCATTTTATGACCTGAACAGACATCGGAGTGGGCAAAAAGCCAACGTTTCAACTTTCTTGAGGAATTAAAAAGTGGTTTGCCAAATGTGAAATATTTTTGCATTGTTGCAAATTTGGGCCAAAGCTAAAGAGATTTTTATAAAAGAGCAAGTGCTCTATAGGAACGATTTTTACACATATAATGAAGATCATTTGAAATACATTGATTAGGCAGTTAAATGTTAAGAAGCAGATTTAACCTTTTGGATCCTGAATATTTTCTCCAATCCAGTAACAAAAGTGTAGGTTAGAAATACTTCATTTGTACGGATGTTCACATAATACAAGCATACAACAGACAGAGAAACACATTAGGGATGTCTGCGTTTATTATCTGAACAACCCCACAGATGAATGAATTAGATGTTGGACTGTTATATGTTAGTTATTAGCGTGACAATATCTATAATGATGGTAAAGAAGCTTTGACAGCCAACTTGTTGCCAGACATTTATTCTCAATTTCACAACCACATGTCAAAGCAAAAACTACCAATTTCTTATTTATTTGTTTTTCATTTTAAAGGCATATTGTGCACTAATTTCGGGTTTTCAAACTGATCTCAGTTACCCAGGTTGGATAAATTGTGATAAAGTTACCAAGGCTATTTAAATTTCATGCATAGCAAACAAATATTCAAGTTTTGCAACTTTTTATTCCAGCTCATATTGTGAAAATTGCTTAAAGATACTCAATCCGATTCGATGGTCCCCATATTATCAGATTCCAACAACAACAACATTATTTAAATGCCGCTTCAGTTATCAGAATCGATAATTGCCCAAAAATAATGCTGACCAGTCAACTATAGTATAAAATTGCCCAAAACCTGTTATTTATCAACATTTTGTTCAACGAAATTGTGCCGGTTTGTCAAATATCTGGCACATAAAAGACACTTTGTTTTAGAGTTATCCATCTTCATCCGCAATTTGGTCTGAGACTGTCTTCTCGTCGACTATTTACTGGACCACTAATAATTATCGGTGGTGAAAAATAATAGATTTCAAAAATCAATATCTGATCACTCTTGAGCTTTGGTGGGTGGGTTCCTCGACTCAAATCAAATATTTTTTACCCCCAAGCCAAGGAAATAGTAATTTGTGAGCGTTAATTCGGATAATGCATCTTTTAACCATGTGACTTTATCACATTTCTCACCAACCTGGGTAACAAGCCTTGAAATAGAGTGTGCTTACACCTGAGCAGAATGAGGTTCCCAGAGGGTGAATTTGGTGATGATAGCCCGCTATGTGGGGTAGCATCACTAAATTCACCCTCTGGGGACCTCATTCTGCAAATGACAGACACGCTATTTCAAGGCTTGCCAGAGGGTGAATTTAGTGATGCTATCCCGCATGGTGGGCTAGCATCACCAAATTCACTCTTTGAGATCCTCATTCTGCTTAGGCCTCAACTGCTATGGGAGACCTGGGATCAGATTGAAGTTTCCCAGTTGAAGTTGATGATGTTCACCCATTAGTCACCTCGATTATGTATTTTATCTTTTGCAAATTAGGGGATATAAAAACTGAACAGAAGAGAAAAAGTAAATAAAACAATGTTAGTTTGAGACTATAGATACTTCCCTGAAGATGAGGCCTAAGCAGAATGAGGTCCCAGAGGGTGAACTTAGAGATGCTAGCCTGCTTTGCAGGGTAGCATCACTAAATTCACCCTCTGGGGACCTCACTCTGCAAATGACAGACAGAGTGTTTAACATTACTTTAATTCACTAAACACACTTTTGGCTACAAGTTTGCTGCTTTCCAACTCTCAGTTAAGTAGAAATATGAAAGTAATGAAAAATGATGGAATTCATATAAAATATTGTGTTCAATAAATTAGTAGCTCACTAAAACATACACAGAATAGCCGACTCACTTCAAAAGTATCCAATATAAATTCTGCATACTCATCAAATTAAAAATATTTTAGAAACAATTTTTGTATAATTTTTTTTAAAATAATTGTTACTATAACGAAATTGTAACAACAAAAAGCCAACAAGCTACAGTAATGCCCTATATAATCGACTCCTTAACCCTGCAGAATTATGGGTCGCAGAATTATGCTGTGGTTAAGGAGTCGATTATTTAGGGCATTACTGTAGATCGAGAATTGAGAAGCCTTCTGTAATATCTTCCTGCCTTAAAAATTATGTAATAAGTGGATTTCAGAAAATCTATTTAAATGAGTCAGCTATGCTGCAAAAAGAGACACACATATCGCTTATACAGCTAATTATATTGTTATTAGACTGTCGAAAAGGGGGAGCGATATAAAATAGATGTACAGTAATGCTCTAATTAATCGACTCCTTAACCAGAGCAGAATTATGGGTAACTTTTCAGGATTTAGTCGAAAAAAGGCTTGTTGCCATTCATCGGAAAGCTCTCACCGAGCCATATTTCCGACTAAATCCTGAAAAGTTACCCATAATTCTGCTCTGGTTAAGGAGTCGATTAATTAGAGCATTACTGTATATATCAAACTTTTCCATAAAAAAAAATATGTATTGTTGTTGAAACATTGATTTTCAGTCCTAGTTAACCCTTTCATGACGGAAGCTGTGCTGGTGCAGCATTAACGGTATTGTGCCAGTGCATTCTCTTATATATGCTAGCCTCGCATATATAAGAGAATGCACTGACTTAATACAATGTCAAGGTAAATTTTGTTAGGCCAATTAATGTGTTCTCTTATATATGTGAGGCTCCTTATGGGAGACTCGCATATACAAGAGAATGCATTCAAAAAATTTCAGGAAGCTCCAGTCATGAAAGGGTTAATGCTGCAGATAATAGTGGAACAGTAGTTTCAGATGTAAATTAGTACAAGAACGTTATGTGTGACATTAATTGAGCACTATAACTTCAGAATATTTGAAAAAATGAGTGAAGCTACTGTAGTCTTACTGCCATCCCCAAAATCTAAGATTTTGTTTATAGGAAGTCAAACCAAAGTGAACTTGCCAACATATATTGGCAGATCAGAAAAGGAGGGAGTGAATTTTAATCACTTGAATCCAGTCAAAGGAGCCTATGTTCAATTATCAGTTTTTTTGTGATTAGCACCATCACAAATTTTAATGAATTTTGGTGGATCAATATTTGAAGATATATATTTGAATAAATTTACATATTAACACTTTCTATACTAATTGGTTTCTCCCATTCAGTTATAAACGTATACACTGGAATGGTCTATTATTCATTTCGAGGGGCTTTCAGGAAGAGCGAGCAAAAAAACAGTTAAATAAAACTATAATACAAGTGTAGAAGGATTGTTATTGATTGGTGGGAAATGTTCAGATAATAAGTTCAACAAATGGCCTATGGTCGTATGTTGAACTTATCATCTGAACATTTCCTAAAGGAACTACTCATCAATGAGTATTTAGTATAGAAAGTGTTAAACAAAATTACTAGCTAGTAATCTGCAGTTAATTTTGTCAACGGAAATATTTTTTCTCCTCCTGAGAAGTGTTAAGACTTGAATTCTGGGTTACTGGGAGTAAGTACTTGCAGTAGCATTACAGTCCAACAAGATCTGTAAAAAGAATAACAGCCAGGTAGCATTCTGACCCATATGTGACTTTTGAACTCTAATTTGATGGTTTAAGACTTTAGTGCTACGTTCACTTTTTGAAGAATTTTTATTGACTCTATTATATATTATATAAATTTGCTATGATTAAAACTTAGATTAATCGTGAAATACAAAGTTGAATTGATAATTAAAATGGCTATTTTTTTACACAAAATTGTTCTGTCAGCTAAGGATCTCATGTCTGATGAATAGTCTGTTTTGTAATGTCATGTCAAAGGTCACCAATGCTACTTGACCCCTCTTCCTTTTTTCCAAGGTGTTACATGTATTACATAGAGTTCTATATATTCACTACATCACCGGGTTTCCCGCCACCAGGGTTAATAAAGAGGCTTCGCAAAACTCATGGATAGAGTTAAAACTATGTTTAGGGTACTATGTCATCAAATTATGTGCACATTCTCATCAAATAATGCGGATGTTCTAACTGTATCCTTGATGTCCTAACCGTCATGGCAGATACAGTAATGCCCTAAATAATTGACTCCTTAACAACAGCAGAATTATGGGTAATTTTTCAGTATTTAGTCGAAAATATGGCTTGTTGCCATTCATCGAAAAGCTCTCAGTGAATGCTGTCTGATGAATGGCAACAAGCCATATTTCCGACTAAATCCTGAAAAGTTACCCATAATTCAGCTGTGGTTAAGGAGTCGATTACTTAGGGCATTACTGTCATCAATTGGCCGATTGAATAATAGATTCTTGTGCTTAATCTGATAGATCGTGCAAAGTGAAAACTTCATTGTGCAATACTACCCATGAGTTCCATGTTGAATAGTCCTACTCGTTGTCATCATTTTTTGCAACACAAATATTTGCCCCTTCTCAAAATTTTATGATAACGAATAGCTAAACGTAATCGTAATAATATCCATGAGTTTGCGAAACCTCTCTTTACATTCTGGTACTCATATTATTCTCATCATTGTTAATAGAATGAGTCTTGAAGCTGTATGATCGGAGAGAACAGGAATCTACCTCTGTTGGAACAAAGTTATTGGTTCGCCACACTCTATACATATTTGAGTTGAATCCGTCCTCGTATGATGGTTCCGTCACGTCGTAAGCATGGTTATTGTAGAAGGAGTTCAGTGAGCTTCGGTTACTTCCTCGATGGAGGTTTTCCTCTGACATTTTACCTTTTCTTGTTCTATATCTGAAATCACATCAAAGGAGTAGATAGTATTATATCCTCGTATAATCTTCGCAACTTGAAATTTTGAAGATATAAATATTATATATATAACTCTTTTGGCGAATACAGTGATGCCAGCCCTCTGTGTGAGGTAGCGTCACTAAATTCACCCTCTGGGGACCTCATTTGACATAACATGCAGGTGCCAACTCCATATGGTATGGAAGCAACTTGCAACATGCCACCGGGATAATCTGCTAGTTGAGTTTGAATATAAGGAACAATTATTGGTTTTGAAGCATTCCATGGAGTATGGGAGCCAGTTGTCTGACATTGTCATGTCTTCACCGCAATCTAATCGCCGGTCATGAAAGAGGTTGTAAACCAAAAACAAGGAAGGTCAACCTGAGCGAAATCAGAACACCATATACTAAACACAATTTAGTGTACAGAAATGTCATAAATAATCGACTCCTTAACCATAGCAGAATAATGGGTAATTTTTCAGGATTTAGTCGGAAATATGGCTTGTTGCCATTCATTGGAAAACTCTCTTTCATCCAATGAAAGACACAATTTATAAGATGCGAAAATAATTCCAAATGAAGCAGTTATACTTCCCTTGGTAACCTTATTGCCTGTATGGATTTACAGTGCTAGTATGAAATAATCAAGGAGATAATTATATAGAAGGATACATACCTATAGCACATATAGATGACTAGAATAACAATGATGGCCATCACTGACCCACCAATGATTCCACCAATCACTTCAGCCCGAATAAATGAATCTAAAATCAGAATAAATAATGAATAATTAACTGCTGTCCCTTCAGTATATCATGCCATGAATCTCTACTATGGCTAACGCCCGAGGAGATCATATTCCACCAGTACAAAACCTTGGAACTTTTTGAAGTTTAGACAAGGAACCTTATAACCTTATAAAAAATGATGCGGGGAATATATTTCTTAGTTGTTAATTGTTCCCTAATACTGTTATTCACTGTGGGTGAATGTCCTACCTCTAAATTGCATACTTTTATCTTACTTTTGTGAGCCGATATCACAATAAACATTACACAATTAATTACCAAGGAGAAATGCCATAATCGTAAGCGACTCAATGCAAAATCGCTCACAAATTCACTTAAATCGTGAAATTTTGAGTTGGGACAATCACCTACAGTTAAGTACAGATATTAACTAAGAAATATATTCCCCATGTCATTTTTCGACTTTATAAGGTTCATGGTTTTGTACTAGTGGAATATGATCTATATGGGCATTAGGCAGAGTAGAGATTCATGGCATGATCTATCCCTCCAGGAACATTTATAAATATGTCTTCGCCCCAATATTTCTGTTCAGATCAAAATTTGTCACTTATATAGGAAGGATGAAGAGAGATAATGCAATAAATAACGTCAAACAAAAATATTTTTTATTGCAGTGTCTATTCTGTTTTGTATCGCTATCGGCTTGGCTTGAATGGCTAACTATATACGTCTTGTTTATCAAGGGTCACATAACTCAGGCTGAGACATGAGTGAAAGGAACTTCCCATGCTTATTTGTTCTAAGAAGACAGAATTTTATGTTATAGACCTTAACCCTTTACCCAACAGAACGGCCCTGTGCCAATGCATTCTCTTATATATGCGAGTCGACAATAGGTCGCTTAACACATATTAAAAATGATAAAATTGTCAAAGAATGTAGAAAAATATTATAAAAATTGTTAAAAAATGTAAGAAACAATTATAAAATTGTAAGAAAAAAGGGTAAAAAGGGTTAATTTTTTTTTTTTAAAGTGTTAAAAAGAAGAATATTTTTAGGCCAATGCATTCTCTTATATATGCGAGGTGACCTATGGTCGACTCGCATATATAAGAGAATGCATTGGCACAGGACATAACTGTAACCATCACAATGTGGTCAATGAACCGGTTCCAATGATATCCATATTTGTATGGTGTTATGGAGACAGACCGAAGATATTTTAGGCTGTTGAAGCTTTATTTGGACGTTTTGGCCGTTTTTGGCCGTTTTGTTGGGTAAAGGGTTAAATTGCTGTATCAGGACCAAAACATCATTGTGAGCCTTAATTCTGAAATGTTGTATATCCATTTTTGAGACTTTACCTGGTCAGATAATTATACCTCTCCCCTACCCTGTAATGAGTTATGGGGGTATATAGGAGTCAGCTTGTCCGTCAATATGTTGTGGCATCTGTCCGTTCATATCTCTGTCAGTAGATGCAGCTTTGCATGAGGTTTTATTCCTTTTTTGTGTGTGGAGTTATTCCCCTTTTTTGACAACATTTTTTTTGTATCACTCAAATCAGTATGTCAGTCTGTCCTTCTATGTGTGCATCCAACTTGCACTTCCTGAGTATAAGTCTAGTGTGTAAAACATTTATGCCACTGGATGCCATGGGGGTATCCTTAGTCCCATTCAGACTGCCCAACTCTAGTCCTGATTGGAATGTTTTGAAGAGACTTGAGTGGACCGTGTTTCCTACCCATCTTGGGTGATGAAGACTATTTCCATTATCAATCAGGTGAAATTTCAATACAAAAGTTTTTCATATGCAAAAACTGTGATATAATAGATTATTAAAGTGATGTGAAACACTCCGGTGGGGTGACCAAATAGAAATGGTGAATTATTTTGCTCAAAGTAGTTATTTTTACAATATTAATACAAATTTACAGCACACGGTCATTATTATATATTAATTAAATATAAACTCAATATATCACTCAAAGCATTATTTGGCCGTTTTGTTGGGTAAAGGGTTAAAGATGTAACAATATACAATTATCACAATATCAACCTCAAGACAATGTGATAACTGTTTTAACCCTTTCAGTGCCAGGTCCGATTTTTGTATCAACTCATATACCCTGTGCCAATGCATTCTCTTATATATGCGAGTCGACCATAGGTCGCCTCACATATATAAGAGAATGCATTGGCCTAACAATTTTTCATCATTTGTTATTATTTTTTACAATTTTTTACAATTTTAATAATTTTTTCTTATATTCTTTAACAGGCTTATTTTGTAGGTTTAGGGCCAGGGAATCTTACGTTTTTCATGGGAATCAAAATTATTACTATGAATACTTGGTGATAGTTTTGAGTTATAACATGCCCCTAAGGTTTTATCCAGTTTGTTTTTAAATTCGCTATAGCATACATACCCAAAAAAATTGAACCCCAAAACAAAAAATTTAACCCAAATTTTTTTTTTTTTTTTTTTTTTTTTAGGGCCAATTTTACAGACTGTAAATTAGGGCCGATGAGATCGGCCCCTGCCACTGAAAGGGTTAATATATAAAACCTCAGAAATAAGGCCAATATAAATAAATTACTAGATTATAATCCAACCATTTTGGAAAATTTGGCTGGTGAGCGAATTATATATTTTTATATTCTATACTTACTAACACAAATTGTCATCGTCTGTTAGAAACTTGAGCAGTATCCTAGCTTATACAATACAAGGTGATTTAAATTTCCCAATTTGATCAAAATAGACTGACTAATGGGTCAATGTAATGTACTTTGAAGGTTAAGACATATATTCTTAACAAAATATGTAAATCCTAATAAGTATATTGGACACTGAACTATCCTTTATGCTTAGCTTGTCAGAGAAGCTTTAACAAAAACGTTACATATCTGTAGGTAATGAAATGGTACGAAATACCTCAGGTACGTTTTCGCACTCTTGTCCAAGATTAGAGGGGGGACCCTGAGACTTATGCAGGAAGTTGAATGTTTCCACGGCACTGGGAATAAAGGCGATCAGAGGAAATACATACCCGCATAGAGTGTCAAGCCGTGCAGGACAATAGGCTATAATTAAAATATACTGGTACCTTTGGTATCACATTTAGTTCCTGAATAGCCGTCTTGGCAGTTACATGCCGGCTGACCATCTGGATCGGTAAAACAGTCGCCATTGTCACAATATCCATCACACATTCCTGGAGAATAAGAAAGATCAAATATTTAACCCTCTCTGTACTCAATACTCATTGACATGTACAGTAATGCCCTAAGTAATCGACTCCTTAAACACAGCAGAATTATGGGTAACTTTTCAGGATTTAGTCAGAAATATGGCTTGTTGCCATTCATCGGAAAGCTCTCCCTGAATGGCAACAAGCCATATTTCCGACTAAATCCTGAAAAGTTACCCATAATTCTGCTGTGTTTAAGGAGTCGATTACTTTGGGCATTACTGTAGTTCCCTTAGGAAATGTTCAGGTTAATCCAGTAAAGGACAACTTGGGTGGAAACAAGTGAGAAAGTGTATGCCTAACTATATGATTAAGTACAAGAGTTGACGTAAGTTGTCTCGCTTGCTGTGTGACAATAAAAACAAAACACCCATATGACCTAAATATTGTCGCTAACTGATGCATAGCATGTGCGAATGGTGCTTAAACTGTGCTAGCCCAATCCTAATAAAAAAACTTGAACATGTTGCCATTCATCATTACCCATAAAACTGCTGTGGTTAAGGAGTCGATTATTTAGGGCATTACAGTACATCCACAATATATAACTAGTGATTGGTGCATCCACAGTATATATCAATGTGCATTTATCACCAGTTAAATGATAACGCAACAAAACTGTCTGCAAATTATGCGTAAATTCACCATTCTAAAGATCTAAACTTGCATCTAGATTAATGTTTAGCTTACATTTTCCATAATAACACAATCTGAAATAATTGGAATTTATATAAATGATACAACCAGAGAATCATATATGCATGAGATATAATTTTCTATCAAAATTACTTGCATTGAAATTCCTTGACGCCTCATCGGAACAAATCTGCGGCAGCATTTGAGGACCTACACTACACGCTATTTGTGTTGAGATTCGATTCAATATCGACAATGGCCTCCCTATTCGTTATCAGATTTCAAATCTGTGGAAAAGTGTAGAATCGGAGGACCCTAATTTTATGATGTTATTTTAGAGATGAAATTTTCAAATCTTGAAAAATTTGACTATTCTTTTGAATAAGCTGGCATTAACCTGATTCAATTTTTTACGCAGATGCAGGTCAAACCAAAATTCATTGGTATTGCTGAATAAAAACTTGAAACTTGAAATTGATGTATTTTCAGGTATCATTTACGGTACATACTTGAACATGCTGTCCCTGAGCCAGTGTACCCATGATGGCAAACACACTTGAATCTGTCTTCCGTGTTGATGCATTCAGCATTAACATCACAGTTATCGATGCTGATGACACACTCATCAACAGGACCAGGGTAGCACTCGTCTTCATTATGGCTGCCTAGACCAGAGGTGGTAATACCGATCCCACATGATATGCATGAATCGGCTCCATAGGATGGCTGGTATGTCCCGATTTGACAAAGCTGACATTTATTCTCTTTATCCCGGTATTGTCCAGGTTGACAGGAAACTGAAAAAAATTGTGAAGTATTTATTAACCCATTCAATACTAAATGGATTCTCCTATCAGGTATTAAAGTATACATTGGAATGGTCTATTATTCATTTGGAGGGATGTTCGGGTGATGTAAGCTAACAACAGATAATACAAGTACTGAATGTGTCCTATTTATTTCGGGATAATAACTTCATCAAACGACCTATGTTGAACTTATTATCTGAACATTTCCTAATGGATAACTACTCATCAATGAGTGTATAGTATTGAAAGGGTTAATCTAAGAATTATTCCCATCATGCATGCATCTAGTTGTGGCAACTTTGTTAGGTTATATATTTAACTACTGCAAGGCTATTTATCGCCAATTGTATTTCCCCAATTAACCAGTCCTGTAATAGTCGCGGGCAACTGGTTGCTACTGTTCAACTCCAATCGATCAAAAGACAATCAGTGCAAGTCTGAAATTTGCAATCTGTCATTTTCAGAATGAGGTCCCCAGAGGGTGAATTTAGCAAATTCACTCTCTGGGAACCTCACCCTGCTGAGGCCTCAACTGCTATGGGAGACCTAGGTTCATATTGAAGTTCACCAGTTGAAGTTGATGACATTCACAGATTAGTCACCTTGATTATGTATTTTATCTTCTGCAAATTAGGGGATGAGGTCCCCAGAGGGTGAATTTGGTGATGCTAGCCCACTGACCTCAATCTGCAAGCTTGAATCAGTGTTATCCTTATATATGGTGAATCAGTGTTATCCTTATATAAATGCTTATCATCTAACATGACACACATGTACCAGTTAAGGTCAAATTCTTAATCCTTTTGCTTACTGTAATTTTAAAATTTGTGATACAATATTACCAGGGACAAGTTTAGAGGTTGAAACCATTGTTATGTAAACATTACTGATACAGCAATTTGCCTACAAACATCTTGATTGCACAGGTAATTAAAATATTTATGTCTAAATTTGTTTCCCAGAATATTTTTAATGCTTTGATATTTTCCAATGTGTACCTTTTTATTGGACTTTGGTATTTCATAGTACAAATTGAAATTTGATCGGTAATGTAGTTCCAACAGTAATGTTTACATAAACAATGATTCTGATATGTGAAATCTCATTATTGGAAAATGACAATATATAAATATATATTTACTAGAAGGTGACCCGACTTCGTCCGGGCTTTGACCTTGAATTGCCCGTCGAAATCCATCCGGTTTTACCAGATTTTACCTTGAATTGATCATTTTGAAGGTCAAGGTCAGGTCGGGGTCACGATTTGACCCGTCCAAAACACTCAGTGGACAAAAGTAACCCTATGTATACAATTTCGTTGAAATCCCATCAAAATTGGCGATTTGACCTTGAATTGACCCAATTTCAAGGTCAAGATCACGTCGGCACGGGCAAATTAATAGGTTTACGCCACTCCCCGGCCGAAGGTACCCCCACATACCAAGTTTCATCGAAATCCCGTGATATTCGGGCGTTTGACCTTGAAATTACCCGATTTCAAGGTCAAGGTCACGTCGCACGGACAAATTAATAGGCCCATGTCACTCCCCGGCCGAAAATACAGCCACATACCAAGTTTCATCGAAATCGGCTTGGCCGTTTTCGAGTTCATCGATTACAGACAGACAGACACACACACAGATCTTCCAAAATATATAATAGACTAGCCGATGAGCCCGACGTTGTCCGGGCTATTCAAAAACCAAATTTCAAGTCAATAGCTCTACCCAACCAGAAATTTCAAGTCGATAGCTCTACCCGTTTCCGAGATCTGGTCTGCGCATGCGCGAAGCTGGCGTCGCACGGGCTCGGCGACCCGATAAAATTCGTATCCGGGGCAAGATACATTCACATAGCAAATTTCAAGTCGATAGCTCCACCCGTTTCCGATATCTCGTCTGCGCATGCGCGAAGCTGGCGTCGCACGGGCTCGGCGACCCGATAAAATTCGTATCCGGGGCAAGATACATTCACATAGCAATTTCAAGTCGATAGCTCCACCCGTTTCCGAGATCTCGTCTGCGCATGCGCGAAGCGGGCGCCGCACGGGCTCGCCAATACGACAACGTTCACCGCCTGGTCAAACTACACACACGTACCAAGTTTCGTCCCGATCGGTCGAGAATCGTAGATTTGTATAAATGACAGACAGACAAACAAACAAACAAACAAACAAACATACATACAGACAGAGGTCTTCAAAATATATATGAGACTAGAAGGTGACCCGACTTCGTCCGGGCTTTGACCTTGAATTGTCTATTTTGAAGGCCAAGGTCAAGTGGGGTCACGATTTGACCCGTCCAAAACACTGCCCGAACAAAAGTACCCGACAAAAGTACCCGTCTAAATCCATCCGGTTTCACCCGATTTGACCTTGAATTGATCATTTTGAAGGTCAAGGTCAGGTCCACGATTTGACCCGTCCAAAAACCCAGTGGACAAAAGTAACCCTATGTATAAAATTTCGTCGAAATACCATCAAAATTGACGATTTGACCTTGAATTGACCCTATTTCAAGGTCAAGGTCACGTCGCACAGGCAAATGAATATGCTTATGAGACTCCCCATACGAAAGTACCCCCACATACCAAGTTTCATCGAAATCCCGTGATATTCGGGCGTTTGACCTTGAAATTACCCAATTTCAAGGTCACGTCGCACGGGTAAATTAATAGGCCCATGTCAATCCCCAGCCGAAAATACCCACACATACCAAGTTTCATCGAAATTGGCTCGGCCGTTTTTGAGTCCATCGATTACAGACAGACACACACAGATCTTCCAAAATATATAATAGACTAGAAGGTGACCCGACTTCGTCCGGGCTTTGACCTTGAATTGTCTATTTTGAAGGCCAAGGTAAAGTGGGGTCACGATTTGACCCGTCCAAAACACTGCCCGAACAAAAGTACCAGACAAAAGTACCCGTCTAAATCCATCCGGTTTCACCCGATTTGACCTTGAATTGATAATTTTGAAGGTCAAGGTCAGGTCGGGGTCACGATTTGACCCGTCCAAAACACCCAGTGGACAAAAGTAACCCTATGTATAAAATTTTAGTCGAAATACCATCAAAATTGGCGATTTGACCTTGAATTGACCCTATTTCAAGGTCAAGGTCACGACGCACATGCAAATGAATATGCTTTTGAGACTCCCCATATGAAAGTACCCCCACATACCAAGTTTCATCGAAATCCCGTGATATTCGGGCGTTTGACCTTGAAATGACCCGATTTCAAGGCCAAGGTCACGTCGCACGGGCAAATTAATATGCTTATGAGACTCTCCATACGAAAGTAACCCCACATACCAAGTTTCATCGAAATCCCGTGATATTCGGGCGTTTGACTTTGAAATTACCCGATTTCAAGGTCAAGGTCACGTCACACGGGTAAATTAATAGGCCCATGTCACTCCCCAGCCGAAAATACCCACACATACCAAGTTTCATCGAAATCGGCTCGGCCGTTTTTGAGTCCATCGATTACAGACAGACACACAGACACACACACACAGATCTTCCAAAATATATAATAGACTAGTACTTATTTATCATAGTTGTTTTACAGACAATCATGGCTTTTCATGTGCCTATTGTCACGATTGGGAATCGCATGATTTAGATGTTGATGAGTACCATGCATTGAAAATGACCGAGACGAGCACAAACTTTGGTCAGAATAAGAGAGCAAACAACAGTGAGTTTGGACAAAATGAGGTATCAGTTCGTTTGAAAAATAGAATAGCATATGATCGTAGCTGGCAAAATACTATGTAATATGTTGAATCCTAGTTTTTATTGCCTTTTTCCTAATTTCTGGTCACCTGTGCCATAGCCTCGGCCATAGAAATATGGCTTGTTGCCATTAGTCGGAAAGCTCTCAGTGAGAGCTTTCCGATGAATGGCAACAAGCCATATTTCTGACTAAATCCTGAAAAGTTACCCATAATTCTGTTGTGGTTAAGGAGTCGATTATTTAGGGCATTACTGTAGTCATCAACTCGAAACCACATGATTCCCCACCTTGATTGTGAAGGTTTTGAGTCCATCTAACCCATTCTATACTAAATACTGAGTAGTTTATTAGGAAATGTTCAGATAATAAGTTCAACAAAATAGTCGTTTATTGAACTTATTATCTCCACATTTCCCTGCAAAGAATATGAATCATTCTGCACATCAGGGACCAGCCTAGACCAGATTTTCAGGGCGAAATGACTTCGCCCTACTATAAAAATAAGGCGAAGTGGCCGTTCTATAGGGCGAAGTGAGTCTACAAAATTTAAATTGATCAGTACTACGACAGGAGTCGCTATAGAACGAAAATAGGAGAGATGAAATATGTCAATTAAACTTATGAAACAATGGTTGAAATATGGAGTCATTATGTTCACTTCATGACCCTAATAACTATTAATAATACCCAAACATAATTGTGAGAGGATAGCAGCATTTTATATCGTAATTGTGGGAGAATGACAGGATTTTATTTCATATTTTTCGGGTTGTTAAAAATGCCAACAATATTTATCAAACAGAAACGAAACGAAATCATGAACACTTTTACTGCGCTCTGTTAGAAATCCTGTTTGAAATTTTAATATGCTTCACAAATGAATTTGTTTTAAAATTTCTTAAACCAAACTCCATATAGGGAGTGATGGATTGACACATTGTGAGAGGTGTGAGTTGTAATCTTCATTGTAAGGTGTGGTAATCATAGTAATCTAAAAATAACAACAACCAGATTAACACTTGAGGCCCGACGATGTTTTCACAGCTGCCAGTAATCAGACTCCGTTGTCAACATGCTTCCAGATTGGAGCATTACAGGTGTTAATTGTTTTATAACACCATGATACACCCTGTAAGTGGAGTATTGTGTGCAATCACAGTTGACAGTTGTAAATTATCATAAATTATTTGGGGCATTTTGCCGAATTTCGTCAGTCAACTTTGGAATTTTTAGGGCGACTGCAAAAATAAGGCGAAGCGGACGGCGCTAGGGCGAAGAAGTCGCCCACGTCGCCCTCTCGGCTGGTCCCTGCTGCACATGTATTATCTTTTCATCGTACTGTCGTCTGCTCATTTTATCTGAACATCCATCAAAACAATTATGGACAATCAACGTATTGGAATGGTCTATTATTCATCTGGAGGGATGTTCATGAGATATAACAACAGACAGACACAAACATCATACAATTACATAAGGATTTCTATTAATTGATGGGAAATGTCAGATAACAAGTTCAACAACCAAAGGTAACAACTCGTCAATGAGTATTTAGTATACAGTAATGCCATAAATAATCAAATTCTTAACCACAGCAGAATTATGGGTAATTTTTCCGAATTTAGTGGGAAATACGGTTAAGGAGTCAAATATTTAGGGCATTACTGTAGGAAGGTTTAAAATTATCGGATAGACTACTAACCTAAGGTGCAATCACTTTGAGAGATCGAGCCATCTGATGCTGTGGTCCATCCCCATGGGCAGTTCTGACAGAAGTCCATCCCATCATCTTTATATGTCCCAGCATTACAGGGCTTACAAGACTCTGTTACTGAAACTTCTTCCCCAGGTCCACAGCCAGCTGTAATGTTGAAATGACACAATACAAGATATATTAAAGTTCGAGGAAAATTAGTTACATATATTTATTATCTGCAACTGCCTGGACCCTATTGCTTTTATTACATTCCTGTCCAGTTAAATTAAGTTACAAATTTCCATATACGCGTCGTTACCACAATAACATAATGGATGTGGATTGAGTTACAGTTAGCACACATCGTGTAAAAATATATGTTGAGACAGGCGTCAACTCAATACACCCAATACCTATAGAATAATATTAATATGTTTCTGGGACAAGTAGCCATATATTGTAACATTTTATTTGATACATTTGCCTGAAAATTGTATAAGAATATCTCGATGAGATGGTTCTATTCATTGCATTCCGGTTTTGCTGCCATCCGTAAATGTCCATTTCCATTGGAGATCACACTTGACATATTGGTGAAGTTCTTGTAATTACTTCATGCTAAACAAATCCCTCAAATACAGAAAATTTTAGTACAACCCCCCCCCCCTTTAAACTGATGTGATATGGCCTACCCCAGCAAATTAAATCAAGTCTGCCATTCAAACCAGGCCCACTCCTCCAATATTAACCCTTTCAGGACAGGAGCTGAGCTGGTGCAGCATTAACCCTTTGGAGAGTATCTGTAACGTCATATACATGATGTCATGAGTAAATTTAACGTCTACGTCATAGCAATAATTATTAACAAGTTCGGGTCAAAAGGGTCCAATAATTTGTTTTAATTTATGTGCATTTTTTGTTAACGTGCGTTATCATAATCCATTGCACTTATACATTTGGGACATTATATTAATCAAAATAACTCCTATACAAATCATTTATGAATCAGATGATTTATTGAAGTAATGTCTACATAAATAACACTTCCTGAAATGACATATATGTCCATTCTCTTATATATGCGAGTCTACCATAGGGAGCCTCGCATATATAACAGAATGCACTGGCTTACAAGGTCAAGGTAAATAATGTTAGGCCAATGCATTCTCTTGTACATGCACAGGGTTTTAGCAAAATTTCAGGAAGCTCCAATCATGGAAGGGTTAAAGGATCTAGTATTTTTACCTTTACAGTCATCTATTGATGTTGCTCCTGCTTCTGTTGTGTTCATACCGGGACACGGCTTACAGGCAGATTTGCCTTCCTCGTCTTGGTAGAATCCGGGTTGGCAGGCCATACAACTTCCAATGGTATCATCATAATAATAGCCTATGCTGCACACAGCTAAAAATTTAAATATTCAGTAAAATGGCCACCAAATAAAACCATAAAATCGCCACACTGAAAATTATAGTCATTCATCAAATCAAAATTGAAGTGATATCGGCAAGATTTCCAAAGAATCGATCTTTTTCCAGAGGTAAACATGCCAGGTCAGTCCTAGTAGTAAGAACCTGGGCAGGGTATGCAGTGGCCAGAAAAATGACCAATTTCTTTTTGCCATTTCGGAATTTCATTGGTCATTTATCAGAAACTTGGTCAAATTGAAAAATCTACATCAAACGGAGGCTAAACTTTTAGCAATAGAATTAAAAAATAATAAAATAATAAATTCAAAGCTAGTGAATTAAATGCACGCCCAAAAACAAAATAACTGATAAATTTGGAGATGAGAAAATTGACAGCGGGTTTCCTTTTGTTTGACCTGGTGTTACATTGAAACCATAAGTCAGTAAATTATTGTCAATTGATTAAGTAAGGAAGCGGTAATCGCAGCCAATCATCTATGTTTTGATAGGAAAGCATGGGTGACTTCTTGTACATTATTATACAAACATACACGGGCAAACACATGTTGATGAACAATTAACCCTCTCTTGATGGGAGCTGCGCTGGTGCAGCATTAAAGATCCCGTGCCAGTGCATTCTCTTATATATGTGAGTCTCCCATATGGATCCTCACATATATATAATAGAATTCACTGGCTTACATGGTAAATATTGTTAGGCCAATGCATTCTCTTAAATATATGAGGTTCCCCATGGGAGACTCGCATATATTAGAAAATGCATTGGCACAGGGTTTTCTCAAAATTTTAGGAAGCTCCAGTCAGAGAAGGGTTAATGAATGTAAGGGTTTTAGATATATCTGGTGACATTATAAGAGGCGATTGCTGACTTTAGGCTTGAATGTTTTTGGCCATATGAAATTTTCTTAGTTTATTTTCGCAAAAATCTGCATGCCATTGGCCAATTTGGCCACAACAGCATGAACACTGAACCTGGGTACCTTTACCAATATTTCACTGCAGCCTGGTACCATTACCACTATTAAATGTATAGCTTTGTACATTTATATTCAAAAACTGATGAGAGTGACCAATTTAGCAATTAAAATCCATATCCTAGAATAAACTGAGCAAAATATAAACTCACCGAAGCAGTCGGCTTGACTAGTAGATCCACTGACAGCTGTTGTCGTGCCGATTGGACACAAATCGCACTCTGTCTGTTGTTCGTCCGTGTTGTAGGAGCTGAGAGGGCAAAGTTCACATTCAGGGGTTGTCTTGTTATGGAATGTTCCGTTGGGACAATTCACTGTAAATGGACACAAGAATGGTTTAGAACAATGAAAATTAAAGAAGAAATGTACAACATTGAATTTGGCTAATGTAAGCAGAAAGGTTCAGAACAATGAGAATTAAAGAAATATAAAACCATGAATTTGGTTAGTGGAAAGAAGAGTGGTTCAGAATTAATTAAAGAAATGTACTACTTCGTATGTTTGTGCCTTTTTTGTTTATTATATAATAGGTGACTCGGGCACATCTCCCTGAAAGGTGGGGTTTTGGGGCATTGTTATTTATAATTAAGAATATTAACCCTTTCTATACTAAATACTCATTGACGAATAGTTCCCTTAGGAAATGTTCAGACCATAGGTCATTTGTTGAACTTATTGTCTGAACATTTACCACCGATGAATATGAATCATTTTGCTCTTGTGCTATCTTTTCTTATGTCTGTCGTCTGATTTTATTACCTGAACACACCTCCACATAGACCATTCCATTAAATACTGTTATAACTGGGTGGGAGAATCCATTAAGTATAGTTAGGGTTAAATTTCAGAAGTAGTAAAAATGGTCATTACTCTGGCAGTGTCAAAAAGCTATCTCTGTAGAATCCCTATGATAATCAGCTGAAATTTTGAAGTATTAAATTACTGTGTATTTCTATGAAAATTGATAATTGAACAATATGAACGATCTATGCTTTTGGTTTTGAAGTAGTAGCTAAGAACCTTTCAAAGCACAACATGCAAAAAGTGTCAACCACAGCTTGAAAGATTTGCATCTATCTCTCCAAAAAAAAAAATCGATGAGATTTTAATATGAACAAAGAGCCTGAGAGATGATAGTTCAATTATATCCGATCTAGAGCATTGCGAATCGATAAAAAAAAAATATTCTCGAATCATTTCTGCCAGGTACATGTAAATTTTCATGGTTTCTACAGATCAAAATGTGTTTTTATAATTTTGACGTGAAAAGACATCACGGTACTAACGAACAGCCACACATACAAATATCAGTGTCCCAAATGATCTATAAATAGGCTGCACAAACTCTAATAATAACTGCTGGGATGGGAGATTCCAGGAATTGTGGGTCACAAGGGAATATCACATACAAAAGCATTTAGTAAACCTCACCAGCCTCCATTCCATATACTAACATATGTCAAGGAGTTAAAAAATTATACAATTGGGAGATTTCAGTAGACCGTATGGTGACTGACGATCGAAGTTTGCCAAATGTGAAAGTTAAACTGATTGCCTCTCATTCCATCACTCATTGCAGTCACATTGATCTAATAATATTTATGACGAAAATGAGCTGCATGCATATTCTAATAATTATTGTCTTTGTTTATTCTGGTATAATCACATTAGTGCATGGTAGATAGTATATTACACAAAATAATCATTTATACTGATAATATGGTTAGATAACACAAGATCCGCTCTGATCCTTTATCTGTATGATATTTTTGATTCGTTATGGCTACTGATTCAATTGTTTTCTGAATTGTTCAATATCTTCACTCATGATACACTAAAGACAAACAATTCAATTTGAGATTCGATGTGATTTCGAAATGAAACCCCCACCCCCTCCCCCTCCGATTCACAGGGCCCTAGAGTTGCCTTTTAATAGTTTAGGAATAAACTCTGAAGATATTTATAAATCAATATGAATCTAATATTAACATCATTCTTACCACAGTTATCGTTCTCATTAAGGACCTGTCCATCGATGCATGAAAGGTCAACCGAGGTCATAAGTGCATCAATTTGATAATCTGGAATGTTAAAATGTCCTTGCTTGGCTTCATTTTCTAGAAGAGCAGAAATAGAACGCACACTCTGACCAGGGTTCTTTGATCTGGAACAAATTATGATAAAAAATGACAATTTATTCTATTACATGAAATGTTAACCCTTTCAGTGCCAGGGGCCGATCTTATCGGCCCTAATTTACGGTCTGTAAAATCGGCCCTAAAAAAATTGAAAAAATGAAAAATAATTTTTAAAGATTTTTTTGGGTATGCTTAAGCATGCTATAGCAAATTAAAAAACAAACTGGATAAAACCTTAGGGGCATGTTATAACTCAAAACTATCACCAAGTATTCATAGTAATAATTTTGATGCCCATGAAAAACGTAAGATTCCCTGGCACTAAACCTACAAAATAAGTCTGTTAAAGAATATAAGAAAAAATTATTAAAATTGTAAAAAATAATAACAAATGATGAAAAATTGTTAGGCCAATGCATTCTCTTATATATGAGAGGCGACCTATGGTCGACTCGCATATATAAGAGAATGCATTGGCACAGGGTATATGGGTTGATACAAAAATCGGACTTGGCACTGAAAGGGTTTTAGTGGTATGAGTGTTCAAAAAGAGGAGCGGATGAATAAAAATTTTATTTTTTATTTTTAATTGATCAAGAATTCAATCTCTTAAAAAAATTATTAAATTAAAAAAAAAGAAAGAGTTATGTCCCCGACTCTGCCCTGATTTGACCCGGGGACCCCATTTGAACAAATTTCAATCCCAGTCACAGAAGGAACCTCCATACCAAATATAAGTTAAATCGGCCTGATGGTTCTTGAGAAGAGGTCGTTTTAAGAATTACTATGGAGGGAGAGAGTTATGGTCCTGGCTTCACAACTATTTGACCCAGTGACCGCATTTGAACAAATCTGAATGTGAGTCACCAATGGAACATCCACACCAAATATGAACCCATTCGGTCTTATGGTTCTGGAGAAGAAGACGATTCTTTATGCGCGGATGGACGACGGAAGATGAGTGAAATACTGACAAGTGTAGCTCCACCGGAGACATTGTCTGAGCTAAAAAAGGGTTAATGCAGGTTTCAGTGTACTCACTCAAATAGTTCCTTGCTGATTGGTATGTTGAGATCAACCAAGATGTTTGGGGTTATGGCACGTTTCCTTCTCAGACCTTCAGCACACTCCACGATCACACCAGAGTAATCGCACTCTCCATCACATAGTCCTAGCCTTTCATCTAACTGTTTCATTATCAAGATGAACTTGTCTCTTAATTCAGTCTTGATTTCTGGTGTACATGAAGGACCTTCGTAGCCACAATGTCCATTTATATTGCTAGAAGGTGGGAACAGGCCTGGAGAAGAGCAAAATTTATAAATAACTAGAGAGTAGTTAACTGTTCTGAGAAGCGTAGGGTTTTTCTCCTCGAGTGAGATGAGGAGGATCAAGCCTTGAAATAGTGAGCCTGTCATTTGCACAATGAGGTCCACAGAGGGTGAATTTAGTGATGCTATCCCGTACAGTGGGCTAGAATCACCAAATTCACCCTCTGGGGACCTCATTCTGCTTAGGCCTTAGCAGAATGAGGTTCACAGAGGGTGAATTTGGTGATGCTAGTCCGCTATGCGGGATAGCATCACTAAATTCACCCTCTGGGAACCTCATTCTGCAAATGACAGGCTCACTATTTCAAGGCTTGAGGAGGATTATTACTAAGAATCACGAGGCGCATCTCATGAGAAGAGAAAATCTGTACGCTATTCAGAACAGTTGACTGTTGTGTTTACCGGTATTATATTTTCTATACCAGTTTGTTTCAACAGACAACAAGTAAACACATGGTTAGACCTAATTTACGTTCTTAAAGGATTTATTCAGTCTAGAAACTACCAAATCCCTGTTGTGATTAAAATGACCCAAGTCCCATTACGGTCGTATAATAAATAAGCCGAAAAATTACTAAATATCACCACCACCAATGTTCGTAGATTTCCGTGACTAAACTACGATTGACAAAGTAGTGGGCGAGCAAATTAAAAACACAGATTCGGAGCCAGAGTTTATTATGCTGACTATGGTTATATAATGGTAGTCAGCCGATACACAAATGTGGAATCAGTTTGTGCATGTGGTGTATATATAGATTACATTGCTATGCGATGAGTTATTTCAGTAAATCAAGATAGTGTGGTTCACTTTGGAAGTCATTATTGTATAGCAGACCATATAGTTATATTAATAAAGTAATTAGTAGCGCATATGCTAGTCTTTTTTGCAGCCATTAATAACATGCCACTGCGTGTTTGTTTTTTTGAATCAATATTACTATAGTACTATAGAAGAAGCTAGAAGGCCCAACTTCTATTCTTTCAGAAACAGTTCAATTTCGTTTCGCACTATATTGGCTGAGTGTGTCAGACGTTTGCAGAATGAGGTCCCCAGAGGGTGAATTTAGTGATTTTACCCCAAACAGCAGGCTAGCATCACCAAATTCACCCTCTGTGGACCTCATTCTGCATGAACCTCATTCTGCTTAGGCCTCATCTGGAAAGTCTCGATAGTCTCAAATTAACATTGTTTTTAGTTACTGTTTCCCTTCTGTTCAGTTCCTACATCTTCTAATTTGCATAAGATAAATTGCATAATCGAGATGACTAATAGGTGAATATCATCAACTTCAACTGAGGAACTTCAATCTGATCCTAGGTTTCACATAGCAGTTGAGGACTAAGCAGAATGAGGTTCCAGAGGGTGAAATTGGTGATGCTATCCTGCTGTGTACGCTTAAGCATAATGCAATTACGCTTAAGTGTAATAGCCTCACTCAAAACTCCATTACGCTTAAGCCTAACGCCATTATGCTTAAGTGTAATGCCATTATGCTTAAGTGTAATAAGTTTTCATAGCCTTACTACCTTACATATAATATCATCATCTAAGGTAGATATTTAGGCGTAATGCCATTATGCTTAAGCATAATGCAATTACGCTTACGTAATACAAATTCCATTACACTTAAGCGTAATGGAAATCTGAATTACGCTTAAGCGTAATGGTATTATGCTTAAATGTAATGGCGTACACTTCAACAATGTGGGTTTATTTACAAACAATGGTCAGTGTCCACATAGCCGACTTGTTAATTCTAGGTAAATTCTATACTAATTAACACAAAACATCAAAGAATTAATTGGTTTCATTTTAGAAATCAAGTCAGATGTTTTCAGGGATTTAATTGGCGAAGGAATGTCAGTTAATGTATGATGAATACTTACGACCACAGGCTGGGAATATGAAGTGTTCTCCTCTCGGTGGGTCCCAGAAACCTTCCTCTCCACATTTGTAGAATGGGGGAGGGAACTCAAAAAATCCATAAGCATTGCTCATGCACATTATTCTGCAGAAGTGACCGAATTCCCATGCACCACATGCTTTCAATCCACTAACAGGCGGAGATGGTTCATCACAGTCAAATGCTGCAAAAATGAAGCAGATTCAATACAATTTATCATTAAGTCAAAACACTTTCACATTTTGATGACTATAAGTGATATAAATATTCATTAACAGGTAGGTCCCATAGGCTGTTTGTTTAAATTATATCCAAGCCTTGAAATAGTGTGTCTGTCATTTGCAGAATGAGGTCCCCAGAGGGTGAATTTAGTGATGCTACCCCGCATAGCGGGCTAGCATCACCAAATTCACCCTCTGGGAACCTCATTCTGCTGAGGTCCCCAGAGGGTGAATTTGGTGATGCTACCCCGCATAACTAAATTCACCCTCTGGGGACCTCATTCTTTAATGACAGACACTATTTCAAGGCTTGCTTATATCCAAACATTTCCCACCAATGAGTTGGAATCTTTCTGCATCTGTTGTCTGCTTATATTACCTGAACACCCCTCTAGATGAAAAATAGACCATTCCAATGAATACTTTTATAACGGATGGGGGAATCCATTTAGTAAAGAAAGGGTTAACAGAAGCAATCAGCTGCTTGTTGTCTACAGTAACGCCCTAAATAATCGACTCCTTAACCACAGAGTTAACTTAAGTCGGAAATATGGCTTGTTGCCATTCATCGGAAAGCTCTCAGTGAGAGCTTTCCGATGAATGGTAACAAGCCATATTTCCGACTAAATCCTGAAAAGTTACCCATAATTCTGCTGTGGTTAAGGAGTCGATTATTTAGGGAATTACTGTATTCCTTATTTCCAATCACATTTCACTCTTTCTTGCAAATTGGGGGTACATGGAAATTTGAAACTTGTATGTTTATTTCATATCCTGTAGCATGGAAAAAATTGCTGGAGATAATAATTTTGTGCTCAAAACAATGGGCCTACTACTTCAAGTTTGGTGTAGTTTTCATTCGATACCGTACCGGCCGGTGGATAAATCGCATCGTTGGATAAGTCGCATTGAATTTTGAAGCTTAAAATGTTGCCTTTTGGCTCTTTCTGTTGTGTACGTCGCACCTATTTCAGTGGCTTGTAAGGGAACATCAAAATGACAGATTGACCTGGATTGAGAGTTATTTAGAGCAGAGGAAGCATTTTAAAAAAAATAGAATTTATCACAGACGTAAAAATGAAGAACATTTCACCAATGCTTCCGGTATTCCCAATGTGATTTGGGGGAATTCCCAAGCAGGGGAGATAACATTGGTTCATTTCATTAGGAGTGTGTGGGAACATGGATTATAAAACTTATTATTTTTTGTTTTTTGTCGCAGTGAAAGTCCTTTCCTTTTCATAAAACGCGAAACCCAACTTGATGCACCTTTGAAGTCAGAGATTTCCATCTCTCTCGCTAACTCGATGGAGCGCAAACGAATTCCGTTTCGTGAAACTGGCAGGAGTTGAGCACGTCTTTCTTCAAACCACGTTAGGAGAACATTCTCAAGTTCAGGCCAGAATGCAGCTTTGCCGCGATTTGCTCGTTTGTCTCTACGCATGGCAAAAATTATATCTTTCATTTATAGGAATATAAAACTGAGCCTCGGCTTACTGTTGTTTTAGGATAATGGCCTCGTTAATTTAGTTGTCGCCTAATTGTCGCGAAGCATAAATGAAAACGCTTTGGGCTAATAGTGATGCAATGCACTCTTCAGTATTAAGTGTCAACTACTCAACGTGGGGATTAAATGTTATGCGTACACGGTACAGCAGGCTGGGTACAGAATAAAATAATGTTTATGTAATATAAACAGGAGTTCGCGGCTTCGCACATAAGCCTCATTAAAATATGAGAACACGCTGTCCAGACATGCATTTAGAGTCTTTAGGGCTTTTATTATGCTCATTCCAGGGCATTAAATAAACATTCCGATGTGACGTCATCTGCTAGAAGTTTGCAGACATCAAAGAGATCATACCGCAGTCATTGAATGTGGGTCACTCATGCACGTGTTACACAGTCAGGTCAAGGACGCCCACTGTGAATTTGCTGCTTTTGCGATTGAATTCTTAGATATTAATACATATAATACGATTTTTATGTTTTAAATGTCGGACAGGGAATAAAATAAAGACAAAGTACATATGAGGATGGGGTATTTATTTATTTTTTGTATACCGAATTGTATTATTTTATCGCGTTGCAGTTAGTTTGCGTCGGCATTTTGTCCCGTTATTTACCTGTGATCGCAGTTGATTCCTCAAAATTTGGCTGAAAATATGCCCCTCATTGACTTACCGATCTATAAGTCGCAGTAGGATTTTAATAGGGCAAATTGGGTTAAAAAGATGCGACTTATCCACCGGCCGGTACGGTAATCACATTAAAGGGAACCAAGGCACTCACAATTGGTAAATGTGCAAAAAATATAAAAGTCTGTAAAACATCACATCTAAGAAGACATGAAGAAATAGATAAACTTTGTTCATGTATTCATTATTGATAGTTCTCCTATAAAAAATGTTCACATGTTAAAGCCATTGTCATGTAAACAAAACTGTTACAGCGATTTGTCAACAAATATCGCTATTCGTGTAGTAGGTTAAAATATTTTAGTCTGAATATGATTTTCAGAATATTTTTTAATGCTTTGACCTTTTTTTGACAAATGTTTATCATCAAGATCTGTAAATTCATTATATAATATCTCCTCAGTGCTAAAATGTTCTATATTGTTTTATTTTGTACCACATGGTCACATAAATTTCAGGGTTATAATTTTTCTTTCTTGAGCCGACAATGGTAAGCAATGGGAAATAATGGCCGTCAATGTGCCTGGCTGGAAAGAGTGCTTTCTTACTCTTATATGTGAAAATCTTAATTCTAGCGAAACTCTTTAATTCTTTCTAATGATTTAAAAACCTAAAAATATATTTAGCGCTCATGAATAAAGCTAAATTGTTCAGCAAAGTGTTCTATCTCCAAACACATGTCAACGAATTACAAGAATAATACTGACATTTAAAGCAAAGCAATTTAAACAGTTTAGTTTTTCATTTCCAAGGATAATATTAAAACAACATCTGGTGAAAATAAAGCAGACATATACAAAACCCAGGTGGTCAAATTTTCAAATCGAGCTATCCTCAAAAAAAAAAAATGGATATACAACATTATAGCACTGATGAGACAATATAAATGAGAAAATAAAGATAAAATGATAAGGAACTCACGTAGAACATAGATAGTGAAGTCACAGATGGCGGAGTTGTTCTCAGCATCGTAAGCAATGTAGTTCACTTCATACTCTCCATAACCAAATACCTGACCTGGTGAATAATATTAAACTTTAATATCATCATAGTACAGGTAGGTCCACTGTTGTAATGGTTTCTCAAAATGCTGAAATTTGTCTCAAATAATTGAATGCAAGCCTTGAAATAGGGTGTCTGTCATTTGCAGAATGAGGTTCCCAGAGGGTGAATTTAGTGATGCTACCCCGCATAGCGGGCTAGCATCACCAAATTCACCCTCTGGAACCTCATTCTGCCGAGGTGTAAGCAGAATGTCCCCAGAGGGTGAATTTGGTGATGCTAGCCCACTATGCGGGGTAGCATCACTAAATTCACCATCTGGGGACCTCATTCTGCAAATGACAGACACCCTATTTCAAGGCTTGCTTGAATGCCCTTTTGAATGTAGAATTTACTGGTTAACTTGGTTTCTGGATCATAAATTTTACCTAGTCAATACTAACTCTGAGTTCCATCGATGAGTTGAATTGAGTTTTGCCCCTTTATTATTCAAAATTTACTGATTATATTGATTATATTAACCTTCTTAATTATTACTTTAAAATAAATGAAATGCCCTTTTGAACTTAGAATTTATTGGTTAACTTGGTTTCTTGATCATAAATTTTACCTAGTCAATAGTAACTCTGGGTTCTATCGATGAGTTGAATTGAGTTTTGCCCCTTTCTTTCATAATTTACGAATTATATTGATTATATTAACTTTATTAATTATTACTTTAAAATAAATGAAATTTTTTTTCGTTGTAAAAAGTGAAAAACCCAAAAATACTTTCAGGGAGCCATTCAGCATTTAACCTAACATTGGTTTAATGGCACCTCCGCACAATAACGAATCCACGAATTATGTATCCTTGTTTGAACAAACATAAATTTAGGTATGGTCAAATATTAGTAGTATTCACAGGTATTCTTACATTGAGTGATTAATTTCATTCCACAAACCTTTCCACAGTTGTCAATCAAATAAAACTTATCAGATATTTTCTGTAAATCAGCAACTGAGCCGGTTGCTTGCTGCATCAAAAATTCTTTTTTCGCCCTATATTTGATATCCGTGCAAACTTTCATTGTTAACTTGCCTATATTAAAACAACATTTTTGTTGCCAAATTATAATGTACTGAAATGACGATTTTTGCAATGATGTTGGATATTCATCCATTATAATAATACTATTTTTCCTTTTTAGTGAGACTTGTCATATTTTTTCACAATTAAAGGCAAAAAGAATGTGCTCTGTTGTATTAAAGCATAACGGCAGGTGCTGTAAAACTATAAATTAAACTATTTCTGCAGATGCTTGTCTGCTAGCAACAGTAAGCTCCCACTTAGGAATTTGTGTGGAAATTTAATCTCCATTCAATTATACCTATCGTACCTGGTGAAAACCGAGAGAGATATCATTTCTGTTGTCCGATGTATCTTACATAATTAACAATTATCAAATGATTGGACAATTTATGCATGTTGATTCCGTAGTGTGCCAAACTACTAAATCAATTAATAAAAGCTGCATAAAAATTAAAACGGTGTTAAAGTATAGGTTACCTGGTCTATATGTTTGTTGTATGTCCACAATGCCGACATTATCAGTGAACACTGGTTCTGTCCAGTTAACAACTGTCAGTCGACTTAATCTGTTGATAATTCGGATATCATCTGGACAGTTTTCAACTTTTGGTGGCTCCTTATCTGTTCAATGAAACAAACGGGGCATAAATATCATGAGCATTACTAAGTCAAGTCTGGATCTAGATCATTGAAGCACAGCCCTGTGAAATTTGGAAATTTGATGTAGGGCCCTAAAATTCAATGTGATTCAAAATCTTAAATAAGATTTGATTTGATTCAAAATCGGTTGTCCTAATTCAAATTTGTTCAAATAATTTCCACCAGGTGCATTCCCATGTTTTCAACAGATCAAAATGTCTTTCTTTTAATTTTTAGCATGAGGACACTTCATGTTACAAATGATCAACCACACATACATACAACAGTGTCGCAAATCTCTGTAGCAATGACTGCTGGGATGCGAGACACCAGTAATTGTGGGTCACAAGGGAATAACATACAAATTCATTCTGTAATCTTTGCCAGCCATTCCATAAACTACCTATATTTATGATGAAAATGAGCTGCAAGCATATTCTAGTAATACTAGCTGTCCCACATCTTATACAGTAATGCCCGAAGTATGTGACCCTTTAACCACAGCAGAATTATGGGAATTTTTTCAGGATTTAGTTGGAAATATGGCTTGTTGCCATTCATCAGAAGCTCTCATCGTGAGCTTTCCGACAAATGGCAACAAGCCATATTTCCGATTAAATCCTGAAAAATTTCCCATAATTCTGCTGTGATTTAGGGTTCGATTATTTAGGACATTACTGTTGTTAAGTTAAAGGGACTCAAGAAAAATTGAATTCCAGACAACTTGTTGAAATTCATATAAAGTAATGCTCTAAATAATTGACTCCTTAACCACAGCAGAATTATGGGTAATTTTTCAGGATTTAGTCGGAAATATGGCTTGTTGCCATTCATCGGAAAGCTCTCACAAATTACCAATAATTCTGCTGTGGTTAAGGAGTTGATTATTTAGGGCATTACTGTATATTATACAAATAATATTATTTAATACCTATAAGGATATCACAGAAAGTTCCTCTGTACCCAGGTGGGCATTGAGAGCCTCCGCACAGAGACGGAACAACAACTTCAGCGTCATTCTTTATGTAAAGGTCATAAACCACCCATGGAACAATGTCACCCGCAATCCTTCCTGTTGAGCAGTTTGATGCCATCGCTGCGATAACTGACGAATTGAGAGCCTGGCTGTAGATGTTCACTTGGCTCAGTTCACCAAAGAATGATTGGGAACTTATTTTCAGGTTGTTTAGTTTCTGTCCAAGGAGAACTTGGAAACTGAAAAGATAATAAATAATGTGAATGGTTTGGATTTCATCGGCATCAATTTTCGTCGTTACTCACCAAAAGGCGATTTCGTGGAGATCTCATTTTAGGAAAAAACTCTGCAATGTTACCCACAAACAGTGGCCTCATTTAATACTATAGTATGGCTCCGGTATGTTTTGTGTCTCACTGATGACTAAAGAAACTGCTATGGAATGTTATACAGACTTTGTTTGAAGATAGCTGGATAATATTTTCCCAACACAAGCATAATATAGTCTGTGATTACCTGATGGAAAAGTTAGAAAGATTATCCATCTAAACCTCTTAATCAAGTCTGGATACAGTGTGTCGGACATTTGCAGAATGAGGTCCACAGAGGGTGAATTTAGTGATGCTATCCCATATGGTGGGCTAGCATGATGCTATCCCATATGGTGGGCTAGCATCACCAAAAAAATTCACTCTCTAGGAAACACATTCTGCTTAGACCTCAAATGCTATGGGAGACCTAGTATCAGATTGAAGTTCCCCAGTTGAAGTTGGTGATGTTCACCTATTAGTCACCTTGATAATGCATTTTTTCTTCTGCAAATTAGGGGATATAGAAAGTGAACAGAAGGGAAAAAGTAACTGAAAAAAATGTTAATTTAAGACCATAGATACTTCTCAGAAGATGAGTGTGTTCCCCAAATGGTGTATTTGGTGATGCTAGCCCACTTTGCGGTGTAGCATCACTAAATTCAACCTCTGGGGACCTCATTCTGCAAACGTCAGACATATTGTATCCAGGCTTGCTCTCAATTATCTGAAGTCAGAACCAAATGCAGGTTTAAATTCAGAATCACAAATTTTTGTAAATCTCGACAATTTCCAGTATTTCATCTGTAATAGATTCTCCCAAATATGGACAAATTCAATCCCAGCACCAATGACATAAAATAGTTCAAAGGCTGCTCGGTTAGTGTCCCCCAAAATGGTGGCTTCAATTGAAGAGGGGGCTTTGCAGAAATATATTATATAGATAAAATACTTCTGCATTGTCTCAGCTGTATACAAAATAACCAAATAACCAAATATTCTAAGCTGAAAAATTAAGTTGACAAAGACCATAACTGCGGTAAAAATGGGCAGACTGACCTGTATTTCAATCTGAATAATCAATATACCAAATTTGTAAACAAACCGATAACTATAACCAAAGTTATCACCCGGAAAACAAAATAATCGGCAAATTCTAAGTTGACAAGGACCATAATTCCAGCAAAAATTAGCGGGCCGAATCCCAAATTTGATCTTGACCTGTATTCCAATGTTGGGAATCCAAATACGAAATTTGAAATCAATCAGATAACTAAAACTAAAGTTATAATCTGGAAACAATCTGGGACAGATGGACACACAGATGCATGGATGGTACGATGCACACAAGGACATCATTGATTTCAATAGTCTGCTAAAAAAAATTGGAAGGATAATAGTAACCGACAAGTATATGGTAGTTGATTTAGAATCTTCAAAAACATACAGAGCAGCACTATTACGATTTAGCCATATCATTTCATCTAAAGAACATACATGTACTTAATAAAAAATTCATTGGCTCCAATAAAACAACAAATTGTCTTACAGTTTTATATCATTATTTATTACATGATCCTACCCTTATTCCATTCAATAAACCCATTCTATAAATTGTGATATTAAACGTTCGTTTAATAACAGGAAATAGTGCGAGGTGACCTTTGACTTCCGGTTTGTCGTCTGTTTACATTCCGTACGCTACGTCTCAAAATACTATGGCTTCCAATATATTTCCAACAAACTATAATGAATGAAGAGTTTGAACATTAATGTCAATAAATATACGCCATTAAATATGCCGAAGAGTCTTTAATTATCTGAGACTATTTCTTTACGTGGGCAAATAATGCATAGTTATTAAAGTGAGATGTCATCGCATGCCTTATAGAAGCCGATGTTAGTTTCGCGTCCCATTTGTTGATTTAAGTATGTTTTGACGAGGTTTTGGATCATGTTATAAATAGAATCTACAACTCGTCCCCAGTTTATAGTGGAATTTACAAAACTCGTCCAGTAAATTAGGTCTGGACCTCGCCAAAGGCTCGGTCCAGACCTAATTTACTGGACTCGTTTTGTAAATTCCGCTACAAACTTGGGACTCGTTGTAGATCCTCTTACAGATATTACTCTGCCAAAAGCAAAAAATAGCGTGCCTCCCTCCTTCATCCAATTTTCCATATATAATTGCCTGATAACCCAGGTTTTTATTTTAAATGGCCTTATAGAAGAAAGTTAATGCAAAAATAAATTTTATCCCAAATACGACACGATATTGATAAAACATGAACAGATTCTTGCTATATACTGACTCACCTCTCACCCTCCACATTGAGGTCAATTGACATCAGACCTGATTGGACAGTTTCACCATTGTGGTAGACGGCCCAGAGTTGCTCATTCAGGGACCACACAACACACACATGGTGCCAACTACCATCATTGACTTGAATAGGAACGCTCTCATCGATTAGGCTAACTGAATCATGATTCAATTCCACCAGAACAGAGTTACCTTCCCTGAAAAAAATATGACTCCCGACAATTGTATAACCAGTAGCGGGGGATGTTGAATTGATTGTTATCAAGCCTTGAAATAGTTTGTCTGTCATTTGCAGAATGAGGTCCCCAGAGGGTGAATTTAGTGATGATACCCTGCATAGCGGGCTAGCATCACCAAATTCACCCTCTGGGGACCTCATTCGACTTACACCTCAGCAGAATGAGGTTCCCAGAGGGTGAATTTGGTGATGCTAGCCCGCTATGCGGGGTAGCATCACTAAATTCACTCTCTGGGGACCTCATTCTGCAAATGACAGACACACTATTTCAAGGCTTGATTGTTATCGTTTGGATTTGGGTACTAAATTCACAAAAGTGGTATATTAACAAAATACCAGTTTCATTTAACCTGGGTAACAAAATACCAGTATTGTGAACCTGGGTAACTTAGCACTCAAAACTATGGGATAAAGTAGATCAAAGTCGGAATTAGAAACCAAGTCTGCAAATAGTGTGTCTGTCATTTGTAGAACGAGGTCCTCAGAGGGTGAATTTAGTTATTCTGTCTAGCACAGTGCGCTAGCATCACCAAAATTCACCCTCTGGGAACCTCATTCTGCTTTGGTCTCATCTTCTGGGAAGTATCAATAGCGTCAAATTAATATTGTTTTTAGTTCCTTTTTCCCTTCTGGGAAGTTTCTATATCCCCTAAGTTGCAGAAGATAAATTCATAATTGAGGTGACTAATGGGTGAACATCACCAACTGGGAAACTTCAATCTGATCCTAGGTCTCCCATAGCAGTTGAGGCCTATAAAGTAGATTGAGGTTCCCAGGTGGTGAATTTGTTAACGCTAGCCAGCCTTGTGGGATAGCATTACTAAATTCACACTCTGGGAACCTCATTCTGCAGAGAGAGAGAGAGAGAGAGAGAGAGAGAGAGATAATTTATTGACAAAGAGCAACTCCAACAAAATATTCACAAATAATAGTGAAGATCATAAATTTCATACAGATGACAGATGACACACTATTTGCAGGCTGGATTGGAACTCAACTCAACATAACTACAGATCTTGGAAACACACATCATGGTGGTGATAACCTGTATTTATTATACGCTCAAAGGTGATTTGTCAAAAAAATTGTGGTTATATAAATTTTGATATTGCTCAGAAGGGGATATAGAAGTTTTCACTTTCAAACTAGCTAGCATGTGTGACCGATTCACTAGTGTGTACCAATGTGCTACAGCAATATTTCAAATTCTCGCGACTCATTAGAGTTATCATTCACTGTTAATATTATAATTATAATATAAATCTACATTATGTTGAAATTTGAATCTATTATTAGGGAAATAAACGGAAGAATACGGGAGCTATATTTCTCTATTTTGCGGAACAGACAGTGATCAGCTGTTGGCTTTGATACACCCCGAGAAAGCTAAGCTTTCCGATGAATGACAACAAGCCATATTTCCGACTAAATCCTGAAAAGTTACCCATAATTCTGCTGTAGTTAAAGAGTCGATTACTTAGGCGATTGTGAGAACATTTAAATTATTGCGTAAATGGTGAATTTCTTTGGAAATGCATATAAAAAAAGAATATCGATTATTTTTGAGTGGATACCGAAAGTATGTCATTCGTGAACGACACAAGCAAGCCACTCGTGAAATTAAACATTTCTCTGGCTCACTCATGGCATAATTTTCGGTATCCACTCAAAACACTAGATATCATCTCTTTGCCCATGTGGAGGTAATCAAATTAGATTAGGTTTCACTAAATACAGTGCAGGCATACTGATGAATCAAACAATATCCAATATTCATCAACTAAATTAATTAGTTACAGTAAAGATCGACTTACGATGTTGTGAAGATAGTGAAGTATGTTCCGTGGCTGCCAGGTGATGCAAATCTTAACCACAAGCATATTGTACTCTCGTTCAAATTGGATACATTGATGTTTGGTGTGATACATTGTGAACCCTGGGCTCCATGAAACAGTATATCAAAATCATCACTTTTTTCTGCAAGAAAATATTCAGAGAATGTTGGTAAGTGTTACTCAGGCTTCAAAATATGGTGCTGCTTATTTGCTGAATGAGGAATGAGGTCCCCAGAGGGTGAATTTGGTGACACGAGCCCACTGTGCAGGCTAGCGTCACTAAATTAACCCTCTGGGGACCTCATTCTGCAAATGATCAGCACCGAATTTTGAGGCCTGGTGTTACTAAAAGTTTGTGCAGCTAGACAAAAAATATAAATGAGAGTGTCAATGACTCTTGGAGAGGGGCAAATGTTAAATGTTACAGTTAATGGAGCAATAAGGAATGCAGAATGCTATATCTATGTGATACTGGGCTGCATGGTGTGCCAATTGATTCAACTGTGGAAGCCAAGATGGCCGCTGTTGGCCATGTTTTTTAAAGAATATCAGACAAAATGGTAAGCTCCCATCTAGATGTCACCCCAAAGATCAGTATGAAGTTTGGTGACGATCGGATGAGGGATTTGGCCTGTAGGGTGTGCTAAAGGAAATTGTTGATGGACGGATGCACACATGCATGGATGGACGGACGACCAACCCATGGCAATAGCTCAACTTGGCTTTGTCAAGTTGAGCTAAAAAGAAACATTTAAATATCAAAGTCTTAAATTATTTCTAATGCAGGTGAATTGGTCACTCTCACACAGGGTCCGCGCTGGACCTAAATTTACATTTGCCAAATAATTTGCCAAATGAAAATATTTTTTGCCAAATTATTTTAGCAATTGCCAAATGCTATCCCTGATAGTATCATGTTCTGCAACATTAAGTCTTATGTTTCGACACTCGAGGTTTGAACAACTTTTGATATCGATAGAAACGTTAATATATAGTTAAACTCGCATCTATTGCGGTTTATCATATAACAATAAGCCAACCACCTAACAATACAATGGTAGAAGGGTTTCTCAGTCAGAACGGCACATCACAGGAGGATTAGTAATCCCTCCAATCATCAGTATACTAATGCTATGAGATTAACTGCATCTTAATAGAGGTGTTAACCTTCCCTAAACCTTATATAACACCACTAATACAATTATGTTGTAAGAGTTTCCTGAAATTAATGGTATTGATTTTCTAATATTTGTCAAATTGATTGAGAAATTAAAAAGTGACTTGCCAAAACTTTTGCCAAATGAAAATATGTTTTGCCAAATGTGAATTATTTTTGCCATTGGCAAATTTGGCAAGTGGCAGCGCGAACCCTGCTCTCACATGTTTTACTGTAAAAAATAGGTTCTGGAAATAATGATAGAGGGGAACTCATAATCCATGGGGGAAATTGTGATAAAAATACCAAGGTTACTTTTTAACATGGGTTATAAATTTGTTTTAAAAAGTGGCTGCCTACATAACAGCATTCAATATAATAGTAAATTTGGAATGTGCATGAGGACAAAATCATGTGCGATAATGACAGTGAAACTGAAACTGACCTTTAACCCTTTCGCTTCTATACTGAGTAAGGGATAAAATGTCACTAGTCATCCGTACGGTACTGAGTAAAGACCTACTTTATCCCTTTCTTTACTAAATGGATTCTACCAATCAGTTATGAAAGTATACACGGAATAGTCTATTATTCATCTGGAGAAATTATAAGCAGACAGCTGTGACAGATGAAAAGATAATACAAAAGCAGAATGATTTCTATTAATTGGTTGGAAATGTTCAGATAATACAGTAATGTCCTAAATAATCGACCCCTAAACCACAGCAGAATTATGGACAAATTTTCAGGATTTAGTCAGAAATATAGCTTGCTGCCATTCATCGGAAAGCTCTCGGTGAAAGCTTTCCGATGAATGGCAACAAGCCATATTTCCGAATAAATCCTGAAAAATTTCCCATAATTTTGCTTTGGTTAAAGGCAGGGTTTAGCCAGACCGGCTGCGGGTCCGTCCCACGGACCCATTCCCCCCTGTCGGTCGTTGTATGAACACTCATACACAAATAAATGACGTTATTAAAAACTTTTGCAGTCTTGTCTGTGTCAACAGGCTATATCTACACTTATTTTCATTAATATTGACAAAATGAAATCGACACAGTCCATCTCCCGAAAAAACAATAAGAAAGAGCATGTCAAATAGCGACAATAGATAGTAGATACAGCGTAATACATGTCGCGGTAACATCAAAGAATGCCTGACTGTTGAGTGCGGATATTTTTGTGCACGGGATTCCATGGATGAAACTATTCACGCTCGAAGACCCCGTGCTATCGTATGATTACATAATTGGATCAAAGAACACCCAATTGCTGAGTCGGGGATATTTTTATGCACGGGATTTTCGTGGATGAAACTACTCAATGTTGATCATTTATCTTATTGCTGTATTACCATTTGTTTTTGAGTACGATGTACCGGTAAGCGAAGTTTCTGAAAAATACATGTGATTCTCTACATGTGTTGATTATTTTTTTTTTAATAATTCAATTCTCCTTGCTAGGTATTATTGGTCAATGCATAGATGCTTTTTAGTGTTTAGATTCATTATATATACCTGTTGGAATCTTATTGTAAGTTATAAATTTGTAAACACTGTATTAAACTCGTAGCTCGTTCATTTATATAGTCTTCAATCAGACAGCAGTCTTACGTACGTAATTAAATGACTAACTATTTGGATACTATCAACAGAATTAATGCACCCACGGAAATGATCGACTTGCATAATATACGTAGCTTTGGATTGCTTTGTGGGACATTCAGGTGCAAGGAAATGGCTTCTTTTCAGTGTCAAATAACAAAATTTTTCGCCCGACGGGATGAACCATGGTGGTCCCGTCGCGTTATGTGTTTCCTCAATACGGACTCATTAATTCCTCCCTGACAGAAACCCTGTTAAAGGGTCATATGCTTCGGGCATTACTGTATTTTCAATGAGATTCCCAGAGGGTGAATTTGGTGATGCTAGCCTGCTGGGGAACTCACCATATCGAGGCCTGTAAAGAATGTTTGATGCTCCTGTAAAGTGTCTATTAATAGTCTTCTCCTGTGTTCAGTTATAGGATTTTTATTATCTCTGTTGATATATTCCACTGCACAAGGACCATAACACCAATGGCTAAGCAGATGACATGACACCTTTAGCAGTGAAGACATTATATATCTCTTTAAATACCGTACTCTTTGGCGAGTAGCTCCTTCACAAAAAATTATCTGAATATTTCCTACCAATGAATAGGAGTCATTCTGCATTTGTATTATATGTTGTCTGCTTATATTGCCTGAACATCCCTCCAGATGGTTAATAGACCATTCCAATGTATGTTTTATAACTAATAGGAAAATCCATCAAGTATAGAAAGGGTTAAATCGAAACCAATATGAATTACACATACCTTTAGCACAGTATTCTCCAGTGTATTGAGGCAGACATTGACATGAATAATCTCTTGATTCATCGATGCATGTCGCTCCATTCATGCACGTGTTATTGACACAGTCATTAATCTGATTTTCGCAATATAACCCCTCAAAATCATCCAGACAAGTGCAGTTGAAATCAGCCACTAAGTCAGTGCAAGTACCACCATTGAGACAGGTAGTACTGGTACAATCATTAATATCTATCTCACAGTCTTTACCAGTGTAACCTGAAATATATATAGGATATGAAAGATATGTTTGCTGTCCCAAGCCAATATCTAAGCACTTTGTCCCCCTCCCGCATGTTAAACGTACTAAATCTGATTCGATGGTCCCCAATATAATCAAATTCCAACAACAATAACAACTGTTTTAAATGCTGCTTCAGATATCGGAATCGATTAATTGCCCACAAATAATGCTAACCACAGTCAACTATAGTATAAAATTGCCTGAAACATGTTAATTATCAACATGTTGTTCGACTAAATTTGGCCTTATTATCAACACAAAGCCTATTGATTGTAGAGTTATCCATCTTCATCCGCAATTTGGTCTGAGACCATCGGCTCTTCAACTTTTTACTGGGCCACTAATAAGTGAAAAATAAAAGATTTAAAAAATCGATATCTAATGACTCTTTGATAGGTGGGTTCCTCGACTTGAGTCATATATTTTTTACCCCCGAATCCAAATAAATAGTAATTGAGAGGCGTTTAATCGGATTATGCATCTTTAACCTATCTGGAATGATAATTACATAACCATTGGTTGATGCAGAATTTTCTGATCACCTATTCATAAAAAAATTATGATTTAGATTTAGAAGGACAGCACTAACTATTGCACCACTGTTATGAAATAGACCAAACTGTTTAGAAGTCTAATTGACATGTCACATTATGCTATTGAATGCCTCCAGGTGGAGTGGATATACCATTTTCAAGAGTAGTTGCTATGCCGCTTTCACATACTGCATTCTCGTGGGATGGGGTGTTACATAATGTTCTTGGAAATGCTTATATAAGCACAATGTTAGATGTTGAATCTGTTCCCTGCCAATTTTTTTTTTATAGTATAGATATCTGTTTCCTCATGATTGTGAGCATCCATACCAAAATTTATTGATATCAGAAAACACAAAGCTGCGATAAATGTGCATGTGGACAGAAAACAATCATCACCATTGTCATCATCTGGGAACTTAAATATGTGTCTTGGTTTCCCATAGCAGATGAGGCTATGCAGAATGAGGTCCACAGAGGGTGAGTTTAGTTATGCTAGCCCGCTGTGCAGGGTAGGGTCACTAAATTCACCCTCTGGAAACCTCATTCTGCATATTTTGAGGGCTGTCCAATCTCAATGTAATTTGGTATGGCATGGATGCTGACTGTATTAAGCAGAATGTTTTGAGATATCAGCTCGGATGATGCGCAGACACATGTAATCCAAAAAACTCCACCCCACCCTACCAGCTCAACCTTCGAGTCTCCAACCCCACCACCGGCCCAACATTCGAGTCTCCACCCCACGCACCGGCCCAACCTTTGAGTTGGAGTATAAATTACATACATACCATCTGGACAAGCACAGAAGTAGTCATTGATGAGGTCGGTACATGGTGCATTGAGGCAAGGGCTGGCCTGACATTCATCGATATCAGTCTCGCAATTCCCACCTGTGTATCCTGGTCTGCAGCTGAAAGAATGAGAGAAGAAAAGATCAAGCTTCAATCAAGACTTCGTACCGAGTCAAGTCTGTAAATTTAGTGACGCTACAGTAATGCTCTAATTAATCGACTCCTTAGCCACAGCAGAATTATGGCTTTTCAGGATTTAGTCGGAAATATGGCTTGTTGCCATTTATTGGAAAGCTCTTGCCGAGAGCTTTCAAATGAATGGCAACAAGCCATATTTCCGACTAAATCCTGAAAAGTTACCCATAATTTTGCTGTGGTTAAGAAGTCGATTACTTAGAGCATTACTGTATCTGCACCATGGGCTAGAATCACCAAATTCACCATCTGGAAATCTCGTTCTGCTTAGGCCTCAACTGCTATTGGAGACCTAGGATCGGATTGAATTTCCCCAGTTGATGTTGGTAATATTCACCCATTAGTCACCTCGATTATACATTTTCTCTTCTGCAAATTAGCTAGGGGATATAGAAACTTCCCATAAGGGGAAAAAGTAACTAAAAACAATGTAAATTTGAGACTATAATACTTCTCCAGAAGATGAGGCAAAAGCAGATTGATGTCCCTAGATGGTGAATTTGGTGATGCTAGCCCACTGTGCGGGAGAGTATAACTAAATTCACTCTCTGGGGACCTCATTCTACAAATGGCAAACAAATTATTTGCAGGTATGTAACTAAACTCCTAAACCACAGCAGAATTATGGGTAACTTTTCAGGATTTAGTCGGAAATATGGCTTCTTGCCATTCATCAGAAGCTCTCATCGTGAGCTTTCCGACGAATGGCAACAAGCCATATTTCCGACTAAATCCTGAAAAATTTCCCATAATTCTGCTGTGGTTTAGGGTTCGATTATTTAGGACATTACTGTAGTTATGTTAAAGGGACTCAAGAAAAATTGAATTCCAGACAACTTGTTGAAATTCATATAAAGTAATGCTCTAAATAATCGACTCCTTAACCACAGCAGAATTATGGGTAATTTTTCAGGATTTAGTCGGAAATATGGCTTGTTGCCATTAATCGGAAAGGTCTCCCCGAGAGCTTTCCGATGAATGGCAACAAGCCATATTTCCGACTAAATCATGAAAAGTTACCCATAATTCTGCTGTGGTTAGCTGTGGTTAAGGAGTCGATTACTTAGGGGATTACTGTATGTAAAGCTGATCTGTTTGGCAGAAACGGTCTTTATACCTGAATTTGATATGATAGTGTGTGTATAATACCTAGTTCTAAATTTCAACTTAGTATGAGTATAAATTTCTGCTGTCCATGAACATTTTATCTACATCATAGCTGATTAAATAGTTCCATGTTACATTCGTTTAAAATTTGAAGATGTTGTCTTATCAAGTAAACATGAGGACAATTATCAGAAATCAAAAGTTGCTTAAATGGGGGAACTCTAAATGGGAATATTAACTGAATGGTATCTCGCACTGCTTATTTCTATAGTCTACCAAATTAGTTTTTTTCCGGCGACAATTATTATATAAATGAAATAAACCTATAGTAAACAAGAGTACCAGAATTTCACCAATCATGGCATTGTGGTTTAAACCACAATTCCACTTGTGGTGAACATTTGATACTGGCCGGTGTCAAAGTGACAGATCTACTTACCTACAAACATACGTTCCAGGCAGATTATTGCATGTCCCCTGATTTTTGCAGACCACACTCTCACATTCATTAATATCGATGTCACAAAAAGTGCCTTCAAATCCATTATGACAATGACATTCTAAGCTGTTGATACCATCTGTACAGTTACCGTTATGACATGGGTGCAGTTCACATTCATCGATATCAACCTATTGAAGAAATTAATACATCTATTATAATAATATTTAACCTCTCCTCTGCTGAATGACGTCATGACGTCGTGTGCTGGGCCTTTGACATTCTTGACATTTTGCAGTGGAAATATACAATGGAAATGTTGCAGAAACCATACAACTGACTTCGTGCAAAGGCTATAATCATACACAATCCTTGAACATTGTATATTGTTAGAACGATTGAGATATACTGGTCCAGTTGCAATAGTTTCTGAGTTCGCAATGGTGAATGATTTCCACCTACTAGTATGTTAAAGTAGGGTTTACATTATGTACATAAAAGTGCACACTGTGTGCTATATGGTCCATAGTACCTACATACCATATAGCACATGGCGAGCACTTTTACGTCTGTAATAGTTACGGATGTCATAGCAACAAAGAGGTTAAAGAACGTCACTGAAAGTGAAGATGATAATTAACAGAAGAAATTAAAAAAATTTAATGAACAGAAAAAAAAGCAAGAATCCAGAATGGTTTATTAACTCTCTTTTTTCCCAGAACAATGTGTTCTATTTGTTCATAAATTGATTTATGACAAAAGGGATTGGAGGACAAGTGCTAATCACTTGGAAAATCCTCCTCTTCCAGGTATAATACACAGACAAATTACAACACTGGAGACAAATAAACACTTTATTTACTGAATAGCTTAATTAGCTGTGTAAATGACCTTACAAATGGTATCACAAATATTCTGTGCAGTACAAACCCATGATGATGATGTTGTCATCTGCAATTTATTCCACACCCATTGATGCAAGATACATGAATTCAACAGAATCCCAGCCATTGAATACATAGTATTGCATACCTCTAGTGGATCTGCATTGGGTGATGCATTGGGTGATGATGCCCCGATCATTACTTGTTATTCATCAGACAAAAATCACAACAGAAGTAGCTATAGTATCAATGAAGGCGACAGCCGTGGATTGAACCTATCTGACACAACTGTGTAGATTAAATACAGAACACAACTTGCATCATAATCTTGAATCTTTCATCGAACTCACTGCGGATAGTACATAGTTACCAGTTTCCATAATGAGCCATCTGCAACTCATTTGATAAAAGATTCTCGATTAAAGGAATTGTTTTGTCAAATTTTTTTTTTTTTATCGTCATAATACTAATAATGCGAGAGCCTCGCATATACAAGAGAATACATTGGCCTAAATATTTAGCTTGACCTTGTAAGCCAGTGCATTCTCTCATATATGCAAGTCTCCCTATGGGACACTTGCATATATAAGAAAATGCACTGGCACAGAATCTTTAATGCTGCACCAGCGCAGCTCCCATCATGAAAGGGTCAACACACTGTACACAATGTTATAAACACAATGCTGGTTGGTTGCTTTATTGGGGTTTATATTCATTTCAGCTGCTAGGACATATCATGACCCATTCTAAGGGAGGGGAAAAGAACGTGCAGAGGGTTAGTTTCACCAGAAAATCTTTCCACAGCACACAGAAGTTACGGACAGGGACCAACCATAATTCTGCTGTGGTTAAGGAGTCAATTATTTAGGGCATTACTGTAGTTCCAGGTGAAAGCTCCAGTAATAAAAAAAAATTCTAATTTGGCATCAGTTTGACAACAAGTGACATATGTAGGCATTGTAATATATTCATTGATTTAACCCTTCCATGACTGGAACTTCCTGAAATTGTGCGATAAACCTGTGCCAATGCATTCTCTTACTCGCATATATAAGAATGCATTGGCCTAACAATAGTTACCTTGACCAAATAAGCCTGTGTATTCTCTTATATTTGCGAGGCTCCCTATGGGAGACTCGCATACATAAGAGAATGCACTGGCACAGGATCTTTAATGCTGCACTAGCGCAGCTCCTGTCAATAAAGGGTTAAATCTTACTTGACACTTATGTCCAGTGAATCCAGGCAGACATGCACAAGAGTAGACATAGCTGCTGATTGCTACACAGGTGCCATTGTTTTCACACGGAGAGCTTCCGCACACATCCAAAGATTCGTCACATTTATCACCTGAAAGCAAGGGGAGTGCCGATAAGTTCTACTTCTTACATGTAATACCATATATTTAGCTCAATTTAATGTAGTTTTCAGCCCAAGGGCCTTGAATGTCTACATGTTTCCACATCCAAAAATCAACAACAAACGCTGTCTGTTCCCACAACTGTAAGTCACTTTTGTCATGACATTGGTGACAGATCAAATGACGGAGACATCCCTGCAATCATTTACGCGGAAATTTAATCCACTTTTACCATAGCTGTCTTTGATTTTGTCGAATGACAGCCCATGTATGTCTAGCATGCGTTTTCCCATAAATACCTATGCATCTACTATGCACTGGTGTCACAAGTTTTATTTCATTTCAAATTATGATTTAGATGTAAGACTTTCTTCATGATCTTCCGCATTACATAAAGAACCTCCTAAAAATATACATTTTAACACTTTCTATGCTATATGGATTCTCCTGTCGGTTATAAAAGTATACACTGGAATGGTTTATTATTCATTTGAAGGGGTGCTCAGGTAATATAAGCAGAAGACTGACAGATGAAAGAAAATACAAGAGCAGAAGGCTTTCTGAATGATTCATATTACTTGGTGGGAAATGTTCAGATAATAAGTTCAACACACGACCTATGATTGTTTGTTGAACTTATTATCTGAATATTTCTTAAGGGAACTACTCATCAATGAGTATTTAGTATAAAAAGGATTAAAGGGACCCAAGGTTCCCGCAGTCGGGAAATGTTCAAATAATATATAAGTCTGTAAAAACATCACCACAAAGAATAACATGGACAATTAGAAACACTTTGTTCTTGTATTAATTATTGATAGCTCTCCAATAACGAGATACCACGTGTTGAAACCATTGTTATGTAAACAAAACTGTTGCAGTGATTTGTCAATAAATCACCTAGTAAGTTAACCCTTCCATGACTGGAACGTCCTGAAATAATGCAAAAACCCTGTGTCAATGCATTCTATTATATATGCGAGCCTCGCATATATAATAGAATACAATGGCCTTACAATATTTAACTTGACCTCATAAGCCATAGCATTCTCTTATATATGCAAGGCTCCCATATATGGGAGACTCGCATATATAAGATAATGCACTGGCACAGGATATTTAATGCTGCACCAGCGCAGCTCCTGTCATGAAAGGGTTAAAAGATATTAGCCTAAATATGATTTTTACGAATATTATTCAATACTTTGACCTTTTCCAAGGTTTGTTGTCAAGTTTTGATCAACCCATTCAAGCCTTGAAATAGGGTGTCTGTCATTTGCAGAATGGGGTCCCCATAGGGTGAATTTAGTGATTCTACCCCGCATAGCAGGCTAGCATCACCAAATTCACCCTCTGGGAACCTCATTCTGCTGAGTTGTAAGCAGAATGAGTCCCCAGATGGAGAATTTGGTGATGCTAGCCCACTATGCGGGGTAGCATATCTCAATTCACCCTCTGGGGACCTCATTCTGCAAATGACAGACACCCTATTTCAAGGCTGGCTTTCATTGCCAAGTCCGATTTTTGTATCAACCCATATTCCCTTGATCATTTTTCAAATTTATTGATTATAATAATGTGATACATTGATGGAAAGAGCTCTAAGTCTTAGAGTCTAAGAGCTATTTCCATCAATGTATCACATTATTATGATCAATAAATTTGAAAGGATTATGCCACATAACACTGGTTTTGAATATGCAGAATATTGTTATTAGAGTGTTATTAATAATGAGAATAAAAACAAAGTAGATCTATTTTTACATGTACTGTTATTGACAGTTGTTTTAACAAACTTTTATAACATTTATGCTTTTTCAACAGACCCACTTAGACGAACTTGAGCAAGCCTGCAAATAGCGAGTCTGTCATTTGCAGAATGAGGTCCCCAGAGGGTGAATTTAGTAATTCTATCCTGCACATGCAGCGAGCTAGCATCTGTATCTGTATTATTTCGGCGGAGGAGCCTCTCGGTATCACCAAATTCACCCTCTGGGAACCTCATTCTGTTTAGGCCTGATCTTCTGGGAAGTAGCTATAGTATCAAATTAACACTGTTTTTAGTTATGTTTCCCTTCGGGGAAGTTTCTATATCCCCTAATTTGCAGAAGATAAAATGCATAATCGAGGTGCCCAATGGGTGAACATCATCAACTTCAACTGGGGAACTTCAATCCGATCCTAGGTCTACCATAGCAGTTGAGTGCCTAAGCAGAATGAGGTTCCCAGAGGGTGAATTTGGTGGGATAGCGTCACTAAATTCACCCTCTGGGGACCTCATTCTGCAAATGACAGACACGCTATTTGCAGGCTTGAAATAGGGCTGCACGGTATTTCGATAATATACCGTTTATTCGATATCGTTTTGAATACCGATAGAACCCGAATAGATTTTTGGACTATTCGATATATCGAGTACGTCGGTTTCCATTTCAAGGTATCGAATAAAGATTTTTTAAAAGTAAAATTCTCGTATCTACCATTGGTAATCAATGTGGCTTGTGACGAAACTCGCAAAAGGAAATAACATATTATGCGATATAATCCGTGTAGAGCTATATAATGGGATATGTAGTTTCGTATCTGTGTACCTAATTAAGGGAGTATGCTATGGGATTTCATTCACAGCTTGCAACAGTCAGTCGCGGCGTCGCTATTGCGTATGATCCCGGGAATAAAACAAAGGGCGCCCTTAGTCTGCATTCAGTGTTAACTGACTGTGACTGGTTTGAAATGACATACGTCGCACCTCATGTGCATATAAGCTTCTCATGCCGGAGTAAAGCTTAAATCAACACAATACAAAGGCGACTTTGAGAATGATAGCTCTACATGGGAGTGACAGTGAAACAAAATTGAGTCAAGCTAATGGGTTCGCTATAATACCTTGTGAAAACATAATTAACATTGGTATATATCTACCTGAAGGCTGTCCCATAATTCAATTGAAAATGGATCTTGTGGCAAAAGTTAACACTAAGTCATTGGTTTGGACGCATTTCAGGTTTGAAAAGGGTAAAAAGTAAATACAAGTACAGAGTACATATTAATATGCGTTGTTGATTCTTTCAAAATACGAAACTATGTCCCGACGAAGCTACGAAGGATAACTCACTGTTGAGAAAATGCTAGGATATTCTGACTTGGATTACTTATTCGGTATTTAGTCATACCGCGGTAAGTTAAAATATTAGTTATTCGATACGTTTTTTTCATTACCGTGCAGCCCTAGCTTGAAATTGAGTCCCTTTAACTCTATTTAGATGAGGACTCATGATCAGGTTGTATGGAAAGAGACTTAGAAGCAAATATACCTCCCCAGAAATCTTTGCAGACACATTTATGTGAGTTGACGCCATCTTCACAATACTCTGTCCCTTCAATGCTACACTGAGCAGTAGCACAGTCATCAATATTAGTCTCACAGTTCTTTCCGGTGAATCCTGAAAATAAGAATATGTTGATCATATACTATACAGAACATGATGCTGGCCATTTGCAGAATGATTTCCCCAGAGGGTGAATTTAGTGACAACATGCTAGCATCAACAAATTGATCCTCTGAGGACCTCGTTCTGCTTAAACCTCACCTCGTCTGGAAAGTACCCTTATTATAAAACAATATATTTTTTTTAGTTTCTTTATGCATAATCGAGGTGCCCAATGAGGGTACATCACCATCTTGAGTCTAGGTCTCCATAGTAGATGAGGCCATGCAGAATTAGGTTCCCAGCTGATGAATTTGAAAAAGAGAGGGACTACTTCAATTAGTGAACACTGTAAATAAATAAGTATGTAAAATAAATCTGTACCAAATGATAATTAAGCGGAACTGGCTTGTTCGAACCCCAAAATTATGCATCCATAATTTGGTATGTATACATAATTTGGTATGTATCCAAAGTTTGGTATATATCCATAATTTGGAAAGTGGTATCTCAATACATACCTACGCAGAAGATTTCCAAACAAATTTGTTGATGCGCGCTGAAAATATGTTTTGTTTCTTATATATTTTGACAAATTTGAGATGGTACCTGTATACCATGGGAGGAAATCTAGATCTGTCATCGCTCTGAAATGTTTATGGTACAACATCATTTGGATGACTAAAATGCACAGAAATCAGTGCATGGAGTTTTTTTTATAAATAGCTTCATATTAAGTTAACGCACATTTCCGGACATTCCGTTTTCAATTTCTGATGAATACAAATGGTACCATTTTATACTGGGCCCATACATTGTGTTCGAAGTTGTAGTTTTTATTACTTACACGAGTCTTTTTGGGACATATAATGCTCGTAGAAAGGTAAAAATTCAAAAGCGAATATTGTTAGGTGTAATTTGGAGCCAATTCACCATGTGGCTTTAAAATATGAGTACATTTGAATTAAAAAATACATGAACACAAATTTTAGAGATAAAATATGATCCATCTTTGTTTAATTTGTAAGGATAAAAAGAAAACATGAGAAAGTTCATCAGATTCAATTGTATAAATGTTGTGGCTGTTTTTTTTAACTTATTAGTTGAAAATCACTAAAAATGAATCAATGGGAATCAAATAATCCGCATCAAGGACTATTTGTAATCAAAGATTTTTATTATAATTTTTTTTGTCAGTAAACAAACCTTGCGTACAGTTACACTCATACTGCATTGCGTGATGAATACAGCTGGCATTGTTGGCACATGGTGGTGCAACGCAATGGTCGAGGGGTGTCTCACATTGTCTGCCAGTAAACTTTGGCTGCAATGTGTACAAGAGAATATTACATACTGGAATCAATTACTTCTGAATTAAGCAAAAGAATCTCCAATGAAAGCTCGAACAAGGAGGTATAGGGGGCTACCTATTACAGTTGTTTTGCACTGGGGTTTTGGGAGGGGGGGGGGTACCAAAAAAAGCTTTATATGCAATTAATAACTATTAACCTTGTAATGAAGAAAGATGCGGTGGTGCAGCATTAAAGATCAAAGTAAATATTGTAAGGCCAATGCATTCTCTGATATATGTGAGGCTCCCTATATAAACTAGACTTGCATATATAAGAGAATGCATTGGCACGGGGGTTTCCGCAAAATGTCAGGAAGCTCCAGTAATAGAAGGATTAAAGATGGCTTTCAAGTTAAATAGACATGATTGTTCATACAGGAGGGGAGTAGTTGCACAACATGCAGTTGTTTGAAAATTTTTGAGCATGATGTCCTGTTTTCAATCTTATGTTTTCACATGTGGACAAAAGAGTCATACATGAATGTTGACAAGATTTAATAATCATTGCTAATTATTTTATAAACATATTCTTAAGTGGCTCTAAGAGTGTTGAAATTCATATCATTATCGCAGATAACTTAAGCAATGTCAAAACAATGTACACATATTAACACCTACATAACAACTAGAGTAATGTCCAAAATAATCGACCCCTAAACCACAGCAGAATTATGGGAAATTTTTCGTGATTTAGTAGGAAATATGGCTTGCTGCCATTCTCGATGAGAGCTTTCCGATGAATGGCAACAAGCCATATTTCCGACTAAATCACGAAAAAATTTCCCATAATTCTGCTGTGGTTAAAGGGTCATATACATTACTGTAGGTGTCTACACCACATTTAAATAGGACAAAGCGATCACAGCTTGAGTGATCTTGCACAAGGGGCACAAGATTTGAACATTGAAGTACATTGATGTGATACAAACATGATCATTAGTATATGCCTATGATGATGTATGGCAAAGTCAATTTACTTACCGGACAGACACACTTATAGTCATTAACCCTGTCCATACAAGTACCATTATTATTACAAGGAACCGATTCACAATCATCAATATCAATTTGACACTGCTTCCCTGTAAAGCCTGCAAACGGAAAATAAAACGTTTGTCCAGAGAGTACACATGTACCAAGAAATGGTCTGCGAGTATGAAAAATGAGGGACCATATTAAAGTGAGAACAACGCTGATCGACTAAAAATTCAGGTTAGGCATGTATGATTATATGTCGGTCATTAGGCATGTATGATTATATGTTACATGTTAGGCATGTATGATTATATGTCGCTCATTTGAAAGGTCCCGTGCACATTTGCATTTGGGCGGGTGAGGAGATCCCGTGCAGCGATTGCCTTTTTGGGGGCGGACGTGTCATTTTGCCACAAGATAGACCAAACGGCGAACCAAGCTCACACAGCATCGCTAACCTCTCTCGCGTTATCGAGTTATGGTGAGACAAGAACTGATTCTGGTAGATATTGGCAGCGAACGGCAATCACTATCACCAGGCACATGTAGGAAAAAGGGCAATTCGTTTGAACGGTACGAACCCCCTTGCCAACTGGCTTGCTAGTTTACTATATATTAAAAACAGTAACATTAAAACAGTTGCAGGGACACCGAAAGCACTAAAGGGCAAGGGGCAAAGCAGTCAAGAGGGCACTTTTCAAGTATGCACTGGACTCCCATGGGCCAGGGCAAGGCGGGCAAGTACCCCTGCAAGCCCCCTTTCTCTGGCGTCCCTGAACAGTTGATTTCCTAGACAGGTGAAAATGAGAATTCTACATAGGTCGGTGCATAGATTAAAAATATGGTCACCTCAGCACAAGCCTGAATATAGTGTGTCTGTCATTTGCAGAAGAGATATCCAAATGGTGAATTTAGTGACGCTATCCCACACGGCGGGCTATCATCACCAAATTCACCTTCTTGGAACCTCATTCTGCTTCGGCCTCAACAGCTGCTATGGGAGACCTAGGATAGATTGAAGTTCCCCAGTTGAAGTTGGTGATGTTCACCCATTAGTCACCTCGGTTATGCATTTTATCTTCTGCAAATTAGGGGATATACAAACTTCCCAGAAGGGAAAAAAGTAACTGAAAACAATGTTAACAAGAGGTGTTCACTCGAGTGCTAGTATACCCCCACCATGGCAAATTCAACCCGCATTATCCGTAAACCCAACAAAAAAGATTTTTAACTTTAAAGAATAATTCGGACTAATAATATCGATATGGTGCCACAAGAAGCTTGTACAGAAAAAATTATTCAAATTGGTTCATATTTGTTAAAGTTATTAAGTCGGACAGAATTTTCTAAGTCAAAATAAGTCGAAAATGAAGTGTAATATTACGAAAAACAGTCTGAGCCAATCCCTAGCCGCATCATGTAGAGAGGGTATTGTGAGAAGCATGTATACCAAAAATTATTGAAATCGGTTCATATTTGTTAAAGTTATTATGTCGGACAGAATTTTCTAAGTCAAAATAAGTCGAAAATGAGGCGTAACTTAAAAAAAAAATTAGTATCATCCGGAGAGGCAGTCCCAAGGAGATTGCATACACAAAATTATTGAAATCGGTGCATAGTTGTTCGAGTTATGAGGTCGGACAGACGGACAGTACGACACATGGATGGAGAAAGCGTGACGGACGGACAGACAGACGGACGGACGCAGTCAATCCAGTATACCCCCCATTTTCTTCGAAAGTGGGGGTATAATTAGAGACTATAGATACTTTCCAGAAGATGAGGCCTAAGCAGGATAGCATCACAAAATTCACCCTCTGGGGACCTCATTCTGCAAATGACGGACACACTATTTGCAGGCTTGCCTCATCACCTTCTTACCTATCTGACAACTTACCTGGAGTACAGTTACATTTGAAATCGTTGGTCTGATCCACACAGGTTCCATTGTTTTTACAGGCATTGCTGTAGCAATCATTTATGTTATGCTCACAATCCTTCCCTGAAAATCCCGAACCCTGTGGATGGGTAAAAAAACCATGTTAGTATTGTGTTAAAATTGGTTGTATCAGGTTTTATATTGGGTTTAAATCTCATACACTATGGGACAAAGTCGGAAATTTGACATTTCCCAAAATTGCTGTAAATTCCCCTACATTCTGAGTATAAACCAAAATAATAATTTTATTCCCAACTCTGTTTCCAATTTAAATATTATTAAGTTTAAAATCTTAACCCTTTGTATACTAAATACTCATTAATGAGTAGATCCCTTCGGAAATATTCAGATAGTAAGTTCAGGTCATTTGTTGAACTTATTATCTGAACATTTCTCACCAATGAATATGAATCCTTTTATATAATAGAACTTTGTATTATCTTTTCATCTGACAGTTGTCTACTAATTTATCTTAGACAGCCCTCCAAATGAATAATAGACCATTCCAATGTATACATTATAACTGAATGGGATAAACCATTTAGTATATAAAAGGGTTAACTTGTCCAATATAATAAAAAACAAGTCCTGCCCCAAATGTTCACCTTTGGTATCTTTATGGAAGAGAAGAACTCAATGCCGATATCGAAACAGATAAGTATCAATTGTCAACGTTATAAGATTTATGCACTCACAGAACAGTCACAAGTGTAATCTTCGACTAAGTCATTACATGTTCCTTGATCATTACATGTGACATGTACACAGTCATCTTTATCCTTATCACATCTGCAAAATAAATTTTTTAACTCTTAGCTTTAGGAAGCTGCACATGTTTTTAAGACAATGCACATTTGGATTGGGTGGGATTCAAACCCTGGCGTGTGATGGTGAGTGTGCCATGTGCCATCAGACGTCAATACCACATGGCTACCGAAGCGACCCCTAAAAAGGAAGCTCAAATGGCCACTGTATTCCGACGTCGCACTTAGGACATTATATGCACATTTTTAATGTCTTTCTGTGTTAAGTTTTCTGACGTCGCACTTAGGACACTATATGCACATATTTTAAAGATTTCTCTGTGTTAGGTATATGCCAGCCTATAAATGAAATAATGTTACATTCAGTGGGTTCATGTGAAATAACATAAATTTTTACAAAAGTCTGAAACAACCATCATCAACAAGTTGACTTTGTTCTTATTTACATCATCAATAACTTTCCAATAACGAGATTTCAAATATCAAAACCAATATAATGTAAATATTACTGTTACAGTGGCATTACCAACCGTGTCGAATAATATACCAATGTTTAATAAAAACTTAATGACTGTAAACATTAGAAAAGGTCAAAGCATAGAAAAATATTCTGAAAATCATATTAAGACTAAAATATTTGAACTTACAATGCAATTAGCGATGTTCATTGACAATTTACTGCAACAGTTTTTTTTATATAACAATGATTTCAACACCACAAGATTTTGTTATTGGAGTAAATTATCCATTATAATCGATTAATATAAGAACACAATTGATCTATTTCTCCATTGGTGGTGATGTTTTAACAGCTAGACTTTTATAATTTTTACACTTTATCCAGTGTGAAAGCCTTGGGTCCCTTTAAAGTTCTATTTTAATAGCTGATAAAATACTACTTACATATTAGTCTAGCTCTCATGCAGGTACAAAATATAGATTTGTAACTTAAAATGTTCACTGCCGACTGAGTTATCTTGTACTTTTTGCAGGTAAATGAATGGGCGTCAGCAGTGAACGTGTTAAGAACACTCAAAATCAACTTATTAAATTCAATCCCCCACCAATTCAGATCCAATAACACATTGCTGATATATGTTCAAGATTGTAATACAAACCTACCTAAAGCTGCTTAGAAGATGCCGTGTGGGAGAGAAGCAATGACTATAAGTGTCATCACTTAAGCTTCGATCCCTTTGTTGATATAATTATTTCAATAAAATATGTTTAATTTAATCTACAAGAAAAGACCTGATTGGTCAAAATTCTGTGTTCCCGTGGATATTGTGATGCATTTCGTGGTACAATTCTACATTGAACCACAAAATTCTAATTGAACCAAAAAAAGTCCAATGCCACATTGTCAATTGCCTAATTTGAAGTGGTTAAAATCATGCTAGGCTGAATAAACAGACATGCAATAAGTACCTCCTAAAGACTTGTACTGATTGTAGTTTGATATATGATAGAAATAAACCTTACATAAACCTGAAGAGCAAGCCTGCAAATAGTGTGTCTGTCATTTGCAGAACGAGCTCTCCAGGCAGTGAATTTAGAGACACTATCCCGCACAGTGGGCAAGCATCACCAAATTCACCCTCTGGGAACCTCATTCTGCTTAGGCCTCAACAGCTATGGGAGACTTAGGATCAGATTGAAGTTCACCAGTTGAAGTTGCTGATGTTCACCCTTTAGTTACATTGTTTATGCATTTTATCTTCTGCAAATTAGGGGATATAGAAACTAAACAGAAGGGGAAAAGTTACTAAAAAACAATGTTAATTTGAGACTATAGATTATTGACTTCCCAGAAGATCAGGCCTAAGCAGAATGAGGTTCCAGAGGGTGAATTTGGTGATGCTAGCCCACCATGTGGGATAGCATTACTAAATTCACCCTCTGGTGACCCCATTCTGCAAATTACAGACACACTATTTGCAGGCTTGCTGTAGAGCAAGTAGAAGGGACAAGGAAAAGGGAGTCACCATTTCATAGTGATGTAATTTTTGACATAAGAACATCAAGAAACGTGGAGCATCGTATGGCATATTTCTGAAACCCAATTCTCTCTAGCATTTTGACCAGATCGTCCCATTGAATTACAAAAGAAATAATTGGCGTGTGTAGTCAAATTTTAATGCATAAACTGACTCCACTTTGCATCTCACTGCAATCAGTTTATTTGTGGTTAAATTTAATTATACACGCCGATGTGCCGTCTATTTATTTCTTCAACAGACATGGGCAGAGTCAATCCAGTATAGCAATTAACATTTTTCTTTGAAAAGTTGAGGTATAAACATTTTTTTTAATTGCATATTCATTCAGTATAATCATTCCGTTTTAGTTACCTATCTCCTTCGAAGCCATCGAAACAATCACATGAGAAATTCAGGTGGCTATCAAGACAGATTCCCTGATCACAGCTTGTCTCATCACACTCAATAGTTTCCTGCTCACATAGGTTTCCAGTCCAGCCTATAAATGTAATGATAACAATGAGCTTCCAGCCAGCCGATAAATGTAATAACAATAAGCTCCCAGTCAGCCTATAAATCTAATAATAACATCAATAAGTTAGCTCCCAGCCAGCCTATCAATATAACAATAAGCTCCCAGCCATCCTATAAATGTAATAACAATAAGCTCAGTCAGCCTATAAATCTTATAACAATAAGCTAGCTCCCAACCAGCCTATCAATATAACAATAAGCTCCCAGCCATCCTATAACTGTAATAACAATAAGCTCACAGTCAGCCTATAAATCTAATAATAACAATAAGCTAGCTCCCAGCCAGCCTATCAATGTAACAATAAGCTCCCAGCCATCCTATAAATGTAATAACAATAAGCTCAGTCAGCCTATAAATCTTATAACAATAAGCTAGCTCCCAACCAGCCTATCAATATAACAATAAGCTCCCAGCCATCCTATAAATGTAATAACAATAAGCTCACAGTCAGCCTATAAATCTAATAATAACAATAAGCTAGCTCCCAGCCAGCCTATCAATGTAACAATAAGCCCACAGCCATCCTATAAATGTAATAATAACAAAGAGCTCCTCCCAGTCAGCCTATAATTGTAATAATAACAATGAGCTCCCAGCCAGCCTATTAAATGTAACAATAACAATGAGGTAGCTAGCTCGCAGCTACCCTATAAATGTAATAATAATAATGTTTAGATGGAATTGGAGAAATTCAAATTTCAAACATTGGTCACTATAACTACTGATGTCAGCTGTTTTGCGTGAAAGGCTGACTTCAGTCTGTCAAAACTAATTGAGTTAGCACATTGACTGCCGACTACGAGTTATCTCATACATTTTGCATGTCATTGAATGGGAGTTGGCAGTCAACGTGTTAATACAATAGTGTGTAACAAGCATGATAACTCAATGCATATATAGCCATACACCTCAAAACTCAATATGGTCAGTTTAAGTGAATGAAAAACTTTAAAGGTACTCAATCCGAACAGAGGGTCCCCATCTCAACAGATTCCAACAACAACAATCCGATCAGAGGGTCCTATATTACTGTTTCTTTGGCTTTGGGGGTAAAAAATATTTGATTCGAGTCGAGGAACCCATCAAACAAAGCTCAGAGTTATTAGATATTGATTTTTGAAATTTGTTATGTTCTCGAGATGAGTACTAATAATTGCCGTCAATTTCGTAACCTGCTCGATATTTGTACACCAAAACTCTATTCAAACAGACAAGGATAGATAACTCTAAAATCAAGTGGTAATAATAACGCAATTTTGACTGAGATCTGGGCCAGAAAGTATTCCCGATAATGAAAAATAATAGATTTCTAAAATTGATATCTAACAAATCAGAGCTTTGATGGGTGACTTCCTCGACTCGAATCAAATATTTTTGACCCCCGAAGCCATTGAAATAGTAATTGAGAGGAGTTTTATCGGATTGAGTACCTTTAAGGTTTAGAACATAAATATTCCGGGAAAAAATGCACAGGCATTTTCCTTTCACTTGTGTCGTAAAATGGATCATGTGGACCTTGATTCACGAAAATAAGATATTGTTAGAATTTCTAGCAAATTGTTCTCAATCACTATCACACTATTGTTTTTATGATGTATACCTGCTGGGCATATACAAGTAAAAGAGTCGATATCATCTTCACACGTTCCTCCATTGTAGCAGAAGTTACCCTGGCAATCGTCGATGTTTTCAGAACAGTCGTCACCTATAATGTTTTAGAAAAACAATTGTGTATGTTCACTACTATATATATATATATCTAAAAAAAATTGATGTTTGAAATTAGTACCAACAGCACTTTCATAAAACAAAATTCAGCAGGCTTATTTCTAATGAAAAATATATAAAATAAAACCTCTAAAACATTTATTTAAAATAAGACCATGAAAAGTCAAATTCCCATTTCTCAGGCCAAAACTATTATAAAAGCATGCACTCGCGAATATTTATATCTTAACTTTGCGTGGACTAATCAGTCTTGATTGGTTCATGCCCTGAGATACCTAATTGTTACATGAGGACACTACGTAACTCATAACTAGACCATATAACTTAGGCCACGTAAAGTCAAATTCCCATTTCTGAGGCCTGGGCACATGATCCCAGAACCCCGTCTCAACCCTGTCTCAACCTATTTATTCGTATTCAATCTGTCTGTTAATGTTTTAACCCTTTCACAGCATTCTGAAATTTTGTGAAAACCATGTGCTAATGCATTCTTATATATGTGAGTCGTCCATAGATTGCCTCACATATATAAGAGAATTCATTGGCCTAATAAATTATATATTATTATTATTGTTTATAATTGTTAAAAAATGTAAGAATTTTTTTTTTTTAAATGACAAAAAATTGTTAAAGAATATAAGAAATAATGATAAAAAAAATGATAAAAATGATTAAAAAATGTAAGAAAAAAAGATAAAAATTGACAAAGAATGTAAGAAAAATGATAAAAATGATAAAATTGTTAAAAATCTGAGAAAAATGATTAAAATGATAAAATTGTTGAAGAATATAAGAATTTTTTTTATATAAATTGTCATAGAATGTAAGAAAAAAATATAAAAACTGATAAAAATTGTTAAAGAATATAAGAAAAAATTATCTTTAAATTGTTTTTAATGTTGTGCCAGCGCAGCTCCCATCGTGAAAGGGATAATCGATACCAAATAATTGCAGTATGTTTTTTATACAAACAAGAACAGAATTGAGATCGAACAGACCCATTTACTTGTACAGATTTCCAATTCATTACTGTCATTGGTAACTGTGTTCAGACATTTGTTAAACATGTGATGCATTTCTGCTGCAATTTCAAAAAGAAATGTGTCACTCATACTTGATTGGGCATATTTTGAAAAAATAAATGACATGAAATATATCATTTATTGACATCTGTTCAATCAATGCACTAAATAATACCTAACGGCTTTATTTCACATGCTGATAACATAGTTATAACATTGTTTTATGTAACCTTCATGTGGCGAAATCATTAGCCTTTATTGATATACAACAAAATGATAGGCTATTTTATATAAATTGATTACATTTCATCTCGACTTATCTTTGTGTGTTAACCCTTTCATGAGGTTCATGATGGGAGTCGCTCTGGTGCAGCATTAAAGATCCTGAGCCAGGATGTTTGGGGGGGGGGGGGGTGTCTCACCCCCAACTTTGGTCAAAATTTTCAACAGTTGGAAATTTCATACCTGCCAAATCATTAGTTGGAAATTTCACACCAACAATAGGTTGAAAATGTTCTTGTAGTTTGATTTTCGGACAATTTATTGGGGGGAATTAATTGTTTTTGGACCAATATTTGCATATTTTCCAATTTTTGGTCAAAATTTTGGACTGAAATGGTCATCAGTTGGAAATTTTCCAACCTTATGGGGGTGACAGGTTGGAAATTTCCAACACTTGGAAAGCTTGTGTCCTGGTCCCTCCCCCGTGGCCAGTCAAAAACTGCTAGTTAATTTAAGAAAACAATATTGTCAAACATTTGGTTAACATTGTCATTGGAATTGTCATCAGTTGAAAATTTTCCAACCTAAGTGGGTGTGCCAGATTTGAAATTTCCAACTCTAGGAAGGCTTGAGGCTAGTCTAGATGCTAGGATTTTGCGATTTTCTTGTTCAGATTTCAAAATTTTCCCATACCAGGCCGAACCATGGTCGGCCCAGTGTGTCATTGTCCCTCCCCCATGGCCAATACAAAACTGCTAATTAGTTTAAGAAAATAATCAACAATTTTACTGCATTTAGTCCAACATGTGGACTGAAATGGTCATCAGTTGGAGAATATTCCAACCTGAGAGGGAGCATGAGGTTTGAAATTTCCAACACTAGGAAAGCTTCAGTTGAGGCAAGTCTAAATGCTAGGATTTGCGTTATTGTATAGTTTTCAATATTTTCTCACACCGAGTCAGAACTATTTCATTGGGTCAACGAATAATAGACCCCTATGAATTAAAATGATTTGACAGTACCAAACACAATCTAAGGATATACCGTAATGCCCTAAATAATTGGCTCCTTAACCACAGAAGAATTATGGGTAATTTTTCAGGATTTAGTCGGAAATATGGCTTGTTGCCATTCATCGGAAAGCTCTCAGTTGAAAAGTTACCCATAATTCTGCAGTGGTAAAGGAGTCGATTATTTATAGGGCATTACTGTATATATCCATGTCCTCTTCCTGTTGCCACCATGAATAACAAAAAATTTTGGCTGATTCTCGGTTATTTTATAACCGGTCATATGACACGTGCGAGCTGGATTAATTACATTATAATACTTGTTCTTTACTAAAAACTAACAAATAGATTTAGAAATCATGATGTGAAACCATATAAGATTGGTTAAATAGCAAATATTTTATAAATCAATCAATTGATTAATTATTTAATTATTTGGCACTGAATATAGGCACGCAACAAGATCGAGAAATGTGAAAATGTGATTGAAACAAATAAGAAAGGAAACATACCATTGAAGCCATCTGCGCAGTGGCATTTGTAATGTCTAGGAAATCTCTCGCAAGTTGCGCCATTTTGACAAACATCACCTGAGCAATAGTCAATTTCTGGAAAGAGAAAAATATTAACCTCCTTACTGATGAATGACATCATTACGTTCTGTGGTAGGGCATTTACGTTTTGGCCATTTTCCAATGGAAAAATAAAAACGGAAATATCTTGAATACTATAAACTGAATCAATTGAAAGTTTACGAACTACAACTTCCCATTCAAATGGCTAATGCCAAGTTTTAAATTTGGCAAAGACTCCACTATAAATATATAAACTTTGTGGTTTTATTTCAGTCAGTGACTTGCAGTTCACGTTCGATAGATAGTTTCTTTTGGAACATGGGATACTGGTGACTGAATTTCATGAAACAGGTAGTGTATGGCAAGACATATGTGACATAAATGTCAGATTCGATCGACATTTGAATGTTCTTTATTGGTTAACTTGTTAGATGATGTATGCCAACTTAATCTGTCTGGAGACGAAGATCTGCGAATTCTTTCAGGGTATACAGAACCTGATATATTATAGAATTCCGTTCTTCAATACATTTTCATTGCACGGTGATCACATTAGCATCGTCTCGCACAATGCATCGTGGCAATAAACATAATTAGGGCAGACTGTATTACCGGTCGCTAATTTGATACAGTCCCTTACCTGTACAAGAGCTGTAGTTGGAAGCTCCAGGTCCATTGGTTGCTAGGGCTGGTGGGCAGCTTACACACTGTTTAGATTTAGGTTCTTCTGAATATGTATGAATGGGGCAAACGTCACATGGTTCTAATCCATTCTGGCTGAAGTTACCTGACTCGCAGGGAGCTGCAAAAAGTGTTGAAACATTTAATGATAGTGTAACTCTTGCAGGCCACAATAACAACAACATCATGTATATAAAACCAAATTTCAAGACTGCAGCTAGCTTTTTTAGGAATAAAATACAGATAAAACTTAAGACTGGATAAATTATTTGTCAATAAAGGCATAATAAAGTGGTTTACTTCTGATACAGCTGAGCATAGTTTGCAGTGAAATATCCTAGTTGAAAATTTCTTATCCTAGATTGAAGGTGCTAACAAGATAGAGTTCTCCCTCTTGGTATTCTCCAAACAAATTGTGAGATTTCTGTTCTAAAATAGCGACAAAAATTGCCCTGAGAAAACTTTTTTCAGACAGATGTCAAAGATTCATATCTATTAGTTTATACCCTGGAATCTATATGAAACTTGCTAGGAAGAGATACATGTATGTAACATTATCAATGAACAAGCCTGGATATAGTGCGTCTGACATTTGCAGAATGAAGCCCCCAGAGGGTGAATATAGTAATGCTACTCCACACAGTGGGCTAGCATCATCAATTACACCCTCTGAGGATGACTCATCTTCTGGGAAGTATCTATAGTCTCAAATTAGCACTATTTTTAGTGTTACTTTTTCCCTTCTGTTCGGTAAATTTCTATATCCCCTAATTTGCAGAAGATAAAATGCATAATAGAGGTGACTAATGGGTGAACATCACCAACTTCAACTGGGAAACTTTAATCTGATCCTAGGCCTCCAATAGCAGTTGAGGCCTAAGCAAAATGAGGTTCCCAGAGGGTGAATTTGGTTACAATCTCTTTGATCTGTATCACACCCAGTGATAGCAATTAATCCCAATACACCCAACTGGGGTGTCTCGTACTAAACAGTCACCAGCTAATGTGACACACAAAAAGGAACTCAACAACAATGCATGAAAATCTTAATGAATGTCCAAGCGATGCATGACTGTTTACTAAACATCTCCCAGACATCAAGCACAGCGGCCAGGGACAAGTTGCCCCACCCGCCATACAGGACGGACATAATCTAAAGACAGTAAAACATCGCATTATAGATATCATCAAATCCATCCCTGACTCAGATCACAGCATCTCAAACTAAAAAGAAGGCGATTATAAGTAAATTTCCACTCTTCTTGTATCTTACAAATGCCATTGTTGTTGCAATTAATATAGTAAGAAAGTACAGTAATGCCCTAAATAATCGACTCCTTAACCACAACAGAATTATGGGTAACTTTTCAGGATTTAGTCGGAAACACCGTACTGACCCAGTTCAAAGCCCATGTTCGTGTTTAGGCCCACCCATATCTTTTGACCAAATTCCATGCACAGGGGTATATTCGTGTTTAAGCCCACCCCAAATTTTGTCAATTCCAGCAGTGGTAAGTAAGTATTTGCTAATGATACTCCCCAAATAAATAATTCCAATATAACGGGAAGTATATTCGCAAATGATCGGTGACGGCGAGAATGCCACGAAAAACGGAAAGTTATACTTCGTAGGTAAGTGATAATATTGAATGAAATAAAATAAAGTGAATTTTAAATTCTCATTTGTTTATTCAATTATACTTCCCGGGGGAAACAAAACATTAACAGACATAAAAAACCACTCGCTAACAGCGTATAGCCATGTGCGTGCAATACTTTAATCAAAGCGCACCTGTTCAACTACAGTACTGTAAAAACATATTTTTCGTGTTCAGTGACAACGTAGGTCAAACACAAAGAACTGGCTTCTTGGTTATGCAAACACAAAGTGGGTATAATAATGGAGCAGAAGGGGGAAACTTGTCATTCAACAACAATTTCTTCCAAACTACGTCAACGTTATTCACTCGAAACCAACATTAACATTTTTAAACACATTTTACAGTATAAACATTTCATTCTGAACTCCTCGACCTGTGACCTCTGGGGGTCAAGGGTGAAGGAATCTGACGAGGTTTGCCGAATGGTGCTTTTTTTTAATAAGTTTTAGCAGAAATACAACGGCCTTTTGTCAGTACTGTTAAATAATTACACTCACTGGCTTTTGTTAAACATGCAATTAGTCGCTATTGTAACATCCTCTATGTGGACAATGGATCACGAATAAAGCACCGGGTTTATTGTTTTCCTAATCGGATTAAGTCTGAACATTGATATAAACTATAGACTATTATAGACTATAAGATAAGGGATTTACCCATAACCCACAATGCCGCTTACATAATAGTGTCATTTTGACATGGGAATTTTGGGCAATAAAACTACAAGACTTAAGTGTTATTATATTTTAATTTTCACATTTAATTGAAAAATTACTTTCTCAAAGTAACTTATACTTACCTTTACTTAATCTGCAATGCGGGTATACATTTGTATTTCCCAAATAATTGGCGTTAGATCGGCTTTCATAAGTTTTACTGTCCCGATTTATTAGGATTTTTGGTTTGCAAAGGGCCATATCCGAGTTTAAGCCCACTTGGATTTTTGAGCTCAAATAAAACAAAGGCCCCCTGGGCCTAAACGCGGGTCAGTACGGTATGGCTTGTTTTTTTAGTTTCAGTGAGAGCTTTCTGATGAATGGCAACAAGCCATATTTCCGACTAAATCCTGAAAAATTACCCACAATTCTGCTGTGGTTAAGGAGTCCATTATTTAGGGCATTACTGTATATTATATACTTGAATCTCAATGAAAAGTTAATTTTATTTGATACACTAGGGGATTGACCGTCAAAAATGACAGAAATAAACTTTTCAGGATTTCCATAATCCTGGTTCCAACACTTTGCAATACATCTGATGCTAAAGATGATAGCGATGTGACTGTTCGGAAACAAGTAAAAAGCCAATGAAAGTCCAGACCATTGCTTTTGAGGCTGTAGTAATCTTATAAGTCCTTGTTCAGCGATCTTAAGGGAAAACCATGTCTACGACCTTTGGGAAATATGTTAGATGTCATGTTTTCTTTTACCAGTCATCATAAAATTTCAGTGTATCATTTTCTGAGATACAACATAGTACATGGTCCAAATTTGTGCTAAATCAGACATATGTGTGTGATGTTATAAACATTTGAAATTCATGACAAGAGTTGTGGACAGTCGACGTAAACATCTCCGTAATAATTATAATATTACGTCGACACGAATTCATGTAAAAACCCGTTTCCAGAACAATGGGCTTCCCCCAATATCGTGACGTCATACTGATGTCGCAGACATTCCAAATAAGGAATAATTTATGCGCAGATTTTTTGTTCAGATTTCAACTCTGAAATAACTGTCTCTTTCAAGATAGACGAAACACACTTCAATAACACATCGTTTCGGTCTTTGTCCACTGTAACAATCATTTCCTATTGTGATGAGATTATTAAAAGCGTCGAAAACGAGTTTTACCGATGAATAAATGTCTTTCTTTTAGATCAATATACACACATGTTTTTGATGACACCTGAGCTATTTTTACAGGACACGCGCAGCTGTTATCGGTTAGCCAATCGGGGTTAGCGGTTTCTGGTACCGCTTCCAATCAAAACAAGGAATTTCCTGGTATATCCCCAAGTCTGGAAATAGCTTTCCGGCCAGTCCTGTTCGACTCAGATGAATTTATATGATATACTGAGTCGAAATTTATGTCGACTGAGTTGTGGAGAGACAGATATTGGGTTATATATATATATATAATAAAAGAATTGACTAAAAGTCCTTCTTGTTCATCCCCAGCGGAGTGAAAAACTTGAGGCCATATCTTAGTGTTAAAGTTCGCGAGGAAGGCAAAAAATCAAGATAAAATTCCAGAGAAAATTTTCGATCAACACTCAGACAACCTGCAGTATAGGTCTAGAGCTTTCGTTAATGCTTAACTTCATCAGGACCGAGTTTGTCGTGTGATTGTTTGAGGATTTTGCTCGCCTTTTATACTTATCCTCAAACAATCACATGATAAACTCAGTCCTGATAAACATTAATGATAATGCTAGACCTATACTGCAGGTTATCTGAGTGTCGAAGCTTTTCTCTGGAGTTTTATATAATTTTTTTACAAATATATTGTATGCTTGAAACGGAAGGCGTTAAAAACATATCGATATGTCTAATTTGTCTTTATAACAATGAATAGCGTATATAGCGTATAGGCATACCGCTGCAATCATCAGTGCTAACAGATCCTATGCCATCAGTCATGCTACCAGCTTGACAGGAGTCACATGAAGTTTGTCCTGTAGAAGGCTGGAAGGAGCCAACTGCACATTTGTCACATGGAGCTACGGTGTTGCTGGAGTACTCTCCTGGTTGACACAGAACTGTAAATAAATGTAAGTGTGATGGCTATATGCGATTACACAAGGATCTGTCTCAGTAACAGGTGTTCATTGCTTCGTAATATATGAATGAGGAAATTCTCATTTCTTTATTGAAGTCAACATATTTTGATGAGAATGGAACATTGAGATGTACATATATTCTTATTGTTAGAACTAAACAGTCCTCAAAATTGGCCACGGTAATAAGCAATGTCATGGGTAACTACTGTGGCAACATGTGGAATTTATAATGCCATAGCATTAAATTTTCCATGGAACATATATCCAAATTTCGAGGGCTGCATATTTTAAGAGCAGTACATATACTCACATTCTGCAAAAGATTTAGAAAAGAAAAGTCAAATTTTATTAGAACATTATCAAAAACATAAAATAGTTTCTGCACTGTCACACAGCATTTTGGTGCCTTTCCTCAACTGACAATTAGAATTCTGGGCCAGGCAGGGTATGAAAGAGAGGCTATGAATATGAGTTAATGTTCAAGAATAAAGATTTAACTCACTGAATACTGGTTCTTATTCAGAACCAGATGTTTACAATTAATTCTGTTTAAATGAAAATGAATCATTCAGGACTAGCGGTCGAATATCAGTCCGAATGGTTCCTTTGTCTTCAACTGGCAATCTGAATGCATCCTTACTAATCAAAGAATAATTTGAATGCTTCAATAAGTCTTGAATGCTAGTATGAGAGCTTTCTTGAAATTGAAATTCTTATTTTTTTCTTTTCTATTTTGGTAAAAATGTTGTCGGCAGATTCGTTAACCAACTACTTAAATTGGTGTTGTCTTGTTGCCAAACTAAACTTCAAAAACATTGAATTTACCCTTTCATAAAACACGACTCTTGAACAGTTCAACTGAAAATGTTTCAATGTTGTCATATTTGAAGATATTAATAAAACAATACATAAAGTTCCTTCCTTTGTTTGATTTAAATATACCTGTGTTTTAAAACTCCCTTTTTCAAGGGGTGTAAATATATAGTATAAAATAATTTAGGCTTGAAATCATAGGTCACCTTAACCCTACCATGACTGGATCTTCCTAAAATTTTGCGAAAACCCTGTGCTTATGTATTCTCCTATATTGCGAGTCAGCCACAGGGACACATCCCGCAAGTAAAAGAGAATACATTGACCTAGCAATATTTACCTTGACATTGTAAGCCAGTTCATTCTCTTATATATATGTGAGGCGCCTTTATATGGGAGACTAACATATATAAGAGAATGCACTGGCACAGGATCTTTAATGCTGCACCAGCACAGCTACCATCATGAAAGGGTTAATACTTTTTAGAATGCAGAAAAATATCGCCCTTCTTTCTATCCTACCTATACAGCTTGTTATGTTCTTTGATATACTCGTCAATGTCGTCATTCCCGGTGGACATGCTTTGCAGGAGTTCTGTCCCTTTTCATCCTGATATTGGCCTTTACTACATTCTTCACATTTTCCAGAAGTACTGTTGTAGAACATTCCCAACGTACACTCAACTGCAATTAAAGAAATAATGAGTTTCGGATATACACATTCTGTACTAAATGGATTCTTCCATTCAGTTGTAAAACTTCACATGGAATGGTCTATTATCCTCCTGGAGGGGTGCTCATGAAAAACAGATAATACATTTGTTGAACTTATTATCTGAACATTTCCTGAGGTAAGAACTCGTCAATGAGTATTTAGTATAGAAAGGGTTTACCTTAAAATTTCAAGGATATCCTGATACAATTTTTTCTTGTTTCTGATCTAAGATTGCAGAAAGCAACTTGCCTAAATATAACACCTTCTTGATTGACTGACAAAATGGGAATTATTGCGTGCAACCGTTTTAACCGCATTCAATCTGTTGGGAAAATTGTTATCGGTATGAAATAATTATGGTATGTTTTTTGTACAAACATGCCCATTCTCCGATTAAAATTTCCAAATTTATCACTGTAATTGGTCACCATATTAAAACTTGTGTTAAACACGTGATGTATAGCATATGTGATCACAGTAAATAATGTGTAAATGATGCTGTATTGGGCGATTTTTTATGAAATAAATAAAATATGGGATCTATCAACTAATTTTTATGGGCATTTGTTCCGTTAATAACAGCCACAGGCAACTGAATTAAACTCAGATCTATCCGATGCAGAGGTGGAATGATCGTTGGCATGTGCCTCGGGAAATACATAGTAAAGTTGAAAAATGCATGTGTGTATGCTATTCAAAACAATTTTGGCCTGAGAAGCGGGATATATAACTTGGGTGCTCTTATTCTCATTCGTTTTGTTGAGATGTTTAGTTAAGTTGAAGTTATCAGCTGAAAATCACTATAGAAACATCTTGCCTGAAATTGCTGGAGAAAGGGGGGGGTGGGGTAGGGGTGGGTGTGAGGGGAATTTTTTTTCAATAATCAAGAGAAAAAGGATGGCCTTGGTGAGGACAAAACAAAATCAAAATATCCAAAATGCTAAAAACAGACAAGACAATGCAGTCAAATTTGACATATTGAAAGATATGCACATACAAGTTATTTATAAGCATGAATACTCACCACAGTAGTAAGTATTATCATCGAGCGTCCTCATCTCATGACCAGAAGGACACATATATGAGCCATTATTTTCAATGTTATTGCCAGTGGTGCCACTACACAATCCCGCTAAGATATCATATGTCAACATATCGTCTACTTGGTTGATTATTGGTCTGCTACAGTTTGTTTCGATGAGATCAGGTGAATATATTGGCCGATTTGCAACCTCTATTAGTAGTTCAAATTCGATCTGAAAAATTATTGACATGAAATAGACATATTTTATCCCACGATCGCTATAAAAGTATAGGATAAGTCAACAGTTTTTTGGGATGTTGGCCTTTTTAAAGAATTTGGCAAAATTTTACTCCAACTAGACGATGACCTGCGTGTTATAAAAGGTGAGCCACACACCAAGTATCGAGAGAATATTTTGCTCAATTAATAATTTAGATAACACAAAAATTATTTCTAAGTCTAATTAAATTAAACATGGCCTGCATCTTCTCAAATGTGAACCACGTACCAAACATCAAGAAACTCCGTTGAATATGGCTCAAGTTACCATGCAGACAACATGAAAACAGCGATTCATAAGTCGAAAAAGGGGCATAACTCCATCACAAATCATCGGACTGTGACTAAATTCGAACTTGGCCTGCGCCAATATCAAGAAATTCCATTGAATATTGCTCAAGTTATCATCTGGAAAACCCGGATGAACGGATGCACTCATACATGTACACATTCATTAATGTCTCGAAAGCAACATGTATACACGATGGCAGGGGTCTCTCTGGACGAGAGGATTTTGAAAGAGATATTTAGACAGGTTCAACAAACAACCTAAACCCTTTGATTTGGAAAACTTTGCGCTACGCAGGCTATTTTTAAAACTGACAAAGAATATTGGAATATAATTGAGAAAACTTGTAAACAAACAGTTGAATACATTTCTTTATATAATAGAATGTTTATTCCTCTTTATACAAATGGAGAATAAGAACTTGAAAAATAATTTTAGAACATCAAGGGAAAATCAGGCCTCTCAAACGAACCAGTACCGATACCGGAACTGTCAGTACTTGGACAATTTTTATCGGCACTGAGTGTTGAGTACCGCGGTACATGGTACTAGGCAGTACTCAAATTAGTAGTCTATATACATTTGTATAAGCGATTTGTATAACTTGATTTAGATGTCATTTTCAGCTCTGACAAAACAAAACTTTAACCACAGTTTGTTATTGATAAATAACGTGTGCTTGTATACATATGGTGACAATAATCGCATAGCAGCAAACCTGGTTTGCAACTTGCCCCGACCAAAACGGAAGGCAACACAATCTATCGGTAGTCGCAGAGTACTTATTTTGTCATGAAGTTGGATAATTTAAATTACACACATCGTCTGCATATATCATCGGGTGCCACGGTAGTCTCAACCCAAAGTGACCAATTAGCGATGCTTCTATGAGTACAGAACATACACATACTGTGACCTAAACATAAAAATCAATTACAAATGACCAATCGCTGACTGAGCAGCTTTCTGTTGATATCGCATTGTAATTTCCACGAGAGCAAATCGTTTCTTGCAAGTTGTGAGTATTGTGAATGTCAGTGTAGATTCCAGTTAGAATATTTTACATGTACATTTCGTGCTTCTGATATAACGCAAGTTACGTAACATATAGACCTAATGTATAGTACAATGGCTTCTAGTCCTGGACTGACAAGTCACTGAGTGACTTGGTGTTGCTCCGAATGTACTTTTCAAGACTACACATGACTCCCAATAAAATAAAGAAATCAGGACATTACATTATTGCAAATTAACACACAAATTTCATGGTGCTATATATGGACTGTTTCTTTTGTAATCTCTTAAGTCAAAGTACGAAGTTACAAGATGCCACAAGAAGTTTGCAACATCGGCAACATTTTGACATTTCGTTTGAAGTTCGAGAAGTCGGAACGATGGTTTTATGTTTTCCAACTTGTGTTGTGTTATGTTGTATACCATAATGTGATACAAGGAGGTCAAATATAACAATTTAGAATACCCTTTAGTCAATCTAAATTATCATTATTATGATCCCGGTCACCCAAACTAGCCATTTCCCGGGAACGTTCCCGGTTCTGAAGGGGTTTCATTCCCGGTTCCTGTGTTTTCAATTCCCGGGCATATATTAAACTCTATCTGCAATTGACATGCACATGCACTCGTCCTAGAGGCGCAATTGGAGTTATTGTTTTTTTTTATTCTTATGTTGAAATAATTTAAATGTATGGTCAATACAGACAGCTTCAGCATTATATCATTGTATTTTATTTATTTAAATCGGATTACACAGTCACAATTTTAATAGTCAGTGATCATGTGTTTGTGAATATAAACTGTTCATCATTAATTATATTGGATCGCTGAGGAAGCTTTTTCAACAGCTTTGTAAAAATACCAACGCAGAAAAGCTTACCGACCCACCAACCATCTTGAATCTTCGCTATATATCATATTGATACATAGGAATGAGGTTGCTTGTTACCAATTTGGATATAAAATCAATTACATTTATGGCGACTACGTCATCTACATCCAACTGATCACAATATGTTTAACAGTGACCTTAATTCAAGTCACGCATACATCATCGTCTCATCAGCTTTACAGTTTACATCTCCAAAACAAAGAAATCAATTAGCAATGCTTCTTTGTAAGATGGAACCTTACTCTCATCAGATCTGGCAATTCCCAATTGTAGCTACATTTGACTATCGTAAAACAATATTTTACCAATTTGCATTGCATGCAAGCATTACTGCGAGCTGTTGCAATTAAGTGTGAGGGGTATTATGTTGTTACAACTTATGAAACCACTGCCGATGATATTTCGGTTGCACCAGCTTGCAGAATATCTGAGAAGCATAGCTAAGCACATGCATCTGTTTTGAAACTGGTTAGCCTATGTGATATGGGACTCAGATCCATCCACATATGATCTATTATTCTATTTAGGTACAGTTGTCAGGAAAAGGTAAATGTTGGAATATTTTGTTAATGTTAATTATACATGAAAATGGCAAACAATGTTTATTTACCAAGAGTACAATCAAATCATGTTCTTGTAAATTTATATGATTGTTTGTTGGATTGGTTTATCTCTCTTCAACCAGATTCATCCATCACTAGCCATATGTACAGTAATGCCCTAAGTAATCGACCTCTTGACCAAAGCAGAATTATGGGTAACTTTTCAGCATTTAGTCGGAAATATGGCTTGTTGCCATTCATCGGAAAGCTCTCGCCGAGGTCGATTACTTAGGGCATTACTGTAGCTACAATAGCTATATAGATATGGCTATTGTAGCTATATTTGGGAATTGCCAGACCTGATCATTGTTCAAAAACACGTTCAAAAACCAAGCACATGCATCTGTTTTGAAACTGGTTAGCCTATGTGATATGGGACTCAGATCCATCCACATATGATCTATTATTCTATTTAGGTACAGTTGTCAGGAAAAGGTAAATGTTGGAATATTTTGTTAATGTTAATTATACATGAAAATGGCAAACAATGTTTATTTACCAAGAGTACAATCAAATCATGTTCTTGTAAATTTATATGATTGTTTGTTGGATTGGTTTATCTCTCTTCAACCAGATTCATCCATCACTAGCCATATGTACAGTAATGCCCTAAGTAATCGACCTCTTGACCAAAGCAGAATTATGGGTAACTTTTCAGCATTTAGTCGGAAATATGGCTTGTTGCCATTCATCGGAAAGCTCTCGCCGAGGTCGATTACTTAGGGCATTACTGTAGCTACAATAGCTATATAGATATGGCTATTGTAGCTATATTTGGGAATTGCCAGACCTGATCATTGTTCAAAAACACGTTCAAAAAACCAATTGTCAACTGAAATTTGCATGGTGTTATATGTATCTTTGCTTGAAATGCTTGTTTTGAAGTGTTTTTGTTATATTGAAAATAAATGATTTGTCAATCGATTGGCGAAATTCATTATGTAAATTCTTCTAAATCCACATTGTTATCTACTTCCAGCCGTAAGATCACCTGTATTTCGTACTTGGCACATTGTACATATAATTTGTATAAATGCATGCAGCCACATACAATATTATCAATTGTCCTGGTACTGATAGGTCTGGAACTGTCGGTACTTTGAGAAGCCTGGGTAAAATCCTACACTAGTATTTTAACAAAAGACAAATTTTGTGAATTGGGAATTTTAGGGTCAGAAATAGTGAAAAAGAAAACTCTCACCCATTGGGAACAGGGCCCATTTTCGGCCCCATGTTGTTTCCCAAAAATATCCCTGAAACTAACCCTTCCACGACCGGAGATTCCTGAAATCTTGCAAAAAATCCGTGCCTATGCCAATGCATTCTCTTATATATGCGAGACTTCCATACAGAGCCTCGCATATACATGTATAAAGAGAATACACTGGCATTGTAAGCCAGTGCATTCTCTTATTTATGCAGGGCTCCCCATTGGAGACTCGCATATATGAGAATGCACTGACACAGGATCTTTAATGCTGCACCAGCACAGCTCCTGTCATGAAAGGGTTAAACCTCCATTGACTTAAAACTTACCAGAAGATATTGGTTATCATCGAGTACTGAGTTCTTTACTTTTAATGAAACAGTATAGTAGTATGATAATCCACTACAGCTCTCGATTGCAGCACGGAGCACCTCCTTCATAACATAATCTAATAGCGATGTCTCGCAAGCATTGTCAGCTCCAGTGATGCCCACAGTCACATGTATTATATAGTCAGGCCATATCCGTGCTGAAAGAGGATGGTAATAATTGTTAATTAACCCTTTCTAAACTAAATAGATTATTCCATACAGTTATAAAAGTATACATTGGAATGATCTATTTTTCATCTGGAGGGGTTATCTGGAAAGATAAGCAGACGACAGATGATAAAAGTACAAAAGGAGTCCTATTTATTGGAGGGAAATGTTCAGATTATAAGTTCAACAAACGATGAGATATAAACAAGCATAATACACTCCATATTTTGTATCGACAAACCATCTCTGTGTATTATATGATGTCGTGTTTGTGGATGATCAGTTGTCCGTATTACGGTAGTTGGACAACATAATTATTGCCAGATAGGGCTGCAAGATGTCACCATTTTGTAATTGTTTCCCGCGGTCTGTAAAATTCCTTAAACCAACAGAAATGCCCTAAATAATCGACTCCTTAACCACAGCAGAATTATGGGTAACTTTTCAGCATTTAGTCGGAAATATGGCTTGTTGTCATTCATCGGAAAGCACTCACTGAGAGCTTTCCAATGAATCGCAGTAAGCCATATTTCCAACTAAATCCTGAAAAAATTACCATAATTCTGCTGTGGTTTAGGGGTCGATTATTTAGGACATTACTGTACTCATGAATGAGTATTTATTAAATAAAGAGCTAATCACTTACGTGTACAATCAGGAACTTGATTATGTGGAGTCCAATGTCCGCCAATGACACATAGATATTGATCAGGTGGTTCGCTGACAAACACAAACAGGGTAGGATTGACGCATCTAACATGACACAAGAAACCTGTCTCGTTTTTCCCCACTACCACAGTGGAGCATGCCGTTTCCCCATTAGCAGGTATGCCAAGGGTCCACTCCGGACATCCAAGGGCTGAAATACACCAAATATTTGACTCAAAGGCTTGAAAAATTGAAACGGTGACTGTGTGACAATAATATGACTAGAGCTTCCTGAAATTTTCCGAAAACCCTGTGCTAATCCATTCTCTTATATATGCGAGTCTCCTCGCATATATAAGACAATGCATTAGCCTAACAATATTTACCTTTACTTTGTTAGCAGGTGCATTCTCTTATATATAGATGCAAGGCTCCATATGGGAGACTGGCATATATAAGAGAATGCACTGGCACATGATCTTTAATGCTGCACCAGCGCAGCTCCCATCATGAAAGGGATAAGGACTATAGATACTCAATTTTCAGGAAATACTGGATAAAAATAAATGTACAGAAACATTGAAATAACCATCAATGATTTGTGCCTTTTGGCTAAATAATATCACTTTTGATACAGTAACGCTCTAATTACCGGTAATCGACTCCATAACCACAGAAGCATTATGGGTAACTTTTCAGGATTTAGTCGGAAATAATCATCGGAAAGCTCTTGCCGAAAGCTTTCCGATGAATGGCAACAAGCCATATTTCCGACTAAATCCTGAAAAGTTACCCATAATTCTGCTGTGGTTATGGAGTAACTTTATGCCCAAATTACCTTTCTGAACTTTCACGTTGACTATCTCTGAGGTAAACCTATGCTCAGATGACATTTTATGGACAAAATATGTTTATCTACAGAAAACTTGTTTTTCAAGAATACCAGCAATTCTTTAATTATTATGAGCTACTGTAATGCCCTAAATAATCGACTCCTTAACCACAGCAGAATTACTGAGAGCTTTCCGATGAATGGCAACAAGCCATATTTCCGACTAAATCCTGAAAAATTACCCATAATTCTGCTGCGGTTAAGGAGTCAATTATTTAGGGCATTACTGTAAGAATGTTAAATGAAATATTATACTGTTAATTCTCTAAGAAGTGACTTTTGTTGTAAATAATCTTGTGTCACCAGTTTTCAAGGCATGCTGCTACTTCCTGCTCTATAATTTGAGTACATAGTATATTTACTGTATAGTCCTTAAAGGTACTCAATGCGATAAAACTCCTCTCAATTACTATTTCAATGGCTTCGGGGGTCAAAAATATTTGATTCGAGTCGAGGAAGTCACCCATCAAAGCTCAGATTTGTTAGATATCGATTTTAGAAATCTATTATTTATCATTATCGGGAATACTATCTGGACCAAAACTCAGTCAAAATTGCGTTAAAATTACCACTTGATTTTAGAGTTATCCATCCTTGTCTGTTTGAATAGATTTGGAGTACACATCCAGAGCAGATTACGGCAGTTATTAGTACTCATCTCGAGTTAATAACAAATTTCAAAAATCAATATCTAATAACTCTGAGCTTTGTTTGATGGGTTCCTCGACTCGAATCAAATATTTTTTACCCCCAAAGCCAAAGAAATAGTAATATAGGACCCTCTGATCGGATTGTTGTTGTTGGAATCTGTTGAGATGGGGACCCTCTTTACGGATTGAGTACCTTTAACTCCAGGAGGGTTCATTTCCACCTTGTAAAGCTTAGAAAAGGTGAGGGCCATTGAATAAAACAGTTATGAAAAAAAGTCATGTTGTAATTTTGTGTGACAATTTTTACACCCTTCTAACTCTATCAAGCGGGGCCCTGCAAATATCACCTTTTTTCAATCAAATAAAATTTTGAATTGGATACCCGCTCACAAATTCTAAATCGAAAATAAAATAAAATATTTCATAGTCTTGGCCTTCTAATACCGGGTATATTTTTCTGGATTATGTCAATATCAAGCTGAAAAACACAAATTTTCTGTTTTTCCGTAATTGGGGAATATATAAACTGAGAATATTATTTAACTAAATAGGGCAAACATATGGCAGAGAAGTTTTTTGTAAAAGAACTTTATTTTGTGCATTGTAATTTCGGAAGCCTGTCATGAGACATTTTTGATAAAATTAAACTTCCGAATGATGTCACAAAATCTCCTCGTTATTTAATTTATGACAAAAGGAGGAATTGGAGACGGATCATTGTGATAAATAATATGCTCGTGGCTGCCTTGAAGTTCAGTTTGAGGTTTTTGAAATTTGACATGCTCTTGTCACAAAGAACATTGCCTTTCCAATTACATACCACAAGGGCACACTTACAGAAATACATTGGTGTAAAGTGTCGTTGAGTTCGACAATGTATTTTTATCAAATCACTGAAAAGATCAGGGTTAAATTAGATTTTATGTTGTTGTTGTAAGGTCTGGAAACCTGAATAGGCCCACTTAATTTTAGAGTCACTGATTGTTTTTTTTATAGAGCCTTGATATACGGTTTTAATAACAATATTCCATAAAATTTTCTTAAAATACTATAATTCATCACCATTTGGAACGTCTTTGTCTCAGAAGGTGCCTATAGAGTAATAGAAAATAGCTGAAATCATAAAATAATTTCCCCCGTTATGACTCCCAGAATGCAACAGAATTCAAACTTTTGTTTATTTTGATGGAAGGGGAATATAACTCTATATCTAAACATATAGAGTAATTCCCCTTACATTGAAGATATTAATAATGTACTTTGTGCAGAAACTTGTGCACAGCAATCACATTGGTTTCTCAACAAAAACAACATGTTAACAATTTATTACATCAAATAAGTTGAAAATACAATGTTTTGGAGCTTCCTCTTTCATATGGTATATAATATGGCATATATTTTATATATTGTGATCTGGGGGTTTGAAAATTAAGTGGGTCTTTAAAGGGTTAATTTACGTACGTTCTGCTGTGTAGGTGAAGTTACAGCTTGCTGAGTTACCGAATGTATCAAAAGCTGTTGCTGTGATGGTAGTGGGTTGTAGCATGGTTATGTTGGATCCTGGGCTTGGTGAATACTCTATATAAGCTATCCCGCTATAATCGGCAGCTGACACTGGTTTTTGTTTGAATGACAACAGGACGGAGTCATCAGACGAGTTGTATGTTTCCACTATGACCTCTGCTGGACATTTTATGACAGGAGGAGTCTTATCTGAAATGAATAGTTTGGTTTAAAGATGATGCATTTCTTTCTGTATTGATTGTGGGGAATAAAATAATATTTTTGAGCAATTCGCTCATAACTATAACATTTGGTTTTTCTAACGAATTCTTTGGGCAAGAGGCGGGTTCTATTCTTTAATTTCTCACTTTTAAATAGATAATAGAATTAATCTTAAAAGATTACTCTGTATAGCTGTATGTTTTCCGATTGAAAATTCATCTTTTAACACATTTTGTGATGGCTCCCATTCAATTACATGCAAAAAGTATGAGATAATTCGTAGTTGGCACTCAACGTGTTAAACAATTTTATGTCTAACACCAAATATTACCCATGCTTTTTGAGAATAAAATGACAAAAATGAGTTTCATAAGAATTGCAAGCTGTTCGCAGCTCAAGCTTTGTGAGACTTGAGGTGAACTGTCCCAGTGAGACTAAAAAAGATACTCCCACAGTGCAATTGCGCTATATTAAGGGTAGCCATACAAGTCTGTAAATAGTGTGTCTAATATTTGCAGAATGAGGTCCCCAGGTTGTTAATTTAATGATGCTATCCCACATGGTGGGCTAGCATCACCAAATTCACCCTCTGGGAACCTCATTCTGCTTAGGCCTCTACTGTTATGGGAGACCTAGGATCAGATTGAAGTTTCCCAGTTGAAGATGGTGAAGTTCACCAATTATTCACCTTGATTATGCATTTTGTATTCTGCAAATTAGGGGAAATAGAAACTGAATAGAAGAGAAACAGTAACTAAAAGCAATGTTAATTTGAGAATATATATAGATACTTCCCAGAAGATGAGGACTAAGCAGAATGAGGTCAACAGAAGATGAATTTAGTGATACTAGACTGCTGTGAGGGGTAGCATCACTAATTTCACCCTCTAGGTACCTCCTTCTGCAACTGTCAGACACACTATTTCCAGGCTTACAGCCAGTAAGAAATACATGTTTGATTCCATGTAAAAATGTCCACTTTTAATTCTCGATACTAACCAGGACAACGAGTCACTAACTTGCTCTGATATTTTGATGTTATGTTATAAATACTAACCTATCAGATTAACTTGTAGATCACATGTTATGTTATTATATGATCTGTCAACAGCCGTTATAGTCAATGTTGTATTCTGAAAAAAACAACAACAAATGATGTGGGTCTCTTCTAACAAAAAGAAATATCGTGAAATGTTACATTCTGTGGAACACCGAAAATATTCATATAGAAAATATTAATGAATTGTTTCACAAGCATTTTCTTGAATATCAGTGAGAGAGAAAGCGTTTTCTTCTTGTTTTAATTTTTTCCAACCTATATATCTTTATTTATCTGTCTAAAATGAATTTGGAATACATTGGTATATGATGTTGCAGCCTTCGTATGGACATACCCCCAGTGCCAAGCATTCTGGGTGTAAATACAAATATTTTGAATGCATGATACTCAGCAACTCGAAACCATGTGATTCCTAACCATGAACTGAATTAGTTGGCATTGCCTTTCGGTTCCAAATTTAATAATGCGAACCCTTATGAAAATATACTACAGTATTATACAATAAATATAATAAATATACCATATATCGATCGCATCCTACCAAAATTGAATTCGTCATCAGTATATTCTGGCTTGGACTGTACTCACAGAACTTCAGGAGTACCATTACCTTGACTGACCTTTCTTCTAAATTACCAGCGCACATTAGCACTCTATAGAACATAACTGAACCTGCTTCATAATGCAACAAAACAATAGAATTACATCACGTATACCAGATGCACCCCCAAATTTGCATAAATGCGCTATTGGTAGTGACTGGGTAACTCGCATTTATGCGATATTGGCAGCGAAAGAGTTAATGAGTAGCTCCTTTAGGATATGCTCAGATAATAAGTTCAACAAACAGCAATGGGCCATTTGTTATAGCCATTTGTTATAGTCATTTGTTATAGCCATTTGTTGAACTTATTATCTAAACTTTTCTCTCCAATCAATAGGGATTCTTCTGCACTTGAATAATCTGTTCGTATGTCTGTCGTCTGCTCATACATCCTAAATATCCCTTCACATGAAGGCTAGACCATTCCGATGCATAATTTTATAACTGATGGGAGAATCAATTTAATAAAGAAATGGTTAAAAATAAAGCTATTGGAAGGCTATCAGATTTCACAAAAAGGCAATGGCGTTGTTGAAACTGGTATCCCAGATGAGCTTCCTGATTTTTTGCGAAAACCCTGTGCCAATACATTCTCTTATATATGTGAGTCGCACATTAGGTGCCTCACATATTTAAGAGAATGCATTGGCCTAACAATATTTACCTTGATCTTGTAAGCCAGGAAGCATCGCATATATAAGAGAATCCACTGGCTTACATGGTCAAGGTAAATATTGTTAGGCCAATGCATTCTCTTATATATTTGAGGCTCCTTTTTGACTCGCATATATAAGAGAGTGCACTGGCACAGAATCTTTAATACTGCACCAGTGTACAGCTCCCGTCATGAAAGGATTAATAATTTCTTCAATGAATAGATTGTCCCATTAGGTTATAAAAGTTTATGTTGGAATGGTCTATTATTCATCTGGAGGGATGTTCAAGAAATATAAGCAGACAACAAATAGACAAACAGATAGATAATACAACTGCAGAAGGAATCCTATAATCGGTAAGAAATAATCAGAGAATAAGTTCCTAGCCATTTGATAAACTTATTACCTGACCATTTCTCAAGATACAGTAATGCCCTGAGTATATGACCCTTTAACACAGCAGAATTATGAGGAAATTTTTCAGGATTCAGTCGGAAATATGACTTGTTGCCATTCATGACTGGCAATAAGCCATATTTCCAACTAAATCCTGAAATATTTCCCATAATTCTGCTGTGGTTTTAGGGATTGATTATTTAGGATATTACTGTACTCATCTACTACTGGTAAATGAGTATATTGTACAGAAAGGGTTCATAATTACCTCTGTGAAATTGTATGGTAGTTTGAAATCAGGAGGTGATATCGTGATAACAGGATCAATTTCAGAGTTGTCTCGGAATGACGGCATATCAATATAAGCTGGAACTGGGCCATTTGGACCAAGGGTGACATTCTGAGGAGTACAACCAATGACTTTCGGGCTTTCAACATCTATAAAACAAAGATTATATATCTTAATTTTCAATGGACATGGCTTGTTCAAACCTCTATATTATGAAGATATAATTTGGTAAGAAGAGGTTTGAACGAAGTATCTCAAATCACACATATGCAGAATAATTCCAAACAAACTTGTCTATATATAGTGCTGAAAAAAGGTGTTTTGCTTCTTTTAGTTTTCGGTAATTTGAGATTGTTTTGTTTGTCCCTGATAAATTAGCGATCGTGTAAAGACTGCATCAGTAGACCATGGGTGGAAAATGTATAGCTGTCGTCACAATTCAATTTTACGGTACTGCACAATTCTGTTGAGTAAAATAAAGAGAAAGCAGTGTGCGAATTATAAATATTTTCATGTTAAGAAAATGTAAATACGTTTTCCAGACAGCCATGCTTCTGGTATTTGAGGTATTAATCAACCTATTTCTATGCCAGGAAAAATTCAAAAGCGAATATTATTAGGTTAGTTTAGAGTGAAAATCGCCATATGGCTTTAAAACGTGCATTGCTCAGGCAGAAGTACTTTAGAATTAATATAATTTTGTGTTTGATTTATTGATGGCTGAAACCCTGTATTAAAGGAACATAAGACACTTGCAGCCCTTAAATGTAAAAAAAAAAAATTAGTTTTGTTAAACAGTCAAAACTAATAAGAACATGGAAAAATAGATAGACAATTGTTCTTATTTTTAATATTGATCACTCTTCTGTGACGAGATTTCGCATGTTGAAACCACTGTAATGTACACAATATTACTACAGTGAAAGTCATTTTATCAACAAACAACGCAAAATTCAATTAAAATCAAATGTTTTAATTAAAATCTGTGTTTTCTGGAATATTATTTATTGCTCTGACCATTTGTAATGTAGCCTTTCAAGATTTGATCAGAATTTGCTCAACTCGTTTCGAACGGGAAACGATATATCCATTTCCCACAACAATCCCTACAGGACGGGAAATGGATATATCCGTTTCCCACTTCATGCACTTGTTATCAGCGTATGAATCTTTTATAGTTAAATGTTTTGCGCAGAGTAACATGTATTCAATATAGGCCGATCACTCAGTGAGGGGTCCAGGAAGATGTAACCTATTTTTGGCGTCACGTGGGGGTCGCATGTCGTGATTCATGACATCATTGTTCCAAAATGGCAGCACCCAGTAGCCTAAGCCATAGACGTGTAGACAAGTTTTCGGTTGGCAATCACCATGGTAGGTGAATATTGACCCCTTCGACGGAAGGAACAAGAAGCGGGGGCAATTTAAGTATATTCCTGGATCCTATTTCTTTGGAAATTAATTACATTTGATTCAAAATGTCACATGCAGACATCTCGTATAGCGAAATTACAGCCAAACGCATAATTTTCCGAAAATCAGTTGCCATGTCAAACGGTCGCAATTTGGTGGTATCTACCCAAATTTTTTGGAAGATTTATAGACTACGGATGATCATCCATATATATATATATATATATAATGAGCTGTCACGTGGAGAATTCTGTCATGACAATTGGTCTGACCCAGCATTAAATTAACGAATATATTGCTATAAAATGATATAAAAGTAAGCATTTTAACATTAGAAAACAGGGTTTTTGTGGCCATTTTGAATGGCGCCCTCTGTCGGTGTTGGGTGATTTTCGAGCAAGGCTGGTTCCAGATGTTGGCAAAATATTCCTGAATCAGTTAACTTCAGAAATAATTTATATTTGATTCAAAATGTCGCAAACATATCGTCATATAATGAAATTACAGCCCCCAAACGCATAAATTTCCGAAAATAGGTTGCTTTGGCAACCGGTTGCAATTTGGTGGTATCTACCCAAAATGTATAGAAGATTTATATACTACGGATGATCACCCATATAGTATGAGTTGTCACGCAGAGAATTCTGCCATGGCAAATGGTCTGACCCAACATTGAATAAACGCATAAATTGCTATAAAATGATATAAAAGTAAGCATTTCTGCAAACAATCACGTCTGTGAGTAATGTTTTCTCAAAAGAATCACGTCTCAAACGAGTTAATAAAGCGGCTGGCACTGTAACAGTAATGTTTACATAACAAAGTTTTTAATTCTTGATGTCTTCTTGTCAATGAAGAGTGATCAATAGTAAAATAAGAACAATTTTTCCTTGTTCTTAGTGACGACGGTTGTAAAAACTTTTATGATTTTTAAAATTTACCCAATGCAAGTGAATTATGGCCCTTTAAAAGTAAATATTGTCATATTAAGACATCCCATTAGATGCAAATACAAACATAAATTCAATGTACTTATAAGAACGTGTTTGATGGAATTAGTTACAATAGAGATAAACATAGACATAGCTGGTTTCAATTGAGATGAAAAAAAATAGTAAAAATCATAAATTACCTACCTATGCATTGTGGTGTTTCTCCATCCCAGTGTGGCTGTGAGGGACTACGTCTGCGTCGAGTATTCTGTTGATTAACTATTTGGAACAGACAAAAATGCATGGTTGTAGTACATGTAGCCTTATTTGTTGGACAATAATAAGGGTAGTTTTTATAAAGCACTTAATAAATAACATTTACAAAATTACCCCAGTCTATTGCATGCTGCCATTTTACAGGTGCTTCGTTAGAGTGGTGACAAGCGCACACACTTCTACACAACTTCACAAATTATCCCCTTCTATACAAAAGCATCATTGATTATGTGTAGTTATCTCATAGGAAATGTTCATATAATAATTTCAACAAACAACCAGAATCAGAATTATTATCTAAACATGTGAACAAATTTAAATGAAGCAACAAGGATAACAAATTTCATTGAATAGCCAGGTGTCACGTAACCAAGCACAACTGGAAAAAGGACTCCTTCTGTACTTTTATTTATCTGTTGTCTGCTTAAACAAGAGGTGTGCACTCGAGTGCTAGCATACCCCCACCATGGCAAATTCAACCCGCATTATCTGTAAACCCAACAAAAAAGATTTTTAACTTTAAAGACAAATTCGGACTAATTATATCGATATGGTGTCACAGGAAGCTTGTACAGAAAAAATTATTCAAATTGGTTCATATTTGTTAAAGTTATTAAGTCGGACAGAATTTTCTAATTCAAAATAAGTCGAAAATGAAGTGTAATATTATGAAAAACAGTCTGAGCCAATCCCTAGCCGCATCATGTAGAGAGGGTATTGTGAGCAGCATGTATACCAAAAATTATTGAAATCGGTTCATATTTGTTAAAGTTGTTAAGTCGGACAGAATTTTCTAAGTCAAAATAAGTCGAAAATGAAGCGCAATTAGCATCATGCGGAGAGGCAGACCTAAGGAGATTGCATACAAAAAATTATTGAAATCGGTTCATAGTTGTTAGAGTTATGAGGTCGGACGGACGGACGGCGCCACGGAGGGAGAAAGCGTGACGGATGGACAGACGGACGGACGCAGTCAATCCAGTATACCCCCCATTTTCTTCGAAAGTGGGGGTATAATTATATGTACAACCTGGAAAATCAATAACAGACCATTCCGATGTACACTTTTTAATTGACCTATCCGTAGGTACCGCCCCAATTTCAATTATAGCCAATGAGCCGATAGCCTAAACCCGGAAGCGACATGTGCCTACCTAGTGATATGAATCGCACCACAAGCGGTTCCCTAACTACCATTGTAAGCCATAGGGAATTTATGAACACGAGAGCAAAATAAGTGTTAAAAAGCTAAAATGGTGTTGAAATGTACATGGGGAACATGTCTGGTTGACGAACGATATTTATACATGTTTTAGTTCGGTTTCCTAAATAAAAAAGTAACTAAGACATCTGTTTACGCTGGATTAAACAATGCCAACGACCACACTCGGATCCTAGTGTTATTTAAATTTCAATATTTATATATAACAGATTTCAAATTAAACGTGGAAATAGTAGTCCCGATCGATGACGCGTTATGAATATTAATTGTGTCGCGAGTATGTGTTTTATGTGAAGCATCAAAGATCCTGTACCAGTGCATTCTCTTATATATACGAGTCTCCCATAGGGAGCCTCGTATATATAAGATAAATATGAGAATGCACTGGCTTACAAGGTCAATGTAAATATTATTAGACCAATGTATTCCCTTATATATGCGAGGCTCCCTATGGGATACTCTACATATATAAGAAAATGCATTGGCAAACGGTTTTCGCTAAATTTCAGAAAGCTCCAGTCATGGAAGGGTTAATTCAAAAAAGATAAACTAGACAAACATCGAACACAGAAATTTCAATATGCATGATCTTGTGACGTTGGCAATATCGCAAAGCATTTAAAACCAATATGGTTCAATTGTGCATAACCTACCCGTCATCTCAATAATTGGTATTGCTGAGTTGCAATTAGGTGTTGTGCAGCATAAGTTGCTCTTGCACTCGTTATTGTTGCATTTTTCTTGGATTGTTTTCTTCTCGCATTTATCGGCACTTTCACATCCTTTCCGGATCTCCGTTTTCTTTGACTTCTTTTTGTATTTGACTTCACTATAACACGTGTCCTCCTGAAATGAAACATCAATAGTAGTCTCTCTCAACCCTTTCATGGGGTTCACAACAGGAGCTGCGCTGGTGCAGCATTAAGGATCATGTGCCAGTGCAGTCTCTGATATATACAGGAGCCTCGTATATATAAGAGAATGCAATGGCTTACAAGGTAAAGGAAAATATTGTTAGGCATTTTCTTATATATGCGAGGCTCCATATGGGAGACTCGCATATATAAGATCTATATAAGATCATTCAGATCTGATAACCTATGTCTGAGAAATAGAGAAATATGCCCAAACAGACAGACACATGGAAAGCAGACAAAGTAAAACCAGTATAACGGCATTTTTCTTCAAAAAGTAGAGCTATAGAAATGACCTTTTTAGTGCTCCAGTCATTTTGATCTGCAATTTTCTTTTTACAAAAAAGGTCATTTTTAGATCATCACACTGGAACAATCTCAAATTTAAAGTTAATCACAAGAACGAGAAGACATTTCATTCCATTGTCTCTTTGGGAATTTACACCTTTCTTTACCAAATACTCATTTATGAGTTAGTTCCCTTATAAACTGTTTAGGCCCTTTGTTGAACTTATTGTGTGAACATCTTCCACCAATGAGTAGGATTTCCTTTGCACTTGTGTATCTATTCGTTCAGCAAAGAAAGGGTTAAACTGAAGAAAGAACAATAGCATTGAAACTTCACAGATAAAATACGCCCATTGTAATTAAAGTTATCATCTGGAAAAGAATATTGAGTGTAAATTAAAACAAGAAGTGCCGTAACTGTGGTGAAAATTGGCAGACGAAACCCAAGTTCGAACTTGATCTGTATTTTGTGCTAGTAAACCCACATATACAATTTAATTCCATTCAGTTCAGATTTACTAAAGTTATCATCCAGAAATGAAAAAGTGAACTTAATGGACAAATGGACTAATAACATAATATGTCCCGTTTTTTTCCAATATGAGTATAATAATAATTAAATGACTCCTCGCTATAGTCAGCTGAGTTATCTCTTCTTTCTGGGAATCAAAACATTTTCTCTCATTATTTCCTAATAATTATTTCCATAATTTTATGTTCGCAAAAAGTTAGTTGATAAAAATGTACAGCAATTATTTTGTGCCGATTAAAACATTCCCCGACAAATTCCCCGCGGGCCTGATAAACGGGAAATTTACTTTGCGTGGCTTAATGTAAAGTTTAACTTGAAGATACGGATGGCCTTCACGGTGGGTATTGCTTTTAAAATAATCACACCTGTTAAAACGACCTTAAAAAGAAAGAATATTTAAATATAGACAGACTTTTTTCGTATATTGATCATAAATATCATGGAAAATTATACGTTATTGTCAAGTTCAGACACTGTGTTATGTAAACAAACACCATTTTATGATACAGTACAGTTCGTAAAGAGTATGTGATTAGCTAAACAGTAAACAGCGGAGAGACCCCAGTAGGTGAAACTTTGTTAAAATTGCAACCAAGGTGTTTACAAGAAACTGGTATAGTGCTTGCTAATCCTCGCCTATCAAGATTTCGGTGTTCAATTATCTCTCCTAAAACGAGAGGCCGATCATGATCGGCAGATGTTTAACCCATACCTTGGCGATAGCGATTAGCTATAACTGATAATTTGTTAAAGATATGCTCACAGGAATCCATATATCAGTACCCAACTTGAAATCAAAAGCTCAAATAATTTGTCTTAAGAAGGATTAAAGTATTTGGGGTGGGGAGGAGTAGTTTTAAATCTCATAACTCTGTCCCTATTCACGCATTGACCTTTCACTATGAGATCCAACGGTTTAGTGATTTCTGAGGATATGTTTAGGGGTTTAAGTTAACTCATTGGAAGCAAATGTGACAAACCCCTATCTCTGCCACTTTTGACCTGCCAAATATTCAAATTTCAATCACTTCCAAAGATAAATTATAATTTGTTGACAAGCCAGACTGCTTAGAACAACATACATGAGATTCCATCATTATTACCCCCCCCCCCTCCTATTCTCCCCAGTTGTTATTTATCAAACATGTCAGACAGATACGATCAGATCTGACCTGTGTAATAAGGAATGCTTCTATTGTTAGGTACATGCAAGATTAAGTGTTTCATAACAGGGGTGTATGGTTTTTATAAAAATATATGTAGTTTATACAATACAAAAGTGTTAACTTATATAATGCTATACAGACAGAGTATGATGAGGATGCTGGCCCCTATGACCCCTAAATCGAAACAGATTACCATAGTTCATATAATAGAAAGTAAGTAGGCCTCAGTCAATGGTTTCACACATTACAATGTTTTACAAGCAGCTTGGACACTAAAATCCATAGCCTTCAATATTAATCTTCTAAGCGCTATGTGGCCCCTACAATTCAATCAACCATGACAATATGAATAAATGGGAAAAGAAGATTCCTGGAAATATTAATAACATCTATCATCTTGATTTTCAAAACAAGGCATCAATTACAATAATCATGTAGATCTAACTGCCTGTTACCTATTGTATAGACAAATCATATTGGCTATCAGCCATTATTTTAATTTCACATTGAAGCATGTGCCTGAAGGGTTAATATATTTTTCAAAAGTTAATTTATCAGTCAATACCAAAATCAATAGAAGTGAATAGTGTTCAAAGATAACCATAGATAAGATATATGAGTAAGAGTCATTTGACATTATAGCACATGTCTATTTGAACCTTGGAACAGGTTAATTATTTTCTAAGCAGATCAATGGGATATAGAAGATGCTTTATATATATGTTAGACACCCCTTATCACACTCTGTAATGAAATTTCAATAGGAGAAACCAGTTTCATGCTGCCATTAATCAAATTTGACAGATGGCAGCAGTTGTTTATCTTTAACTTCATCTAACTAAAGGCCAGACTCTGTACAATACGTCATCACTCAATTAATAACAAGATTTCACTTGGAATGCAACATCTATAAAATTCTATTCTCATATGCTCTGGATATTGGATGTACATAATGGTAATTTATTGATATCAATATATTGCATGCAACTATTGCAATAAAATCTTCATATTTTCAAAACAGGACATCACACCTAATTAATGGTACAAAACTGAAACAAATGAAAGTGTGAATGACATTTTTTTTTTTTTATAATTTTATTTTTTTATCATTATAAATACACGATTACAAAATAATCGCATTTATTTTCGAGCGTTCCGTCTCTACAGTAGTCAAATAAACCATTGCTTTTGGGTATGACGGTATTGGAACACGAAGTGTAGTTTTCCAGTTTTGCGCATGCGCACACAAATCTTTGAGATGCCATTTCAACATTGGAAAAAATCTTATCAATGTCAAAAATTTAAGAACTCAAAAATGTAGAAGATTTTAATTACACCCAACCCACCCACCCTTTAAGTCTATCTCCTTTGTCTACCACTGCTCACCCCATGAGGCCCGGGGGAGCATTTTGGAAATTGTTTCCGTTACATTTTATAATTGTTATGTCATTATATATTGATAATTTTATGTTATGTCAATATATATTGATAATTTTATTTTTCTTAGGTGGATGATGGCGTTTTTTGCCCACCACCATCATGACTATATATATTTTGGTTATGTTAATTTTGATATATAGATATATATATATAACTTTTTGGTTGTTTTATCAATAAACAGCTCTATTGAATCCGACCAACTAGTTTAGTCATTGAACGTAGCAAACCCTTAGAGCAGCCCCTATTACTATCCCGGGTTATGCGGCCTTGGGTTGACAGTAGGATCTGTAGAACATAAATGTTAAAAAAAATATTTATTTTTTTAAATTGAGCAAGGAGTTCAATCTATAAAAAAAAAATTAATAATTTTTTCTCGAAAAAGGGTCATAACATAAAATAAATCGGATCAAACCCATATTCAAACTCAATCTGTATTTTGGGCTGAGAAACTCACGTTCTAAATTTGGTTCCAATCAGATAAAAAATGCTTGAGTTATGGCAGCATGTGTGAATTTTAAGTCGAAAAAGGGCCATACCTCTGTAAAAAAACTCGGATCAATGCCATATTTGAACTCGATCTGTATTTTGACCTGAGAAACCCATATACAAAATTTGGTTTCGATCGAATAGAAAATGTTTGAGTTATCACACCATGCGTAAAGTGTCTACGGACAGACAGACAGACGGACGGACGAACGACGAGTGGTCAATCCGGACATCGACACTATGTTTACCATACTATGGTATGGGTAAACATAAAAATTGTCATGGCACTGAGTGTTTTCCTTATCGCACTATTTACGTGCTATATATAAACAAATGCTTGGCTCATACACAGTTTGTTTTGTGGAAAATAATGCATCATCCATACTATCATTATACTATACTAATACTATATTCTTAAGGAAATTTTCATAATTTGGTAACTGTTACTACTAAATTATAAATTATAATGAAGGCTATCTGTACCTTAACAATTTATTGATTATAATAATGTGATACATTGGTGTAAAGAGCTCTAAGAGCTCTTTCCATCAATGTATCACATTATTATAATCAATAATTTGAAAAATGATCAAGGAAATATGGGTTGATACAAAAATCGGACTTGGCACTGAAAGGGTTTTAATTAACAGACAGTCTAGCTACAAATATTATGGGTGCTTACATGTTTTTTGCATGTCACTGTGTTGGTTCCACAATTCGTATTGCTGTTGGCTTTGTTGCACTGATAACACGTCATTGGCTTGTCTTCTACTGAAACAACATGAGCTTTTGAAGACCTTGGTAGTCTCCGAGCATGACGGACATCGGCTGAAAATGTTAAAAACACACTATCCACCACCAAAGCCACAATCAAGCGGAATGTTAAGGCAAGCAAGATGGTTATAAATGAAAAGATGAACAATGTTCGTGCTGCGGCATGGATGTCAAATAAATTAATTTGCATGTAACAAAAGGAGTCAATTTTACCAGTGTTTGTCACTATTGGTGTAACATTTTATCTCCCGCACCTTGCACATCCCCCCTAGGGGGGAATATAATCTAGTTTATCTCCCCTGCCCTGATTATTCCCCCCAGCCTGAATTTTTCTTACCTTTACATGTAGTGAGTGACCTGAGACTCTAATTTTATCATTCAATATGGCTATTGTGGCTCAGAAATACTATCAGTTGTTCCAAGGAAGCGTATATTTTTACCCAGGCAGAGGCAATAACATGATTCCTTTGATAGTCATATATTCCGATGGGGCTGAGAGGAGATGATCAGGGCAGGCGTGGGGGGACTGGGGGGTGAGATGCGCATGGTGGGGGATGTCATACCACACCGGTACTTTCTGAATTTGAATGAACTTGTTGTCATTACCACAACTGTTGGGATGATTGTTAATTATGGCAGGCACCAAAGACAAATCAATACATAAAATAAAATGATCTGTTGAGTGAATTAGATAAATGACTATTCGAGACAATTTTCAGTATCCACACAAAAACAATCAATTTTCTTTTTGGAACTAATGTCATAACATTTGGCACCCACTTAATGTTAGGCCAGCACAAAGACTGTTAACTAAAAATATGCAATGTGTATAATTGTCTGCCTCTTAGACCTCAGCCAGTGGCATCGTAGCAAGGAGAAGATGGGGTATATGCCCCCCACTGCCCTCTCCCAAGGGGGCACAATGTATCCTTTCAAACTTCATAGAATGGCAAGATATATCTCAGATGTAAACTAAAACAGTGTGTTTATGTTGTCATAAGAGAAATATAAGCCCATTCTTTTAGCTTAACCCTTCTATTATTGGAGATTCCTGAAATTTTGTGAAAACACTGCACGAATGTATTCTCTTATACATGCAAGTCTCCCATAGGGAGCCTCTCATATATAGGAGAATACATTGGGCTAACAATATTTACGTTGACCATGTAAGCCATTGCATTCTCTTATATATTCGAGGCTCCCTATGGGAGATTTGTATATATAAGAGAATGCACTGGCACAGGATCTTTAATGCTGCACCAGCTTGGTCCTGAAAAGTGGTTTAAAAATGGGGCATGATAACCAAAATTTTGACATTTTGGCATTTTATTCCAAAATCTCAGACTGAAAGAGTGCCCTTTTCTGGTTGTGCCCCCATGCCTCCAGTAACCTCCGGCGCTCCTGACATCAGCAAAAAATAAAAACAGGCAAAAAAAAAAACAATTCCAATAAATGATGACAATATTTAACAAACTGCTTCCATGGTCTTTCTCTTCCCATTTTCCTGGCATTAAACGTTTTACTTAACCCTTTCACGCATAAACTGGTAAGGCAATAAAGACCATGTGCCAGTACATTCTCTTATATATGTGAGTCTCCCATAGGGATCCTCACATATATAAGAGAATGCACTGGCTCACAAGGTCAAAGTTAATATTGTTAGGCCAATGCATTCTCTTAAATATGAGAAGCTCACTATGGGAGACTCGCATATATAAGATAATGCATTTGCACAGTGTTGTCACAAAGTTTAAGGAAGCTCCAGACATGGAAGGGTTAAATTCAGAAATATGGCTTGTTGCCATTCATCGGAAAGCTCTCACTGAGATCTTTCCGATGAATGACAACAAGCCATATTTCCGACTAAATCCTGAAAAGTTACCCATAATTCTGCTGTGGTTAAGGAGTCGATTATTTAGGGCATTACTGTAGTCTGCAGTGATTAATGAAAGTGACTGAATCTTAAGTGATTTCAAATTAGAAATACATGAGATATCTGTAAATGACTCATGACTGGATATGCAGGGTTGAGGACACAGCGAGTGAATATATACCAATATGGGTGATATACATTCACAACTACAGTTAACACTACTGATTTTTATATCAGAATTATCCATTTCTGATCAGTTAATGGTTTATTAACAAAAATAAATAATGAAGTATTACTGTTAGCTGGAAGCATAATGACTTTCCCACCAATGAATAGGAACCCTTCAGAATTAGTATTATCATTTGGTCTGATTGTCGTCCAGTGTCGCCGTGCATTCAATTCAACCACATATTGGTTAACCCCCCTTTCAGTGCCAAGTCCGATTTTTGTATCAACCCATATTTCCTTGATCATTTTTCAAATTTATTGATTATAATAATGTGATACTTCGATGGAAAGAGCTCTAAGAGCTCTTTCCAATAATGTATCACATTATTATAATCAATAAATTTGAAAAATGATCAAGGAAATATGGGTTGATACAAAAATCGGACTTGGCACTGAATGGGTTAAAGATGCATAATCCGAATAAACGCTTGCAGATTACTATTTCCTTGGCTTTAGGGGGTAAAAAATATTTGATTTGAGTCGAGGAACCCACCCATCAAAGCTCAGAGATCAATTTTTGAAATCTATTGTTTTTCACCACTGATAATTTTAAAGTCCCAGTATTGAGTTGACCAGAAGATGGTCTCTGACCAAATTGGGGATGAAGATGGATAACTCTAAAAACAAGTGGATTTTTTGTGTCAGATATTTGACAAACCGGCAAAATTTCATTGAACAAAATGATAAATAACAGGTTTTGGGCAATTTTATACTAAAGTTGATTATAGTTAGCATTACTTTTGGGCAATTAATCGATTCTGATAACTGAAGCAGCATTTAACAAAATTTTGTTGTTGTTGGAATCTGATGATGTGGGGACCATCAAATCGGATTGAGTACATTTAAACATGTCTCATGGGATCATTTTGTTAATAAAGTTCGCTGTCACGCCCATGGGAAATTCCTCCTTTTTCGCGCAGAATGCAGAATATCCCAGCCCGCATAAACAGAAACATGTGGAATGTGCAATAAATTATAAATGTAGTCATTCTGTGAGAATGAAGAATAATTTCACAGATAAATTTTGGAGCGTGGTATAATATTGTGTCCACATACAGTCTGTAGTTCTTGATCAAGCAAATGATTCCTTGCTGACTATCACAACATTTTACACAGACCCCTGATGTCACCTTCCTCTGTGAACATAGTGTTATGTCACTAGGTGAGGGCTAATTCAATTTGAATAAAAACTTGAAGAAAAGCATTCTGGACACCTCAAATGTTGAACGTTGTCTCCAGCTCATAAATAGTGGCCAGCTTGCAGAATATTGTTATATTACTACACTTAACCTGACTTCCAAACATAGTGGCTGATTGAAGTTAAATCTCTTTATGGACGAGAGACTGGTAAGTTTTGCAAAATGTAACCAAAAAAAAAATAATAATTCTTTAGTTATCATGTTTTGGTGTATATATGTTATTAACCCTTCCATGACTGGAGTTTCCTTAAATTTTGCGAAAACCCTGTGCCAATGAATTTTCTTACATATATGAGTCTCCCATAGGGAGCCTCGCATATATAAGAGAAACATTGGCCTAAAAATTTATACATTGGCCTTGTAAGCCAGTGCATCCTTTTATATATGCGAGGCTCCCTATGGGAGAATCGTATATATAAGAGAATACATTGGCACATGATCTTTAATGCTGCTCCAGCACAGCTCCCGGCTGTCATTAAAGGGTTAAGTTGGTTAGCATATTATATACATAAACAATAGGTAAGGATTAGTTTATTAGACGATACTGAGCTAACTTGTATATAGAGAAAATGCAACACAAATCTCAACTGAGAAGCTTTAATGAAATTATGGCATGCGTTAACAATGGTTTCATTGATTTGGGCTTATCGTTGTTTCATCCGCAAGGTCATATAAGTGATATCATGATATCAGTTTTATGGGGTGGGGGAGAGACCGCAACTAATCCGCATCAGGTACCACTTTAAATTAGCTGGGAAATTTGTCATATCATCGTTCGACTTACCCATGCTAATTTTTATGACTTTATACAAGTCTTCAGCTGGGACCGAGCCCCTGATTTAACTTAAGCAGGGTTTTCAAGTTGATGATGTTCAGCTTATCAGAATTTGAATGTATGCCAACTAAACACATTTGTTGAAAGATCAGGGATTCTACTTATGCAAAAGTATAAAAAAAACTATTTCGCACCTTTTTATTTGGTCTTTTTATTTTGGGTATCATAATTTTGGGTATCATAATATATCTTCGCATAAAAGCAAAATCGAATCAGGGCAGCCGATTTCGAATCACATCAGATAAAAGATTACGGTTCAAATCGATTATCAGGGCCCTACATAACGCTAACGTAACTTTGTGTAAATTAGCAACAACTAAATGTCAAGCATATCCCACTTTTAATCCAACCATGCAGTGGGAGACATGTGTTAATTTATTCATTGCTTGGTGGGAATTTGGTTGAAAACACCTTGTTTTGTGTCAATGGGTGTGAAATAAAATGTTTCATTTTTGTTGAGCCTACATTAACCCTTTCATGACTGGAGCTGCGTTGGTGCGGCATTAAAGGTCCTGCGCCAGTGCATTCTCTTATACAGTAATGCCCTAAGTAATCGACTCCTTGAACACAGCAGAATTATGGGTAAGTTTTCAGGATTTAGTTGGAAATATAGTTTATTTCCATTCATCGGAAAGCTCTCCCCGAGAGCTTTCTGATGAATGGCAACAAGTCATATTTCCGACTAAGGAGTCGATTACTTAGGGCATTACTGTATATGCTAGTCTCCAGTAGAGAGCCTCCAATATATAAGAGAATGCACTGGCTTACAAGGTCAAGGAAAATATTGTTCAGCCAATGTATTCTCTTATACAGTAATGCTCTAATTAATCGACTCCTTAACCACAGCAGAATTATGGGTGACTTTTCAGGATTTAGTCGGAAATATGGCTTGTTGCCATTCATCGGAAAGCTCTTGCCGAGAGCTTTCCGATGAATGGCAACAAGCCATATTTCCGACTAAATCCTGAAAAGTTACCCATAATTCTGCTGTGGTTAAGGAGTCGATTAATCAGAGCATTACTGTATATGGGAGGCTCCCTTTGGGAGACTCACATATATATGAGGATTCATTGGCACAGGGTTTTCGCAAAATTTCAGGAAGCTCCAGTCATGAAAGGGTTAAGACACGTGAAGGACAGAGGGCCATTCATTGTTCTATCATATGTTAGTATGAAGCATACAATAGGTTCTACAGAAGTTGAAAAGTGTCTCTGCCATCATGCGATGTATAAAGAATATCCAGTGTACTGTTTGGAATAAGAAATTGATCTCATGACTGAGTTCGACACAAGTTAAAAACTAATATTTTTCTCATTCGCAAACTACATAATTTTCGACATCTATACAAAACAATATACTCTTTTTTTCTGAAATAATTTACAAAAAAATTATTCATTTTCAGTATTCAATTTACTCGTAATCACTATAAATTGAAATAGTTTAACAGCCGACCAATTCACATCCAGTCTGTGTTATCTCACTATAAACTCCTGAGAAATATAGTTCCATATCATTCCATTGCCTCCATTACACACATTTTGTTGACTATAGGTTTGCTCATTTAATAAATTATATATTAAATTTATTTCAGATTTCATAGTGACTACATTATTAGTGTAATGTTTAAAAGCGTCTTAGAGCAAGTAATTGGTTAAGCGCAATATAAAACAGTCATTATTATTATATTACATTAATCAAATTAAAGAAAAAACAAAACTTGCAGACTCCACTTTAATATTCACAGATCGTGTTTAGTATATTTGTCCACATGTACATGACAAAAGGTTAGTGGATCAGCATAAATAATTGACCTATCAGAAATCATCAACCAATTGGCCAATCAAATTACAACATTGATAATTTTTCACTTTTTTTTATTAGACTGAAATTAAGAGGAACTTTTTACTAAATCACCGATGTACTATCTATCCGGCAAGGGACATAACTACAATAAGGCTACACAAAGTCAATTTTCCTATTTCTTATGCCAGCGTGCATGGTTCCGAAACCCTGTGTGGGCAAAAGTTTATACCTGAGTAACCCTTTTATTATGGGAGCGGGGCTGGTACAGCATTAGATATCATGTGCCATTGCCTTCTTTTATATATGTGAATCTTCTATAGGGAGCCTCGCATATATAAGAGAAAACACTGGCTTATTATGCAAGGCTCCCTATGGGAGACTCACATATATATGAGAGAATGCATTGGCACAGGGTTTTCACAAAATTAGAGGAAGTTCCAGTCACAGGAGGGTTAAAATGTCAGGGGAAATTTTAATCGGTATGAAACAACTGTGGTATCTTTTTTATAAAAATGTGCGCATAAGTGAGATTGAACAGACCTGTTCCTGATTCATTACTGTAATTGGCAACAATTTTTAAATATGTGTTGAAAACGTGAAGAATATTTTCTGAAATCTCAGTTACAATAGTATAAAATGTATCAGTTTTACTTTGTTGGTTGAATTTCGATGAACATATCAAAACAATTTACAAGGACAGCTTTACAGGAAATACAGCAACTGAATATAGACTGAAAGTTAACCAATGAGGAGATGGGATGCTTAGTTGGCATGTGCCCCAGAAACAAAATATAAAATCATGCGCACACATGCAAAATGGAAATCAAATTGACTTTGATTGGCCAAATTATCTCTTTGAAACTTGGTGACTCAAAGATAAATATCATAGTCCATTTAATCATCTTACCATCATAACATAGGTGGCGCTGACTGTTATACACCATATTTGGTCGACAGGTGAATCCTGATGTAGTCAGTCTCTGGAAGCTTTTCTTTTTGTAGGTCAAGCAGGAATGGATATTTGGGATTTCTAGCTCGAAGCTTTCTTTCACCGAGTCATACATATTTGATGCACATGCTTCCAGTTGTGACGTTGATGCAGTTGGACTGATGATGCCGAAGTGTAAAGTTATGTCAACAACATCCGGCTGAAAATTAAGAGCGATATTAACATAAAAAAAAACATTTTGCATATGACACTTTTAAACTTTTAAGTATGTTTGTCAAAAGAAGTACTTTGGTGATCAATTTACATATACAATTATATAAATATTATACAAATATCATAGTCAAATTAAGGGTTACAGACCAATTTGTTTTGCTATTTAGTTTGATCCTAGTGAATAAAATAACATGCCTCAAACGAGAATACCATCTGATAGATGATACCTTATTTAAAATAAAATTTTCTATCCATTTAATTCATATAGTTTCGTTGTAATAGCGTTACCTGGTCATGCACGCTCCCGATATATGAATCATAATTAGCATGAACAGCTGTCTTATTAAAATGGACGTGAGTCAACCCACAGAGACTATACATGTCCGTGGTGGCTTCAAATTTCACAGCAAAGTTAGATGCTTCTTCTTCTATCATGTCTCCACACCTCCGTCTTCCTTCAGTGGTCCACATCACTTTAGTGTCGTAGATTGGTAGAAAATCTATAAATTAAAAAAAATAATATTTGATTTTTAATAAATTCAAGGGTCGAAATGTCCAGAATTATCTTGGGATGATGCTACCCTTTTAATTTTAACTGTATCTCGTTGCAGCTACAGTAATTCCCTAATTAATCGACTCCCTAACCACAGCAGAATTATGGGTCACTTTTCAGGATTTAGTCGGAAATATGGCTTGTTGCCATTCATCGGAAAGAGTCGATTAATTAGGGCATTACTGTAATTTACTGTCGGGTGTCTCGTGTGCAGTATTTGAGTTTACAGTGTCCTTCTTGTGAAAATGATAACTGTATATTCATTAGCTATATATTCATTATCAGCCGAATAGTTTAGGCAATGTATGTAGACTTCAAAGGATTTATAGAATTTGGTATGTGTCAATTCAATCAATATGTTCCTACATTTCGATTCATGATTTTATTGAAATGAAAATCGGTGATTCGCAGGGCCCTATTTTAAAATGAGGTTCTCCAAGGTTTTTGATTCACATAGATGGCAGGAGAACTGAAGCGTAATGGAGGGGGCGGGTTGGGGGCAGTAAACATGTCTCAAAAGAGCACTTTTCCACTTGGCAGCAAATGAAGCCGCTGCATGACACCCAACCCTGCTGTCAGCCCTGAAGATAATTATTGAGATAACAAGAGCACACCGTCGGGGCGTGGCAAAATACGCCCGTTTCTGGAGTAGAGTGGGGCAAGGTTTAATTCATTTGTTTGAAACCTTTGACTTAAGACGAAATAATAACAAAAATAAAACACATAACTTGGAAACCGCATATTAGGTCAAATCTAAGTCGAAAAAAGGGGCATAACTCAGTCAAAATCATGCGGACGAACCCATATTCGAACTTGATCTGTATTTTGGGGTGGTAAACTAATATACCAAATTTGGTTCAGTTCACTTGATTCAATCTAAAGTTATTATCCGGAAAGCGCAAATCAGGTAAAATCTAAGTAAAAAAGGGGGCATAACTCAGTCAAAATCATCATGCGGATGAAACCCACATTCGAACTTGATCTGTATTTTGGGGTGGTAAACTAATATACCAAATTTGTTTCAGTTCACTTGATTCAATCTAAAGTTATTATCCTGAAACTGCAAATCAGGTAAAATCTAAGTAAAAAAAGGGGCATAACTCAGTCAAAATCACCATGCAGACGAAACCCATATTCGAACTTGATCTGTATTGTGATGTGGTAAACTAGCATACCAAATTTGGTTCAGTTCACTCGATTCAATCTAAAGTTATCATCCGGAAACCAAAAGTGGACGGACGACGGATGGACGGCACGACAACGAACAGACGGACAACCCATTTACATAATACAACCGTTTTTTTCAAACGGGCGTATAAAAACTGACCATATGTTATGCCTTTAATGTTCCCTTACCTCCAATACAGGTTTCTGCCAGTTCATTTCTGCTGTATAGAGTGTACTGTGACCCAGAGCAGAAGTACTCTGGTTCAGCCTGTTTATCTCTGGTCAATGTGACACTCACTCCTGGGCAGGTGGTGCTCTTGAGGACGATAATTTTGGAGATTTTTTCGAACTCGCTGAGAAATGCGGCTGCACATTGTGCGGACGATTCGGATGAGATACCAACAGTCATGGTGTAAAATTCCAACTTTGCAAGCATATTTACCTGAAATAAAATTATTGTTAATTCGTTACAGTTAGTTATAGATAACAATTAGCTTTTCAAGACTTACAAACTGTCAGAATCAAAATGGCTCTGTCTTTCAAAGTTTATTATGACGTCTACAAGATCAGCATGAAATGACTTTCGTTTCTGAATATTTCCTGACCAAAGTCAGTGCAATTGATACAACATCATAAAAAGAAATATTATTTCAAATAAAAACTTCTTTAAAGGACACTTGTGGTGGGTAAATGTGCAAAAACAATAAAAGTCGGTAAAAACATCACCACCGAGAAGAACATGGAGAGATATATTAACTTTGTTCTTGTATTAATTATCGAGAGCTCTCCAATAACGAAATTTCATGAGTTGAAACCACTGTTATGTAAATAAAACTGTTCCAGTGATTTGTCAACATATATCGCTAATCGCGTTCTAAGGCCATTCAACAGAGATTCCTTGTATCTCATCATGCGGGAAGGCATTTTGTTTTTTATAATATAACTTCTAAGTCGACGAGTGCTGGTATACTCTTAGTAAATTTATTCAATCACCTTTTTGTCATTTAGATGCGTGTACGTAAAAATTATTATAATCTGCATAGTTTTGTTGATATACAGGAATCAAAACAGAAATGAATACATGGGCTAGGATGACAAACTAAAATGGAATATTTTATTGATATTAAAACATGGTGTATAATAAAGATACCGACACCATTAATAACAAATAAATAATTAATACTCATTATGTCTCTTATATATTCATTATCTTCCCCATATTATTATGTTGAGTGTCGGTGCGCATGGTGACAATACCACTCAGAGATCGACACAGATCTGGTGTAATGACATAATTACATCGGTAGGCCTACTTATATAAACACATGGTAAAGTACTAACCAGAACAATCAGTGAAGCATGGCATTGACTGACCTATTTATGGAGTCTACCTTGTTATTATGTTTGTCATTCAATTAATCACAGCGTGACACTACTGCTGGCCCATACAGAAACTGCACATGTGATTTGGGTAGAAACAGGTTAGAACAGCTTAGCATTATGTTAGTTTCGTATGTTAATCACCCCTGCTACATTAGCAGCATATTAGATCTAGTGTGCAAAATATTTCTAACCTCATTGCTCACATTAGCATAGCTTAGTATTCATACTGGGTATAGATTTCTCCCAGTCTGCCCATGGTGTGTCCAAAAATGTAACTTAGACTAAGTTAGTGCAGGTTAGAGATTAGAAATTTAGTTCGGCCAATGCTTTCTTGACACAAATCCCCAGGCATGTATGGACCATTTAATGACTTTCACATCTGGGTTTTATCCCCAGTTCAGACCAGGACTCCTATGCTAAAGGATTTTATGGCCCTGATAAGAACTTCCCTGGAACCTAGTATTCTGTTCAATTCACTTGGAGTTTACAATTCCCAAGTTAAAGCTGCTTGTTTTCTGTGGGACTGATAGGATAAGTTGTTCTTGTTTGGTGAATTAAAACCTCGTTGTTTTTGTTCATGGCAGGGTAAGTGACTGCATGCATTTAAAATAACAGTTAAGAATTTAAGACATGAGAAAATCGTGACTTTTGTCAATTTCCTTTCCAAAATTGAACCTTAAACATTTCATAATGATAGTATTATGGTTTTTACATTGAAATTAAGGTCAATTTATAATTATTCAGTTATTCATTCATGTATAATAATATATAGAATCTTTTGTCAGTTTTCATATCTCATTCGCACATCATGGCAGTTTTAAGGGCATATGGTCTCTTGTGTGCCTTTACTGCGTGTTCTAATATCTAATTTATCAACCAGGTAGACTACATGTATATTAAAGTTGATTTAAATTTTATTTTCAAATACTATCAATCTTATTTCTAGAATAAATAATGATGGACCATCACATCAAATAATCTAAATTCTGCTATTGTTTATGGATTCTAGTTAGTAATTAGACAGAACAAATGTGCGAATCTATTTACAAAATGAATGAATTGTAGGAAATAAACAATTTATGGCAGTTTTCATCGAAGTGATTTTTACAGTCATTTGGAATATTCCATTAACAGCAGTTAACATGAACATTGCAGTGTATGTGATGTATATTTTATGTATTTATATAGTTTTTAAAAGCAATACCGTATGGTATGATATATTGTTTGTGTGTGTTTTTTTTTCACAAATTGTTACCCAGCTGGACGTATGTATAATTACTTTAAAGTTAATTTGATAACCTGCCTGCGGCGCATGTGGCATTTTTATACATTCCTGATGTGAAATTTACTAACATAGAACTAACGTGCTAATTTGCTAATATAAAGCATATGTGCAATTTTACAGCTCTTAAGAGCTATAAAATTGCACATATGCTTTATGTTAGCAAATTTGCACGTTAGTTTTACGTTAGAAATTTGGTTGAGAATTTTCCAACGTATAACTAGTGTGCATATCCGCTAACCTGACCACATGTGCAATATGTTAGTTTTTAAGCTCCGCCCATCTCACTTTTGACAGTTAAATTACAACAATAGTTCTACATTTGTTCTACGTTGGCAATCAGATTAGAAATCCGCTTAGATCTAATGTGGTTTTAGGTTAGCAGTTTTTGGTAAGGGTTCTGACCTATAAGGAACGTCAATTTTGTATTGCTGTGAGTCAATCTTAAATTGACAGGTTGAAGGCCACACAGAGGCGGGGCCTGTTGATAAAACAGCATTTTATTGGCCATGATTTCTGTAGTTCAATGTGCATTGTTGTTGATATTCATGTCATACACTGTTCAAAGTGATTGCCACTCACCCCCTTACCAAAAACTGCTAACCTAAAACCACATTAGATCTAAGCGGATTTCTAATCTGATTGCCAACGTAGAACTAATGTAGAACTATTGTTGTAATTTAACTATCAAAAGTGAGATGGGCGGAGCTTAAAAACTAACATATTGCACATGTGGTCAGGTTAGCGGATATGCACACTAGTTATACGTTGGAAAATTCTCAACCAAATTTCTAACGTAAAACTAACGTGCAAATTTGCTAACATAAAGCATATGTGCAATTTTATAGCTCTTAAGAGCTGTAAAATTGCACATATGCTTTATATTAGCAAATTAGCACGTTAGTTCTATGTTAGTAAATTTCACATCAGGAATGTATAAAAATGCCACATGCGCCGCAGGCAGGTTATCAAATTAACTTTAAAGTAATTATACATACGTCCAGCTGGGTAACAATTTGTGAAAAAAAAACACACACAAACAATATATCATACCATACGGTATTGCTTTTAAAAACTATATAAATACATAAAATATACATCACATACACTGCAATGTTCATGTTAACTGCTGTTAATGGAATATTCCAAATAACTGTAAAAATCACTTCGATGAAAACTGCCATAAATTGTTTATTTCCTACAATTCATTCATTTTGTAAATAGATTCGCACATTTGTTCTGTCTAATTACTAACTAGAATCCATAAACAATAGCAGAATTTAGATTATTTGATGTGATGGTCCATCATTATTTATTCTAGAAATAAGATTGATAGTATTTGAAAATAAAATTTAAATCAACTTTAATATACATGTAGTCTACCTGGTTGATAAATTAGATATTAGAACACGCAGTAAAGGCACACAAGAGACCATATGCCCTTAAAACTGCCATGATGTGCGAATGAGATATGAAAACTGACAAAAGATTCTATATATTATTATACATGAATGAATAACTGAATAATTATAAATTGACCTTAATTTCAATGTAAAAACCATAATACTATCATTATGAAATGTTTAAGGTTCAATTTTTGAAAGGAAATTGACAAAAGTCACGATTTTCTCGTGTCTTAAATTCTTAACTGTTATTTTAAATGCATGCAGTCACTTACCCTGCCATGAACAAAAACAACGAGGTTTTAATTCACCAAACAAGAACAACTTATCCTATCAGTCCCACAGAAAACAAGCAGCTTTAACTTGGGAATTGTAAACTCCAAGTGAATTGAACAGAATACTAGGTTCCAGGGAAGTTCTTATCAGGGCCATAAAATCCTTTAGCATAGGAGTCCTGGTCTGAACTGGGGATAAAACCCAGACGTGAAAGTCATTAAATGGTCCATACATGCCTGGGGATTTGTGTCAAGAAAGCATTGGCCGAACTAAATTTCTAATCTCTAACCTGCACTAACTTAGTCTAAGTTACATTTTTGGACACACCATGGGCAGACTGGGAGAAATCTATACCCAGTATGAATACTAAGCTATGCTAATGTGAGCAATGAGGTTAGAAATATTTTGCACACTAGATCTAATATGCTGCTAATGTAGCAGGGGTGATTAACATACGAAACTAACATAATGCTAAGCTGTTCTAACCTGTTTCTACCCAAATCACATGTGCAGTTTCTGTACGGGAAGTTACTGTTCCTTGTTATAATTATGCCTTCCTATTTGTTGGCCAAAACAAAGCTTTTTCTTTGATATAAGACTAGGACTCCTCACAAAAGATATAATTAGATTTTTGCGTGGTAGTATAAATTTTAGTACGTATTTAAAGCTAAAATCGGGTTTTCCAAGTTCCAACTTAAATGTTTATATATCTTTATACACATATACATAGTACGCAAATTCTAGCAAACTGGTGTACCGACAGCCAAGTATGCTTACCACTTTTAGTTGCTATACCAGTATATACTATTGTAAAAAGACATGGCAACATGTGGGATATATGGGAGACATATGGGAGACTCGCATAAGAAAACGCACTGGCACAACTTTAATGCTGCACCAGCACAGCTCAAGTCATGAAAGGGTTAACCCTTTCTTTATAACCATTTCTTTACAGAATACTCAGAAATACTTCGGTAATATTCAGATAATAAGTTGCATAATATTTTCATCATACTATTTTCTGCTAATTTATACTGAACTCCCCTCCAAATTAATAATAGACTATTCCTATATATACTTTTATAACTGGTTTGGTAAGTCCATTCAGTAAAGAAAGGGATAATGGCCCAAGATAAGCTATAAGCCTCCAAGATCATGCGATTGTTATAATATATATTGCCTCAGGTAATAACTACTCACCGATCTGTGATCCTGTGAAGACATTGATAATAACATAATATTGTTCATTTTAAAAGGACACATGAGAGCTGTGGCATTCTTAATTGAATCCGAGCCCTTTATCATATTCAGCTGAGTCTGAGCAGAGTCCAGATATGTTGTATAACAATTATAGTCTGTTAACTCAGTTGCGAGAGTGCTGGAGCCTGTAAAATTCACTGCCTGGTATGGCAGATAGTCAAGATATTTCGAAACAGGCTTTGTTGTTGTTGCTTCTGTTGATGGCAATTTGGTTACATCTGGAGTTGTCAGTTCATCTGTTGTTGACGCTGAATCTGTTGTTGTTTTCACCACAGATGTGGTTGATTCAAAACCAGTTGTCGTTTGCTTGTCCAATGTGGTTGATTCAAGACCAGTTGTCTTTTGCTTGTCCAATGTGGTTGATTCAAAACCAGTTGTCTTTTGCTTGTCCAATGTGGTTGATTCAAAACCAGTTGTCGTTTGCTTATCCAATGTGGTTGATTCAAAACCAGTTGTCTTTTGCTTGTCCAATGTGGTTGATTCAAAACCAGTTGTCTTTTGCTTGCCCAATGTGGTTGACTCAAAATCTGTTGTTGTTTTGATTGACTCAAAATCAGTAGACGTTTCCTTGTCCAATGTGGTTGAGTCACCTGATGTTGTTTCTATCTTAGGTGTTGTAGTAGATGATCCAGTTAAGCACCGTTTTGAATTTACATCAATTCCATCAGGACACACCCAATTGCCGGATGAAATAGAAATAGAGAAATTGCCTTCTTTAATTCCTGGACAATCTCTGCTGATAAGTGACTGGAGATAATTGATGTTGTTGTATACTATTTCAGATTCATCTAAAGTCTCAACACATCTCATGATAATGTCAAGGTCTCCGGTGATTTTCGGGACGAAACCATACGTTACTGATATCTTGACCTATAATAAGATTAAAAGAGAATCGTAAGTTGTTACTTTGAAGTAATTCTCTCCCATTTACTCTACCATGAGTGTCTCATTTACATGTACATGCACATCAATGTTGCATCAATTGCACCACCCAAGTGCTATCTCCAATTTGTTTCAAAGTTTCAATAAATTTGTGTCGTTCCAGCATACACAATAAAATAGTGATGTTCCGATAATGAAAAAGCCCATCGGACCGATTTCCGATAACTGGAGGCACAATCGGCCGATTTCCTAATCCGATGTTTATATATATTGTGCGTTTGTTCCCATAATGGACCTATATACATTCAGTCAGTGCACTCCCTATCTCGGTATAGTTTCAAAGCCAAATACATCAAAGAAATATATACACACTAGTACTGTTGCAAAGGTATTTCCACCGACGTCAGTTGTGCGCTGCCTTTGATGTATACCAGTAGTTGTTTGACAAAGAGATCAAAGGTGCTGACTCAGAGTAACGTCATGACCGCGTGGGGAACACTTGAACGCGGTGTAAAAGTCTTGATTGAATACTTGTAAGTTGCGACAATGTATGGAATGGCAATGATTATTAATTAAATTAAGATTGATGAATAATAATTGCCGTCATATCTGTCTGAGATTTCCCAAATTCCCATTGGTCACACCTTTTGTCTTTTAACAACTGGGAAGCTTTTATCAATTTTTGTTTCGTGAGACCGTTCAAAGTGAAACTAAGCATATTTCATTGCGTATGCCGTAACTTGCAATGAGAGCATCGCTATAACAATGGCGATTCACGAAGCGGAAAAAACAAGTGAAATTTGGAAATATACTTCACCATATTGTCCCCTACAGACGAAAAGGCCAATTGGTCGTTATTGAAGACAGTTCTGATCGCAACTGTACTAATTAATTCAGTGTGTGCTTCAAATTATTGACATAGCATGTGACGTCATAGCATGGCACGTGCTCAACGGGAAACTATATTGTAATAAGGTCAGCTGTTTAAAGCTTTCTTTGAATCTATTTCGTGACCACGCGATTGAACCAATAACTTCATATTACACGGGATATGTCGGGCAGGTGTATTGCCATGCTTATATATAATCATATCAGACTATTTGGACGATGCCAATAGCTTCTTTTAGGCTGTTACATCTGCGTTTTACATTCAATACTACGGTTGCATTGCGTGGGTTTATTAAAGCGTGCATATTGCACTTAGATACTAGAACGTTTTTGTTTGTTTTGACAATCGGTAAAAGCCGATGTTCAACTGCGAGGTACGATTAATATCTTATGGGCTATTATCAGCTGGCCGTTTCCGATTATCGGAACATCACTACAATAAAATATATTATGTTCTTCTGCTAATTAGCATATTCACGATAAATTTACACGCAACATTAATTTTCAGTATGGCTATATTGAAAGCTAGTGCTAGTGATAAGTTGTCTTCTTCATAAATAAATATTTAAATGTGTCAATTAATACTCTCAATCATGCGAGAATACAAAATAATACATGTACAGTAATGCCCTAAGTAATCGACTCCTTAAACACAGCAGAATTATGGGTAACTTTTCAGGATTTAGTCGGAAATATGGCTTGTTGCCATTCATCGGAAAGCTCTCGGGAAATCCTGAAAAGTTACCCATAATAATAGGGCATTATACTGTATGTTGCAATGATAGCAAGCACACACGTCAAAGTATTCTGATCCCATGGATCAAGCTGCAAAACAGAGTTCAGTCCCCTCGCGATGTCTGAATGCTGCCGGCATGTGTATTTTCTTTATCAAATCTAACATTTTTTATTGAAGTGTTTTGTCCGTTACAATTCATTCTGGCTTGATCTAGACAATTTTCAAATGTATATGGACAGTTCAGTTTCTCAGAATAATGCAGAATGAATTGTAACCTACAAAAATCTCAAATAAATAAATGCGACATTTCTTCACATTACGTGTAGGTGCGGGCAGCGGTAAGTCCTGCATAGGGGACTGAACTCTGCATGGAGCTTGCCCATGGATAAGCATGTGAAAGCAGGGCAAACAAATGTTTATATGTTGTGTGCCAGAATGAATTTATAATTCATATATTTGTGCCATCTAGATTTATGCAAATTAGCCAACACAACAACTTGTTCAACAGACCAGTAGGGTATATAAGATTCAAATGTTTACGTTGTTGACAAGAATCGTGGGTAGGAGTTATCTTGCTTGTATGTCTTCGGGTTAGGTCAAATGGACGCTTTGCGTATATGAACCTAGAGGGCCACTTTTCTCAAGCAAGATGATATCAAACATGTGTGTATCAGAGGTCCGATGAATGTCAATTATAGCAACCAAGATTTATAAGTAAACAAAGCCTTGTTTTCCAGAGAATTTTTATTTGCCACACTATCAGAAAATGTAGGCAAACAATATATTAAACAATCGTATCATCATTTAAATACTTTTTTCTATCATGGTACATAATACATTATATATCATGTTGAAGATATAGAGAGTAATCAAATGGTTCCGAGAATTACATTAAATAATTCATGAGAGGCATCATTAAGAAACGAATGCACGTAAGCGCATGAGTTTCTTACCAAATGTCTCTCGCCTCCAGTGAATTATTGAATGTAATTCTCAGAACTAATTGATTACTCTATTTATTACACTTCTGCATTAATTTGGTTCGTCAAATATGATTAAAACACACAGAATTAATGCATGTAAGTCCCGATGTGGAGAAAGATCAACCATCAAAAATTCAGTCTAGATCATTAAGCAATGTAACGTCAATGACGTCACGGGAAATGACATAATTCACTAGTGACATTACCATTTTTAATTAACAGCATTTTCAATGGAAATCGCACATAGGAGTGTAATAAAGATTAATAGTGTACATGTCAGATGATTAATCACATGCAGGGGTTCAAATGAATGCCCGGGATCCACATGTAAATGTAGTACGTCTTTTCAATGAGAGTCTGGGAGTAATGGGATGGGACAAGGTCCAAAACAGCATCAACTCAACCGATATCCCAAGCTGTTGTGGACAGAAAAGAATTGGTCTATAATACGGAAAGATAGAGTACCTCTGTGTCAGACTGCAACGAACTCCAGGCCTTCACATCAATGCTTATATTAACGGCCAATGAAGGATGACATATAAAATTATTCCATGTTGTCGCTGCAAACGTTGTCAGCACTCCTTTCAAATTTTCTGTCACAGCATCTGAACAATTTTTACTGGTCAGCCTGAGATTTCCTGTCAGGATGATGGTAGCCTCTTTAACAAACATGACTGACCCAACTGAAAAGAGCAAAATGAATGATTTAACAATTGAATACATGGGCAAATATCCAGATAAACATTTTCCTCACATAGCTAGGGGTTGAGGAACATCATATAAACTCTCTAACCAGCTTATTTAACCCTTTCATGACAAGAGCTGTGCAGCATTGAAGATTCTGTGCCAGTGCATTATCTTATATGCGTGTATACCATAGGGAGCCTTGAAAATATAAGAGAATACACTGGATTATAAGGTCAATGTAAATAGTTTTAGGCCAATGCATTCTCTTATATATGCAAGGAGCCCTATGGGCAACTCCCATATATAAGAGAATGCAATGGCACAGGGTTTTCGCAAAATTTCAGGAAGCTCCAGTCATGAAAGTGTTAATTTGTTTGTTCATTGTGAACTTGGAATCACTCAACTATCTAAGAATTTTGGTATGATTGAGGCACTGTACACATGGATAGAACGACACAAGTATGTAAACTGGTTAATGTACATGTATGAGTTTGTTGCAATGTGATGGTACAACTTGCAGCATGACAGACGAGTGCGATAACTCGTTAACCAGTTCACATCACTAGGTGATTTGTTGCACACCTCTGAGTCTGTAGCTTGCATAATACAATTTGTTTTATGTTGTTCAGTGTGTTGTTGCTAACTTCTTTTACTAGAGCTGGGCTGTTGCCCGGTGCACAACCCCATGTCTCATACTGACTAGTGTGAGCATACCTAAAACCTAGCTCTGAAATAGTCAGACAGACAGACCCAAACATCAACATATTCAGATAAACGAAGATGAATAACTCTAGAAAAGAAAACCTGAACAAGACGATTGAACACTCCATTGAATGTTCTCATTGTGGTGAACATCCATATAAAATTTTTCATTAAGATCATACGACCTATGGTTGAGATATCTGCTTGGACAGACAAAAAACCCAGCATTTTCAGATAAATAAGATGAATATATCTGGAACGTAAAACTGGTTGAACACTCCATTGAATGACATCATAGTAGTAAACATCCATGCCAAATTTCACTGAGATCTGACAACCATTGTTTGAGATAGCTACCCAGAGAGACAGACGGAGGATCAGATGCATGCATCCAGTATACCCACCATTTCCCTCGGTCATGAGGGTATAATTAAACAAATTAGTCATTCACATAGAGTATACCTCACAATAATGAAGACATTTTCAGTTAGAGTTGACATTGTCGTCAAGGATGTTGTCAATGAAATCGGTCCAAGGATCCAAGGCAGATTTTTTAATTGAACGTTTTGTAGGGTGCAATACAAACCTAAAATGGCCAACAATACAGAATTGACTCATTTTCTAATTTTACAAGATTAGAACAGTTTTGAAAACTCATGATTAGCATTTACAATAAGGCTATAGGGCACTACCATAATATGCATATGTTCTGTAGCAGTGATGTTCTAACTATCACTACAAATAGAAATCCAACTTCTTCTGTTTGTATCAAAAACTTCATTTAAAGAAATAAGCAACTGGTCAACTAATTTTGTTTTATCGTACTACCTGTATACACGTCACTTATCAAACCTGATGACAAATAATCCTTAATTGGTCAATTAAATAGACGATTGCAAAAGTTGTGCTCAATCTGGTAGATTGTGCAAAGTGAAAATCTCACTCCGTCTAATTAGCCATGTATTGCCATGTTCAATAATTTAGTTCGACATGTAAAATGAATTTCTGGCTTGACAACCATTTCATGACAACGATTGGCTAACTGAAAATATTGTAACTGCTAACGATGAGTTTTCGAGAGAAAAAAACTCACTACTATTTAACACACAGAACTCCACAACCGTTTCATTTTTTTTAACATTTAATTATTTCCTGACGAAATTACTCTTTGACGAGTAGTTCCCTTAGGATATGTTCAGATGAAAAGTTCAACAAATGGACCTCTATGAAATATATGAGCTGGCACTTAAGAAAATAAACACAAATTATACATAGATAACATGTATTCACATGTAAGTTCAGTATTAAATACATACCTATACTCAAACATGCCTGAAACATATTCACACATGGACACTAATAACAAAATAAATAGTGGATTACGAGATTTTATTTAAAGGCTCTCAAGGCACCTACAGTAATGCTCTAAGTAATCGACTCCATAACCACAGCAGAATTATGGGTAACTTTTCAGGATTTAGTCGGAAATATGGCTTGTTGCCATTCATCGGAAAGCTCTCCCCGAGAGCTTTCCAATGAATGGCAACAAGCCATATTTCCGACTAAATCCTGAAAAGTTACCCATAATTCTGCTGTGGTTATGGAGTCGATTACTTAGGGCATTACTGTACTAAGTGAATAAAATGCTAATGAATTCCGCCAATCAAGTAATAAATATCAATATGTCTGAGTGCCAACGTATTAGCGTATATCAACTAAAATCACATTTGCATCTCAAGGCGTTAACATTTTACTCATTGCGGTATTTGCCAGAACAGTTAATATGCAAAGTGTTACCAATAATGAGAGTGGCTAAAATGCAAGCTTGGCAGTTTTTAAGGCAGGTGACTAAAAGACAAGCTTGGCGTTTTCAAATTTTTAAAAAGCCTTTTAAACGCTGTTTTCGGGTGAATTATGCGGGAATAGCACCAGTTAATTACTTATATGGCCCATTTACGTAAATTAATCGACAATAGTGGCAGTAATGTCCACGATTGGTTGGTTAATAGGGGGCGTGGTCACAAAATCAAAACATCGTCTTTTTACGCAGATTTCTTGTCGGTTTTTGGTCGATTTCTCTTTTTAAACATCAGTTGGACTAAGTTTTTTATTCGAAACATGTTAAATGGTTATCATTTATCACTCTCATAGTTGAGCTTGGCGGTTTTGAACATTATATACAAAGAATTTTTTACTTTTAGATGACCGACCACCGAACCGCCAAGCTCGAATAAAAAATCAAAATATTAAGCTGAATTTTCGCCGATTTCTCGTTTCTAAAACACGTTCCATCTAGTTTTTATGTAAAAACGTATAAACTGATTATCATTCTTCACAAATATAATCGGGCTTGGCGGTTTTGAACATTATATACAAAGAATTTTTTACTTTTAGATGACCGACCACCGAACCGCCAAGCTCGAATAAAAAATCAAAATATTAAGCCGAATTTTCGCCGATTTCTCGTTTCTAAAACACGTTCCATCTAGTTTTTATGTAAAAACGTGTAAAATGATTATCATTCTTCACAAATATAATCGGGCTTGGCGGTTTTGAACATTATATACAAAGAATTTTTAACATTTTGATGACCGACCACCGAAACGCCAAGCTCGAATTTTAAATCAAAATATAAAGCTGAATTTCGGCCGATTTCTCGTTTCTAAAACACGTTCCAGCTAGTTTTCATGTAAAAACATGTAAAATGATTATCATTCTTCACAAATATAATCGAGCTTGGCGGTTTTTAATATTTTATATTAAGAATTTTGGACATTTTGATGACCGATGGATGGTTAATAGGGGGTGTGTTAACCGAATGAAACCCTCGCTTTTTTACGCCGATTTCTTGTCGATTTTTGGCCGATTTCTCTTCTTAAACACCATTTACACATAGTTTGCATCTGAAAACACGTTTAATGATTATCATTTATCACTCTCATAGTCGAGCTTGGCGGTTTTGAACATCGTATACTGAGAATTTTCGACTTTTAGGTGACCGACCACCGAACCGCCAAGCTCGAATTAAAAATCAAAATATTAAGCTGAATTTCCGTTGATTTCTCGTTTCTAAAACAAGTTCCAGCTAGTTTTTATGTAAAATCATGTAAAATGATTATCATTCGTCACAAATATACTCGAGCTTGGCGGTTTTGAATATTTTATATTAAGAATTTTGGACATTTGATGACCGACCACCGAACCGCCAAGCTCGAATTTCGAATTCGTTCTCCAGCACACTAAAAGTTGTAGTTGGAATCAGCCGAGTCGCTAATTAGCTGTTAATTGCTATTGTTAGGAATATGTTGGCGGCCTAAATCAATGGATTTATGAGTTAAGACAAGAGTGTTTGCAACTTATAGTGAAATATAATCAAAGTACTGTTTATACAGTTACTTGTTGTTACACGTGAGATCATATCAAGCACAGGAATGTGTTTTTTAAAAGATGAATACTTATAACTGAATACTTACCACAGAGTTGTTTACACGTATGCGTGTTATGCAAACACACATGAGCGATACTTTTGTGTGAGTTACAGCTCTCGTGAACATATATAATCTGCACGTAGTAATGTGGTCAGCAGACAGAACGGGAAGAAAAAGAACAGGCAGCTGTGCTCCAACAAACTCAACAACAACAACTACAGCAAACAGAAACTCAACAGCAGAAAAAAAAGAAAGCCAAGAAAAAAAAAAAATATATATCTAGATCATTTTCACTTTTTCATGTTCCATAGTTATGTTTACATAACTCCATCATATCACCTCCAAGTGGGTTGTAGGAAAGGGGTTCCGCCCCTTTCAAATCTTCCCGGGTCAAATCCCAAACCCCAAATAAACTAAAAAACTGGTCAGTATATCCTAGCTTCTTCATCGTACACAATGTCAGCTACAATCTACATGAACAAAGAATCTGTTCTTGGTTATCGAGAAGTGCTCTCGATATTCGAGAAACCCGACGTAGACAAAGTATCGACAGTGCCACCAAAACTGCCAAATGGAGGTTCAGTTTACCTTCTAACAGGCTCAAAAGACGCTACGTGTGACCAGTATTTCTGGGTTAATAATATGCAAAATAGAAGAGATAATGTATGGAAATGAGGACCAGACAACAAGCCCGATGGCTTATATGAAGTCTTTTCCTCTTTGGCGACATGCCACTTCCCCGATAAGATGCCAATTCGGGTTCGAACCATTTCAACGATGCCGAAAACAAGCCACGTGGCAAAAGGGACGCAATTGTATGGAGTTTGACTGTCAATCAAGACTTGCAGGAATATATACCGTTACAAAGAAGGGGACTATCGTTTTAAACCAGATGAATTGGACTTAAGTCCAAATGAATTGGAGTTGAGTCCAAATCAATTCACTAATTTGACTTAAGTTCAAATGAATTGGACTTAAGTCCAATAATTTATATATAAAATATCCAAAATTTCGCTAAAATCCGCTTTGAGCATTTTTTGTAATTCAAGATGGCTGCCATTTTCTGTTAAGTCAGTTTGATGCAATTTTGGTGTTATCTTGTCATAAATGAAGCAAAGCCACCTTTCTATGCCCAAGATGGTCGCCAAAAAAGGGGCGACCGAAAATGCTACGTTTTTACTGATATTTTAAGATAAGAATTTTAATTTTTATCGAAATATGATTTTGCTGCACCACTCCATTTTTCAGATCGCTGTTTGTACTCTCTGTAGATTCCTCAACATTGTTACATTTAAGTATGACTGCAAGGTCATTCAAATACACGGTGATCTCTTTCGGTTGAGCCCCTAAATGATGTTTGATATGAAATCTGAAATCCCTCTTGATGTGATTCCAACAAAATAGAATTGTTAAATTTGGCATATGCGTCTTGACCGCATTTGTGATGGCACTAAACCAAAAATATGTGCCAAGTCGGTTTATTTTGCTATACTTTACGAGATCACATTTCGGACATTTTACTAAATATTATTTATTATAGCACTGATGTGAGTGACATATATATGTCTCTGCTATGTCAACATGTACGACGATTTGAGATTAATTGAATTCTGATTCTGATTCTCTTCTATTTTGCATATTAATTTTGTATCATCTGTATATTATGTTATGTTGGAAATAAAAATATGTTTACACTAAAAAGAAAGAAAAAATGACGTCTCAGGCTCTTTCAAATCCTCCTGGGTCAAATCCCCCCCCAAAAAACAAATAATAATAATAATAATTTAATGTGGATGGAGAATTAAATTATATTACAGTTTGCCCTCTGGAATTCATGTATATTATCATTGTGACCGTTCCACACACGACTAACTTATCTTATATATACGTGCCATTTAAATCACAATGCTACATCGAAACAAGAATATAACATAATTGAACAAGTTTGATTAGTTGCATGGATGATCATTAATGGGTACACGTTGACAATATTTGGTGGGTATCATTTCGCCTCGGTTTGGTCTGGGTATCATTTTGCATTGGCTTGGCGGTTCGGTGAGCGGTCATATAAAAGTCGAAAATTCTAAGTACACAATGTTAAAAACCGCCAAGCTCGAGTATATATGTGAAGAACGATAATCATTTTACATATTTTTACATGAAAAATAGCTGGGACATGTTTTAGAAACGAGAAATCTCAGGAAATTCAGCTTCATATTTTGATTTAAAATTCGAGCTTGGCGGTTCGGTGGTCGGTCATCAAATGTCCAAAATTCTTAATATAAAATATTAAAAACCGCCAACCTCGATTATATTTGTGAAGAATGATAATCATTTTACACGTTTTTACATAAAAACTAGATGGAACGTGTTTTAGAAACGAGAAATCGGCGAAAATTCGGCTTAATATTTTGATTTTTTATTCGAGCTTGGCGGTTCGGTGGTCGGTCATCTAAAAGTCAAAAATTCTTTGTATATAATGTTCAAAACCGCCAAGCCCGATTATATTTGTGAAGAATGATAATCAGTTTACACGTTTTTACATAAAAACTAGATGGAACGTGTTTTAGAAACGAGAAATCGGCGAAAATTCAGCTTAATATTTTGATTTTTTATTCGAGCTTGGCGGTTCGGTGGTCGGTCATCTAAAAGTCAAAAATTCTTTGTATATAATGTTCAAAACCGCCAAGCTCGACTATGAGAGTGATAAATGATAACCATTTAACATGTTTCGAATAAAAAACTTAGTCCAACTGATGTTTAAAAAGAGAAATCGACCAAAAACCGACAAGAAATCTGCGTAAAAAGACGATGTTTTGATTTTGTGACCACGCCCCCTATTAACCAACCAATCGGGGACATTACTGCCACTATTGTCGATTAATTTACGAAAATGGGCCATATAAGTAATTAACTGGTGCTATTCCCGCATAATTCACCCGAAAACAGCGTTTAAAAGGCTTTTTAAAAATTTGAAAACGCCAAGCTTGTCTTTTAGTCACCTGCCTTAAAAACTGCCAAGCTTGCATTTTAGCCACTCTCACCAATAATGCTTTCTTTTGTTATTAATACAAAGAAAATAATGTAGATTGACTTATGGGTTGCAAATGAGAAATACAGTATGTAGGCTATCACCCGGCAAATTCTTGTAGAGTTGGGGGGGGGGGGGGGGGGGGCAATCTATATAGTGGAAAGTAAAATTATCAAATGATCTGAATAGTGTGGCTATATTTAAACTTCAGAGCTTATAATAACAAGAAACGTATATTACCAGGTCAGACACATCCTGAATTCCACTATTATAATGGTATATGACAATTACTGTTTTGTGAATTTGATAAAAGAGGGATAATCCAAAATCTTACGTCTGTACTTAGTTGTATAGGAATTTTTAGTTTGAGTGACTGCCAGTTATCGAAATGTTACCCTCAAGGGTAACTAGTCTCTAGTGATTTGCAGCCTGCAGTGTGACGTGCCCCAGCCAATCAGAATAGATGATAATGGGATGAAAGATGACAAGTTATATATGTCAGTCTATTGCTTTGCATGGTTTGACGAAATTATTGCCTGCATATTCCTACAAACAAAATCACAGTCCGATTAGATCACGCCATTCGATAGTAACTTCTGGTGAGGTTAAAAGACAAGTTTCCATACTTGCTGCCAAAATATAGATCTAGACAAATAGACAGATTATAGACTGCTGAAATCATTACGTTTTCCATTTTAGGATAAATTGATTTTTACAAGGTTGATGATATATGAGTGACATAGTGGTTTGATAGAATGAATGATTGTTGTACATCGCTTCACAACACACATATATAAAGAGACATAATGGGTGTTGATACAACATTGACTAATTAAAATTATTAAGATTACAAAGTGCAAAAATGTTAAATGACATGCAAATTGGTTTATGTTATATACAAAAACAACAGCCATAAATATAAACATGCAGTGAGAAAATTAAATAATAATTATGTAATGATAAGCCTAGTAAACATATAGAACCATATGCATGTCTCCACAAGTTGAATTTCACTGCATAATCGAGCGTGTTAATTTTAGCATGTTGAATTTCACTGCATAACCGAGTGTGTTTTAGCACAAGTCCAGATCAAGTTTATAGTCAGAGACAGAATATATCTCAGGGATGAATCCGGAAAGTCGAGATATCCCACAGCTTAAGTCTTATCAAATTTGCTACAAGATGTAGCATTTTCGGAGACTGATTGGTGGTGAAAATAGTTCCCTCAGGCTTATATAGCCTTGTAATGCATGTTCAGCTTTGCTGGTTAAAGGCCCATCAATAGTGATATGAGGGTGGCTGAATCAGTCCTAGACATAAGCCTGGAAATAGTGATGCTAGCCTGCATATAGTCTCAAATTAGCATTGTTTTTAGTTACTTTTTCCCTTCTGTTCAGTTTCTATATCCCCTAATTTGCAGAAGATAAAATGCATAATCAAGGTGACTATAATAATGGGTGAACATCACCAACTTCAACTGGGGAACTTCAATCTGATCCTAGGTCTCCCACAGCAGTTGAGGCCTAAGCAGAATGAGCTAGGTTCCCAGAGGATGAATTTTGTGATGCTAGCCCAACATGCAGGATAGCATCACTAAATTCACCCTCTGAGGGCCCCGCGTAAATTCTGAAACACCAGGGACCAGCCTAGAGGGCGATTTGGGAGACATCTTCTCCCTAAAATGTGCCTAACAAGTTACTACTCTCTTATATATCAATGTCCCAATATAATATTTAGAGTATATTTACTGATTATGATGGCCATTCTGAGGAATAACAATATTTATCTAACTGCAACTTTTTCTGTAATCCATTGGTGAGCGTATAATAAAAGGTAATAATATGTGAAAACAATTCAAAATAAAATCGATATTAATTGATATAAGCTTTTCCAGACAAGTGTCCTCGATTCATATCTGCTGTTATATTCTGGAATCTATATAAAACTGGCCAGGAAGAGATACACTATCTTATGAATCAAACAAGCCTTACCATTACTGAACTGGTTATGACAATCTAATGCACTATTCACCATGCTGACTGGGCCACTATGGGGGAAGCACCCTCTCTGGTGTCATCCTACAATCAGTTTATGTGGTCAACTTTGATGATACACGCCAATGTGCAGTGAATTTATTTCTTTTGTAACTCAACTGTATGTTTTTGTTGAAATTGTACCACATGCAGATTTTTGTTTCAGAAACCCACTATAATATTCCAGTTTGCGTGATATCTTTTGCACAGTTTTGCAGATATGACGCTGCGGTTAAAATCTTAAGTGGGGAAAATCGCAGGTGGAGCATCCACTGCACATGCTCACGACAATATTGCAGCCATATCGTAGCGATCAAGCAATGTTTGATTTTTACCAGGAATATCGTGGCGTGACCTTGGCAACACATATGATTGTAGCTGACCATGGTCGGACTGGTCTCACAATTTACATGCTATCATGTGATCAATCACATGGATAAAATCGCAGCTGCAGACATCTGCGGGCAAGCCACTTTTCTCCACCTGCGATTTTTGCCACTTACGATTTTAATTGCAGCATCTGCGGTACGTGGCACTTATTTTGTTCTATCATAAATAATAATCAGTATCAGCAGGTTCTATGTCTCTTTCTTCCGTCTAGTATGATATTAACCAATTCTCCTGTTGCTTGAATTAAGAGCATTCTGGAAGTTTGAGGCATTGGCAAAATTGCATTGATTGTACCACAATATGTCTAGAATTGTACCACACAACAATGTTTATATATCCACGGGAGCACAGGCTACTGACCAATCAGGACGAGCCTATTAAGCAGGTTTAGGCAAAGTGGTACGAAATTTAGGTTAGTCAGACAATATAAATATGAGAAGCAAATCATAAAGTTAATGACATGAAGCCTGAGATAACAACTAGATTTGGATTAGCATTGTTAAAGAAGCACTCTGTCCGACCCTACGAAGCATTAGTCCTGCGACATTTTATCCACATACGTGCAGTGCTTGCAGTGGTATATATCCAGTCACCCGTGCTGACCCTAGTCCAAACTCTCTGCAGTGTTGCCATGGTAACAGCAGGTGAAGTTGCAGTCCTGACCTTGTTTTTGAGAATTGGTAGATATCTTAATGGTTTTAAATTGTGATTTAGCAATTTTCTTGAAATTACTTCACTTTGAGAAGCAAAAGATGGTACATCCGTGACCACCCGACCTCCATTGTTGCCGTTGTTTATTCTGGTGAATGGAAATTTGGTGAACGATTTTGTTGAACGGCGTGCTCTCGGAGGAGTTCTTTTATAAGTTGTTGTCTGAGTAGTAGATGTGCTCTTTGTATGTTTTGCAGTAGGCCTCGTTTTAGTTGGTTTATGACTGGACGTTGTATGTTTTCGTGATGTTGTGGTAGAGGTGGTTCTGGTGCGTGTGCTGGTGGTGGTGGTTGTGCTGGTGGTTGTGGTACTAACAGCAGGAGTGGTAGCAAGTGTTGTAGTAGTTGTTGTAGCTGCTGTTGTTGTTGCTGTACTAGTAGCAGTGATTGTGGTAGTAGAAGTAGTAATAGTAACTGTTGTTGTTGTTGTTGACAATGTTGTTGTTATAGTACTGTTAGTAGTGATTGTGGTAGTAGAAGTGGTAGCTGTTGATATTGTTGTAGTTGATAATGATGAGGTTGTTGTAGTAGTTGTTGTTGATCGAGTTGTATCTTTGACAGTTGTTGTGGAAATAGGAGTTGTGGATGTGACAGTATTGGTATGTGTTGTCACTGTTGGTGATTGTGTATGATCTGTTGAATCTATTGGTGCAGTTGTTGTTGTAGTAGTATTTGTTGCTGTTGTTGTAGTAGTAGTAGTAGTAGTAGTAGTAGTAGTAGCAGTAATAGTTGGTGTAAATGTTGCTCCAGTTGTATTTGTAACAACTGTTGTGGAAGTAGCAGTTGCAGTAGTAGTAGTTGTAGTAGTAGTAATAGTTGTAGTAGTTTTTGTTCCCGTTGTATCATTATCAGCTGTTGTGGAAGTAGGAGTTGTAGATGTATGAGTATTGGTATATGTTGTCACTGTTGGTGATTGGATACTGTCTGTTAAAAATATAGGTGCAGTTGTTGTTGTAGTAGTAGTATTTGTTGTTGTTGTTGTAGTAGTAGTACTTGTTGTTGTTGTTGTTGTAGTAGTATTTGTTGTTGTTGTTGTAGTAGTATTTGTTGTTGTTGTAGTATTTGTTGTTGTAGTAGTATTTGTTGTTGTTTTAGTAGTATTTGTTGTTGTTGTAGAAGTAGTTTTTGTTCCTATTGTATTATTATCAGGTGTTGTGGAAGTATGTGGTGTAGATGTATTGGCATATGTTGTCATGGTTGGTGATTGGGTACGATCTGTTGAAACTATCAGTGCGGTTGTTGTTGTAGTCGTAGTTAATGTTGCAGTTGTATCTTTAACAACTGTTGTTGTTGTTATGGTATGTGTTGTAGTTGTTGTTGCTGATGTTGTTGTTGTAATAGTTGTTCCAGTTGTATCTTTAACTGTTGATGTTGTTGTGGTATGTGTTGTAGTTGTAGCAGTTGTTGTTGCTGATGTTGTTGTAATAGTTGTTCCAGTTGTATATTTAACAACTGTTGTTGTTGTTGTGGTATGTGTTGTAGTTGTTGTTGCTGATGTTGTTGTAATAGTTGTTCCAGTTGTATCTTTAACAACTGTTGTTGTTGTTGTTGTGGGATGTGTTGTAGTTGTAGCAGTTGTTGTTGCTGATGTTGTTGTAATAGTTGTTCCAGTTGTATATTTAACAATTGTTGTTGTTGTTGTGGGATGTGTTGTAGTTGTAGCAGTAGTTGTTGCTGATGTTTTTGTTGTAATAGTTGTTCCAGTTGTATATTTAACGTTTGTTTTTGTTGTGGTATGTGTTGTAGTTGTTGTTGCTGATGTTGTTGTTGCTGATGTTGTTGTTGTGATAGTTGTTCCAGTTGTATCTTTAACAACTGTTGTTGTTGTGGTATGTGTTGTAGTTGTTGCAGTTGTTGTTGCTGATGTTGTTGCTGATGTTGTTGTTGTTGTAATACTTGTTCCAGTTGTATCTTTAACTTTTTTTGTGGAAATAGGAGTTGTAGATGTATGAGTTTTGGTATATGTTGTCATGGTTGGTGATTGGGTGTTGAGTGTTGAGGCTGATTTTGTGGACCCAGTTGAAGTGGCTTCCGCTGGACTACTTTGTGTAAATGACATTGTTTGTGTGGTAGTGACAAGTGTGGAAGCAGTCGAAAACAAAGAAGACAAAGTTGAAGACAGAGACGTACTGTGAGAAACAGATGTTTTCGTAGAGGTTTCCAAGGTGGAGGTAGTCATAGGTTTGTTAGACGAAGTAATCACACTGGTTGTCATGCGTGATTGAGAAAACATGCTGGAGGAATAATTCACACTTTGAGATGTGGTACCTGTAACAGGCGGAGTCACATGTGGTGTCACAGATGGAGTCACATTTGGTGTCGTCCGACCATCAGTTGATGCTTCAGTGACCACTGTAGTTGAGTCTGTCTGTATAGTACTGGTTGGCGAGCTGTCTTTGACAGTGCTGGTCACAGTTGGTGTGGATATTTCTGTGCTCTCATCGGGTGTTGTAGCTGTCGTCAATTCTATTGTCCACGTAATCGTTGTGGTATAAGGCATTGTTGTACCAGTTGTCTTGGTAGACTGAGTAGTACTCTTCGCTGTTGTTTCAGGTTCCGATGTTGTTTCAACTGTAACAGGGTCTTGTGTCATTTTAGTTGAAGTCTTAGTCCTAAATGTTGTCTCAATTGTAGTCTTTGGTCCATCTGTTGAAACCTGTGTTGCAGTAGTCTTCTCGGTTGAAGTTATGGTTGAGGTCTCAGGCATAGAGGTTGAGGATTCAGGTCCAGAGGTTGTCCCAGTTGAAGTTTTAGGTCGATCAGTTGAGGTCTCAGGCCCAGAAGTTGAAGTTTCAGGCCCAGCAGTTGAGGTCTCAGGCCCAGAAGTTGAAGTCTTAGGCCCAGAAGTTGAAGTTTCAGGTCCAGGGGTTGTCCCAGTTGAAGTTTCAGGTCCAGAAGTTGAAGTCTTGGGCTCAGCAGTTGAGGTCATAGGCCCAGAGGTTGTCCCAGTTGAAGTCTCAGGCCCAGAAGTTGAAGCTTCAGGCCCAGAAGTTGAAGTCTTAGACCCAGGGGTTGTCCCAGTTGATGTGTCAGGCCCAGAAGTTGTAGTCTTAGGCCCAGAAGTTGAAGTGTCAGGCCCAGAAGTTGTAGTCTTAGGCCCAGAAGTTGATGTCTCAGGACCAGAGGTTGTCCCAGTTGAAGTCTCAGGCCCAGAAGTTGAAGTGTCAGGCCCAGAAGTTGTAGTCTTAGGCCCAGAAGTTGATGTCTCAGGCCCAGAAGTTGAAGTCTCAGGGCCAGAAGTTGAAGTGTCAGGCCCAGAAGTTGTAGTCTTTGGCCCAGAAGTTGATGTCTCAGGACCAGAGGTTGTCCCAGTTGAAGATTCAGGCCCAGAAGATGACGTTTTAGGCCCATAAGTTGAAGTTTCTGGCTCAGATGTTGAAGTTTTAGGCCAAGAAGTTGAAGTTTCAGGCCCAGGGGTTGAGGTCTCAGGTCCAGAGGTTGTCCCAGTTGTAGTTTCAGGTCCAGCAGTTGAGGTCTCAGGCCCAGAAGTTGAAGTATTAGGCCCAGAAGTTGAAGTTTCAGGCCCAGAGGTTGAAGTCTCTGGTCCAGAGGTTGTCCCAGTTGAAGTCTCAGGCCCAGAAGTTGAAGTTTCAGGCCCAGCAGTTGAGGTCTCAGGCCCAGAAGTTGAAGTCTTAGGCCCAGAAGTTGAAGTTTCAGGTCCATGGGTTGAGGTCTCGGGCCCCGAGGTTGTCCCAGTTGAAGTTTCAGACTCAGGGGTTGTCTTAGTCAAAATCATCGTTGAAGTGGTGGTCTCAGTTGTAGTTGAAGTTGTTGATTTAGTTGATGTTGTTGTTTTGGTTGCAGTTGATGTCTCAGTTGGACTTGAATCAACTGTTGATGCGACATCAGTTAGTTGTGTTCCGCTGGTAGTTGAGACAAAAACAGTTGTAGAGCCTGGCTGAACGGAGGATGTACCATCTGGGGTTGATACGTCTGTAAAATGTGACCCAGGTATCTAATTAAGGGTCAAGCAGTAACCTATTTGCTTTTATATATTTCAAAATATTAAATAATAAAGCCACAGAAGTCAATTTCTTGTTTCTCAATACCATGTGCATGGTCCCGATATCCTGTATGTGCATCTTTTGTATTCACATTTAATATGTCAGGGATAATCTTAATTGGATTATTTTTTTATTATACAAACATGGGTATAAGTTAGATCGAGCAGACAAGTTTCCCAGTTGAGATTTCAGATTCACAACTGTAATTGCTAACTATGTTCAAACGTATTAAAAAACATGAAGAATGGTGACTTCAATCTCAATCAAAATTACTTGATTGGGTAATTTTGGACAAAACAAATTACATGGAATCTATCAAAAATTATTTTACAGTCAGAGCTTTTTAGGAAATATTTGTCACGGGGCAACTTAAATTACCCCAGAGCAAGCTGATGTAGAGGTTAAATGCTTTATTGGCCTGTGCCCAGAAATAAAATATAAAATTGAACGCATATGCTTTCAAAATTATTTGGCATGAGAAACGTGAAATCAATTAAACATGGTCTAACAGTGACTTATTGAAAGCGAAATATAATTTAATATGATTAATCAGCTGAAAAAACACAGAGATTTTGGTTCCAGTCAGCTATATCTACTATATGAGTGGGGGGGGGGGGGGGGTGGGGTGATGATAACTATCATCCAGGCCTTGAAATAGTGTATCTGTCATTTGCAGAATGAGGTCACCAGAGGGTGAATTTAGTGATGCTATCCTGCACTGTGGGCTAAATCCCAAATTCACCTTCTGGGACCTCATTCTGCTTAGGAAGTATCAATAGTTTCAAATTAACATTGTTTTTAGTTACTTTTTCCCTTCTGTTAAGTTTCTATATCCTCTAATTTGAAGAAAATAAAATACATATACGTGGTGACTAATTGGTCATCATCATAGATTTCAACTGGGAAACTTCAATTCGATCCTAGGTCTCTGATAGCAGTTGAGGCCTCTGCAGAAGAGGTTCCCAGAGGGTGAATTTGGTGATGCTAGCCCACCATGTGGGATAGCATCACTAAATTCCCCATCTGGGGACTTCATTCTGCAAATGTCAGACACACTATGTCAAGGTCTGCTAACATCATTCTCTACATTAGGTCAAAGGAAAATAATTTTTAGGTTGGGGTGACATACCAAAAATACTGGGTTAATAAGTGGACTTTGAATTTACAATTTTTTAAATGATAACGATACAGTAATGCCCCAAGTAATCGACTCGTTAACCACAGCAGAATTATGGGTAACTTTTCAGGATTTAGTCGGAAATATGGCTTGTTGCCATTTATCGGAAAGCATTACTGTATATCCACATTAGTCAAGTCATTCATTCATTTTGTTTCCAGAAATCAACCTCTTTTTTTTTTAAATTCTGACGCACCTGCATATAATTAGTACCCTATTATAAGTTGAGTGCAGGGAGGGGGAATATTTGAAACTTCAATGAATGAAACATTCAACATAGCTCTAAACAAACAATAACAATACAAAAAACATTGATAACAAAATACAGTAATGCCCGAAGTATATGACCCTTTAACCACAGCACAATTATGGGAAATTTTTCAGGATGTAGTCAGAAATATGGCTTGTTGCCTTTTATCGGAAAGCTCTCACCGAGGGCTTTCAGATGAATGGCAACAAGCCATATTTCTGACTAAATCCTGATAAAAAAATCCCAATAATTCTGCTGTGGTTTAGGGGTCAATTATTTAGGACATTACTGTACAGATGAATTGAATTAGGTAATGCAGATGGATGAAGACAAAAGGGGTTTAGATTGAAAACTTCTAACTTCACCCCTCAAGCACCATTAGACCATACAATACCTCATGATGTGTAGGAAGATTGCATTCAATGGTAGCTCAAATATAGTCTGTTGATAAATCCGACACAACATAAAGTGTGAATTGTTTCACAAGAGTAGCAGCCTTATTTAATGCTGACTATGGTATGGCATGTTCCATATCCCAATGACAACTAACAAAACCACTGAATTTTGCATGAACATTGTTTATAAAGAGAACATAAGCTGTCTTACTACCGGATAATATTACCCGCCTGGGATACAGAGAGACTGAGAGAGTTATGGTCTGTTATGCTTGAAGTGAGAAGTTTTTTCATTTAACGCTTTCTGTACTCATCAACAGGTACAGTAATGCTCTAATTAATCGACTTCTTAACCACAGCAGAATTATGGGTAACTATTCAGGTTTTAGTCGGAAATATGGCTTGTTGCCATTCATCGGAAAGCTCTCGCCGAGAGCTTTCCGATGAATGGCAACAAGCCATATTTCAGACTAAAACCTGAAAAATTACCCATAATTCTGCTGTGGTTAAGAAGTCGATTAATTAGAGCATTACTGTAGTTAGTTCCCTTAGGAAATATTCAGATAATAAGTTTCAAGAAATGACTATAGGTTATTATCTGAACATTTCCCTCCAATGGATGTGAATCATTCTGCTCTTGTATTATCTGTTTGTAACCCTCCCCATTATGAGTGAAACAAATGTAAAAGAAAAGAAACGACTCTGATATGCTTATAATATTGACAGGTTGTTTAACCTTTCTATACTAAATGGATTCTCCCAGTTATAAAAATATACATTGGAAAGGTCTATTATTCATTTGGAGGGGTGATTAGGCAACAATAGGCAGTGTTCGCGCATATCGGTGACCAAATTGGCCAATGGCCAATATGTTTGAAATTGGCCAATAAAAATTTCATTTGCCCAAACTTTTTTGACCCCAAATGGAAATGGAAAGCTAATTCAAAAACGCTGAATATATCGACAATGCCGACGAAGTGTTTTTGTTTATATATGGTTTGAAGATAGCTGTTATTGGTGAGCGCCTTGGATATTGGATTTAAATCACTAATCGTCAAAACACTTAATCTATACACTGGTTATGTAATTATTTGTTGATTAGCAGTCTGCAAGATAAAATATGTAAATGTATTGTCGCATAATTGGATGTACAAAAGTACATAACTCAATGGTATGTCAGTTACGTAATGTGTCATAAACTACCTCCGGTCTAATAACACAAGCTGGCTTCACATCATAAAATTTTTAAATGCAATAGATATCGAACAGTTATCGCCTCACGTTAAAAAGCAACATTTGTTTTTATCTCGGCGAAAAATAGCGATGACAGCTGTGAGTTATTGCACTTGGTTAAGTGGATTAATGTGATTATAATTATACAGAATGTTAGTTTGATTGTTTGCATTGCAGGCACAGCCATTCTGACTTTGATTCCCGCCGTGCTTTTTGAATATGGTCAAATATGAAATCTCATCGTATTTTTCATTAATTAATATTGACTGTCTTTAACGTGTGACATAACGAATACCTATATGTTCATATAATATTATGTTTTTAAATTTGTTTTTGTGTTGTTTTAATTATGTTTTAATTCTGAGTAACAAATAAAGTTTAAAACAAATATGTTAGTCATCAATTGTGAACCGCCCAGAAAATGAGGATTTAATTTGACCAAAGTTTTTTTTATTTTGGTCAATAAAATTTTCATTTTTCGATCTGGCACGAACAGAGACAATAACACACAACAGACAGACAAAAATATAATTCAAGTGCAGAAGGATTCATCTTCATTTGGGGAGAAATGTTCACATAGTAAGTTCAAACAAACAACCTATGTTCATTTGTTTAACTTATTCTCTGAACATTTCCTAAGGAATTATTCATCAATGAGTATTTACAGTAATGCCCTAAGTAATCGACTCCTTAGCCACAGCAGAATTATGGGTAACTTTTTAGGATTTAGTAGGTAATATGGCTTGTTGCCATTCATCAGAAAGCTCTCACTGAGAGCTTTCCGATGAATGGCAACAAGACATATTTCCGACTAAATCCTGAAAAGTTACCCATAATTCTGCTGTGGTTCAGTAGTCGATTACTTAGGGCATTACTGTAGTACAGAAAGGGTTAACACATCTGGGTAAGGTATAATCTGTTCATGATTTTTTACCAACCTCAGTTCTTGGACTGTCATGATTTAACATATACACATTGGGTGAACGGCACCCAAAGAAGCTTGGATCATGTCTACAAGAAACTCGGATTGTGTCTACAATGACTCGGATTGTGTCTACAAGAAACTTGAATCGTGTCTATAAGAAACTTGAATCGTGTCTACAAGAAACCCGGATCGTGTCTCCAAGAAACCCAAATCGTGTCTGCAGATCATATCAACAAGAAACTCAGATCGTGTTTATAAGAAACCCAAATCGTGTCTACAGATCATATCAACAAGAAACTCGGATCGTGTTTACAAGAAACCCAAATCGTGTCTACAGATCATATAAACAAGAAACTCGGATCGTGTCTGCAAGAAACTTGAGTCGTGTCTATCATGTCTATAAGAAACTCAAATCATGTCTACAAGAAACCCGGATTGTGTCGACAAGAAGACCGGATCGTGTCTACAAGAAACTCGGATTGTGTTGACAAGAAGCCTGGTAGAACACAATAAACCCATATCAAATGTTAATATAAATCAGGTTTCTTGTGGACAATGCCCAGTGTGATTCATCAATAAACCCTTTCTATACTAAATACTTATTGGTGAGTAAAAAATATGAATACTTCTGCACTTGTGTTAACTTTTCGTCTGTCTGTCGTCTGCTCACTGGTGAGTTAGTTCACTTAGGGAATGTTCAGATAATAAGTTTAACAAATGACCATTTCCCACTAATGGATAAGAATCCTTCTCTCATGTATTATGTTTTTCTGTCTGTCATCTGCTTTTATTACATGAACACCCCTCCAAATGAATAATAGACCATTACATTGTATACATTATAACTGATTGGGAGAATACATTTAGTATAGAAAGTGATAAATATGAATGCAGGGTTAGTGACTCTTAAAATTCTATGTTGTCTATGGTATTTGAAATACAAATTATGAGTTCAACACTTAAAATAAAAAATCTAAATATCAAGTTCACTTATTTAGGCCATAAAAATAAATTATCTACGTTCTCAGGCAATTAGATCTCAATTTAATATGAGGGAAGCAGGCTATTTATTTCTATTTGTTTTCACAAAATCTGGAAAAAATACTCCAGAAACCCCCAAAAAAAACAAAGAGAGAGAGGTGCCTGAGAACAAGTAATTTTCATTTATTTGGCCTTATTGTAAAACTATTGACAAATCTAGAAGCTAGAATACTACTATTATCCAATATCGGCTAGGGATCTCAGTCAGAATTCGGCCGTGATATGATCATTCAGTTCCAAATGATGGCAATTAAAAGTTTTGAAAATTCGTTATCCAGGTAAGGAAAGGTTATGGTGGACAAGGCAAAGTTATGGTGGATGGTAATGTCATCCATTGCCATGGTTTGATTCCGCAAATAAAAAACCTTCTAGTTCTAAATCCATTGAAGATTCATATGACTAATTTAACATCTCCATTGACAGTCGCTTGAATATGCAAAGTTATTAATTGATGTATATGAAGTTACTGTAAGGCCACTAAAAAGTCAATTTCACATTTCTCAGGTCAAATCATTTTGAAAAGCATGCGATCACACATTTTTTTATTTATTTTTTTATTTCTGGGGTACACACCAATGAAACATTCCACCTCTGGATCGGCAAGCTCTGGGTTTAATTTCAGTAGCCCGTGGCCATTATTACTAAAAAATAATGTCCATGAAAGTTAGTTGACAGATTCCATGTAATTTATTTCATAAAAATATCAACCAATTAGGTATCATTGACACATTTTAATGAGCTTGCTGACTCAATTCATCACATCAGTTGTGTAAGAATCGGAAATTTGAATCGGGAGACAGGTATGTTCGATCTCAGGTCGGGGCAAGTTTATAATAACGTACTGCAATTATTTCTTACATATTATAATTTTTTCCAACATGGAAAAGACGAATAAAAAGGTTACACGCGCGGGGTGTTCAGGACCATTGGCACAAGCCTGAGAAACGGAAAATTGACTTTGTGTGACCTAACATATGATGCTAGTCGAAACCTTCAACCTCTGAATCCACGGAAGTTAGACCAATGTATTTATGATGTCACCTAATTGTTGCCACTCTCCCTGTTAAGCTAGAGGAGTCATTTTCAAAAGGCACCAACCACATTTGTAGCCATTTGATGATGTGCGAGATATAGACAGAAGACCAACGCTCATCTTAATCAAGAATATGTTAATGAATGAGTTGCGGACCACGCAAGGATATATTTCACGAGAGCAGAAATTGAGTGAAATGTAACTATGCACCAACTGCAACGAATTCGACGAAAGATTTGAGATTATGATGTAAGTTGTGTTCTGTATTTATTCCGCACCCTTGTGCCGGTATGTTCATTCCTTAACTGTGGCCTCCAATAACAATTGAACTACCATATTTGTGATTTAAATTTGATGAAAAACATGGAAAAACCAATAATTTTGGGGTATCACAGGCAGCTGATCGTTGACTAATAAACATCATCGGTTTTGGTGACAACGTCAACTCGAAGTAGTTCCAGATTTTATTATATGCTAAGCTATCAAATAGTAGTATTTTTGCATCAGATAAAAACCTTTATCCGCCTAGTAAGATATCGATATCTCACTCCCATCTATCTTCGCTAAAATTAAAAGTGATTTGGTACTAGATGAGTTCTTGATGGAAGCTTAGACTGTGCTAAAAAGTCCTGTTCATGTTGAAAAAAATGTAATATGTGATCAATTAATTTTTTTTGTTAAACATACTATGATGTTAGCCCAGTTATCCCTCAACCAATCTGGAACTATTTTTTTAATATGCACAAGCACATTACCCTGACTGTGCTTAGATATGCACATTTTCACTTTTTACTTTCTTTCGAGTTGAGCAATAGGCCAACACAGCGGAGCATATAATAAACAGTTCATCTACACTTTTTGGTTGGATATGGTAATTATCTCATTCGTGATGACAAAACAAAATGAATTTTTCATTTTTTGTTGTCACTACTCATGAGATAATTCCCATATCCAACCAAAAAGTGTAGATGTTCTCTATGTATTCCATGTGTGGTATACAAAAAATGAAATGACAAACTTAATTCCATTGCGGCCCCCTGAAAATGTGGTCACCCATGAAAATCTGGTTACAAATGTGACTGTTGCCTTGTCTTAACGACCCATTCAACTGCATTGTGTTGCCCTGAACAAATTAAATATAAATTGGGAATACTAGCAAAGGCAAACCAGGAACTACACATGTTCGAGACAAACATGCAAAATACGGGTTATAGAAATAAAAGATGGACACATACCATTGGTGTCAGTAGTCACAGTCGTGAATGACGTTGAGGTAGTTAGTATTGCTGTTGTTGTTGTTGTGGTTGTAGTGCTTGTTGTTGTTGATGTTGTTGTTGTGGTTGTAGTGCTTGTTGTTGTTGGGACATTAACAATGCAGACTTCTGGATTTCCAACGCGAACAACACATTGCAGTGGATGAGAATCTGTCAAAGACACATAAAGAAAAAAGAATGTACATAATTTTATAAAGCACTATTCATTATATTCATGGTAACTGGAAGATGCTTTCTAGTGAAAATGAGACATCAAAGGGACCCATGGTGTACAATGTTGGGTTCATGCGAAATAACATAAACATGATAAAAGTCTGTATATTAAAGATGGTCTATCTCTTTGTAAACATGTGCTATATAGTTACCGGGGAATAAAATATTAGATTATATTTCGATTATGTTCTGGTCTAAAAAGGTGGGGTTGTTTAGCTAACGAACAATAGTTGTTACTGTTAACAGAGACCAGAAATTTTATTGTCTAATTTTGTCACAAATAAACGTTAATTAGACTCATTATTACTCATAACTATGGAATAAAACAATACAAATAGTCAATCTGGGATAATTGACGTTCGTAACGTAGCTATGGGAACAGCCTAATGATCTCTATTGCTATATCGCCTGAATGGTCTGTTCTAAAAATAGAATAATAAAGTGTCCCATTTAATCATCGCATTTCATAATAAAATATTTGAAATAAAATCAATATTAATTGATAGAAGCGTTTTGGGACAGGGGTCTTCAATTCATATTTATTTTTTTGTACCCACGCAATTATTTCAAATTTGTTAATTAATGAGACAATCCTTCTTTAAAACAACTTTAATCAGCTACAGAAGATCGTAGTCGCGATAGCTCTTTATTACCTACTGCTTTTCGGAACTGAAATCATGGATGCTCTTTATGAGATACAATCATTATAATTTTTGTTCACCTAACACAAATTCAAAACAAGTTTAAAATTCATCTCTTGAAAGTCTATATCTGACCATCAAAACCTTCAATTCAGGCCTCAATATATGGTGCTGGACATTTTCAGAATGAGGTCCCCAGAGGGTGAATAAAGTGATGTAACCCCGCATACTGGGCTAGCATCACCAAATTCATCCTCTGGGTCCTCATTCTGGTGAGGCCTCAACTGCTATGCATAACAGTCAAATCACAGACATTATTGAGGGTACTAATATTTATTTATTCTTAAGTTTACTCAATACATGATTGTTATCGAATCTTGCTTCATGTTTTCAATCGGCATCGCTTTCCAATAGCATTTTGTTGCACCGTTCACAGAATAAATAATTGAAGGATGTTTGTGAACATTTTCACATTATTTGAGTGTGATTAACATTCTATTTTTCTGTCCCCTTCTAAGACAGTCAAACATATCTGATGTAACTGTATACGTAAACAGGAAATGAAAGTGTCCGTGACACTGTAGCTCAACTTTGCGAAGAAGTTAAATTTTTGTGATGGGCAATAAATGGAATGATGAATTGAATTTTGAAATCCAAGATGGAAGCTGCAGCCATGTTTTTTGCCGAATGACCCCAAAATGACTCAATCCCATCTACATGTCAATGTTAACATCCATGACAAATTTCAAGATGATCAGACAAACAGTACAGCCTGTAGCCTGTGCTAATGGATTGCATTTTGAAATCCAAACTGGCCGTTGGCAGCCATGTTTTTTGGCCGAATGACCGCAAAATGTCAACAGCTATGACAAATTTCATTATGATCTGACCAAAGGTACGACCTGTAGCCCATGCTAATGGAAATTTTTGACGAACATCTCCACGCACACACAGGCGACAGATACCAAGCCTACGGCAATAGCTCATACTTTACAAGTAAAATTGAGCTAAAAAGTTAATGAGTGTATATAATATAACAAATACTCACCAGTGAGATTGTAACCAGGTTTGGTGCATCGAAATTCGACTTTCGTTCCTACATAATAGATAAGTTGTGGGTATGATATAGCAGCATTCCCAGTAACTTCTGGTGTTGAGCACGAGGCAGCTGTAAGGAATGAATTTAATTATTTATAAACCTGACCTGGGTGGAGATAGTAAAATTATAGGCAAGATTGATTCCCGAATGGACTCTGTTTTTATTTTGATTATGGATAAATTTAACATTATTTTTTCCATAAAAACAGAGTTTTAAAACAAAATATGTATAACATGATTTGATCTAAACAATATATGTATGATAAGCGATATATATCCAGGTTGATGACAAATTCGGCACAGTTGGAGCGGATCAAATTTTTTGTCAATAATTTGTTTTATGAAAATCAATTTGGAATGCTTCAACTTGGCAAACTGCCAACTCACTTTTCAGATAGCGGATCTCCAATGAGCTATATGAAATCAATTTTCTAAATGATTAGGTGAATTAGACTAAAAAATCATTTGCATAGTTGTATAGTTGTAGAATGAATTAAGTTTCAAGTCTCCTGGGAAGAAATTGATTATAAATGAGTTTCAGAAATACTGATATTGTGACATTTAAATGTATATGAGATCTTATTATATCATTAACCCTTTCTATACTGAATGGATTCTCCCTTCTGGAGTTGCGCTGGTGCAGCATTAAAGATCCTGTGCTAGAGCATTCTCTTATATATGCGAGCCAGAGAGATCAGGTAATAGCAGCTTATGTTACCAAGAAATAATATTTTGCTATGAAAATGTGGCCGTTTAGAGACATTTGTGGACTTATTTCATTGAATAAAACCAACACTATCACCAATGAAAGAATTTAGCAAATTGATGAACTAAGATTGTAGAAATTTCCAACCACATGTTATTTCAGAGAACACAATGGTTGAACAACATACAAAATTAAATATTACTTCTCTATATGGGATGCATTATTGGTCATAAATCACTAATAATAGTCACTGTATGTAATTTGTTTATAATAATGATGCTGTTTTATGATTATTTGGATATCAAATTTATATGAGAAAAAAACTTATGTTGGCATGATTATTTGTTATTCCATTGGGAACACCTCAGCGATGTGTGTCGCATAACTTTAAAAACATTACAGCTTTATTGATTAGAAATTAATTTTAAAAGTGAAATATGCATGACACAAGATATTTCTCTGATAAAGTTTTGGTAATATAGAGAGATAAAAAATTGCGAGTTTGCTTACAAGTTCTTACCTAATCGTCTCTCGCCTCAAGAAAATTATTTATCATAATTCTCGGAACTAATTGATTACTCTATTTCTTACACTTCTGCATCAATTTGGTTCGCCAAATGTGATTAAAACACCCAGAATTGATGCATGAAAGTCCCGAAGTGGTGAAAGATCAACCATAGAAAATTCAGTCTAGACCAGTAAGAGACGTCAATGACGTCAGGAGAAATGACATAATTCACTAGTGACATTACCATTTTTAATTAATGGCATTTTCAATGGAAATCGGGCATAGGAGTGTAATAAAATAAGTTAAACATGACTTGAAAGGAATTTCCGAGAAATTTTGTTGTTGTTGTTATTATTGTTGGAAGTGCTGCCTGTAAGACACAGAGCATCTTTAATAGTATACTCACGGTTGCAGACTGGTCTGCTGGTTGACCACTGCCCAGAATGCAGGCACTTGATGGTTGAGTTGCCATGAATTGAGTAACCACAATTGCAAATGTATTCAGCGGTGGAGCCTAGTGATGTGCTGTTGATGGTCACGTTTGCGTTCCTGATGTGAGGAGGAGCTCCACAATCTATCACTGTTGGAATAAAATTTATTGGGATTTTAAACAAGACAGTTAACACCTACTGAGGAGCTTAATTACCAGACTGGCAAGTGGTACTTTAAGCTGTTAAAACCGTGGAATTTTAAACATATATTTCAAGGTTGCATAGCTAGGCCATCTACTGAATACATATTTATCTCAGAGTCATTTATATACAATATGTACCCTTGTATTAATAAGAAATTGAAAAATTTACCATCTGATGCCATATGAAACATTTCACGTAATTGCCACAAACAAATGACGTAAATATACTGTTACTTTGTATAAGGAAACCTGGTGATAACTGTTGTCAGGATTGCATGTCATAGCAAGGATAACGACTGAATATATCGTTGTTTATATATATACAATACTTTGTCTTATTTTAGTTTAAAAACCCGAATACCAACCAGCTGATGCTATCTGAAACATCGGACATAATTGCATGCCGAAAACATACAGTAATGCCCTAAATAATTGACTCCTTAACCACAGCAGAATTATGGGTAATTTTTCAGGATTTAGTTGAAAATATGGCTCGTTGCCATTCATCGGAAAGCTCTCAGTGAGAGCTTTCCGGTGAATGGCAACAAGGCATATTTCGATAAGGAGTTGATTATTTAGGGCATTACTGTATGTCAATAACTATAATGTTCCTTTGCAAAGGGAAACTGGTTATAACTGTTAGTGGGCATGACATAACAAGCTCAATCACTGGACAATCACTGGACATAGACTCATTTATACAATAAATATCTGTGTTTTCAGTGCATTTTAGTCGATATATACAATGAATTATATGTGTTTGATTCTATTGTAAAGTGGTTTAGATATCATCCCACTTGTGTCCTTTTACCCAGGGAATTGGGTGTTTTACATATATTTTTCAGGGTTCAACTCTAGATATGCCACAAGCTGAATGACTACAATTTACATTAAACTAGAGGTGGGTCTGTCGCAGTGGGACTAAGGATACCCCCGCACATTAAGGGTAACCATAGTAAAATATTAAAATGCAAGCTCGAACAAAATTATGCATGTAGCGAAAAAAATTCTAAGTTGAAAAAGGGGGATAACTCCACTAAAAAAAGATGGATTGAGCGTGAAATCGCAGATGCACATGTTCGCTTAGTGTTAAATATCTGTGCCGGAAAATGTATGAATACAAGGTCGGAAAATGTTTTGTCCACGGACAGACAAGCTGATTCCTATATACCCCCCCCCCACCCCATAACTTCATTACAGGGATATAAATATGTTCAAACTCACATTCACAGTCAACCATACCAAGTACAGTAATGCTCTATATAATCGACTCCTTAACCACAGCAGAATTATGGGTAATTTTTCAGGATTTAGTCGGAAATATGGCTTGTTGCCATTCATCGGAAAGCTCTCACTAAATCCTGAAAAATTACCCATAATTCAGCTGTGGTCAAGGAGTCGATTATTTAGAGCATTACTGTACAAAATTTCAAAGGAAATGTACTAAAGTATTTATAAACACTTTCATTCAGTAAATATTAACCCTTTCATGACTGAAGCTTCCTGAAATTTTGCGAAAACTCTGTGCCAATGCATTCTCTTATATATGCGAGGATCCCTAAGGAGACTCGCATATATAAGAGAATGCACTGGCACATGATCTTTAATGCTGCACAGCGCTTTTAGTTTGACTGATAGATCTCCAATGAAACTGAGTTTGACCAAAACATAAACGTCAAAGATCCAGTGCTTGGTCATAAAATCTCTCAGATATCATGACATTTCAGATGCATGGTAAAATAGCAAATTGAAAAGTGATTTCAGACAAACGCCGTATTTTGTGGGGGACTAGAATGTCACACTTAGATGGCTGTCCAATCAGCAATGAGAGAGTATGAGACAATCACAGGCCACTTACAAAAGTAGAGATTAACCTCTTCGCTGCTATATGACGTTATGTGCTGAGCTGTTGACATTATTGCCATTTTCCAGTGGAAACATATAACGGGAATATCACAAGAACCATAAAACTGACTCATTTGAAAGGCTATTATCGTTCAAATTCGTGAAACATCATACACTGTTTGAAACTGCGAGATACAGTTATTCCAATGCACCAATCTCTGAGTTTCAGTTATGAATAATGGCCTACTGCTAGTGTGCTGAAGTAGGTCCGTAGATACTACGGACCATATAGCACACGACGTGCACTTTTACGTCTGTAATAATTACGGACGTCATAGCAGCGAAGAGGTTAATATTATTCACCCTAAGGTGTCTGACCTGTTCATGCCCTCTGGATATTTCGTCCTTAGTTGGATCAATTCCAGTTTTATATTATGTTTCGACAACATCGAGTGTGGTTCTCAATGTCTGAGTCCGTATGTGAGACATGTGACACAATATAAGTGGTAGTTGTGTTTACTGACTAGCTTTTGTGCACATTTGATATATCCCTAATGTATTGTTGGATTCTTGTTGTAAGAGAACAAAAAGATTGTTGGGAGGGGTTTATTTTTTTATAAATTATTTGTTGAGTGCTTTTGTCAAGTGTTTGAGGTATATGTCCTGTCGGGTTTCGGAGGGGTGTACCACTAGGTTATTGTCCAAAAGTAAGTGGAGGGTCGAGGGAGGAGCTTACTACAGTCAGTCAAGTGATTTTCTGTGCGGGGTATGGTCATTAAATTCACCCTCTGGGGACCTAATTCTGCAAATATCCAGCACTATATTTTAAGGCCTGCTTACGTTTACATGTAGGAGTACTTCCTGTCCACACATAAACCATGTCCTCGGTTTCTCGATCCACTGTTATAGCACAAACGCTTTCTCTATCTCCATGCAAAACATATCCGTCATCACAAAAATAGGTCACATTACTGCCTAGGTTGGTACCGTCACTTTGGGTGGAGCCTCCATTGTCTATATTTGTTAAATCAGGACAGTTCCCATCTGCAACAAGAAACAATGCAATATGTCACAGTATGTCATCATAGGTCAGTTTGTTCATATGCAATAAATCAAAACATTGTTGTGTCATAGAAAACAACCAAATTTGCTATGTAACCTATGTTACGTGCATTACTATTATTCATCCATGACACAGCTTGTTGCTATCCAGGATAAGGAATTGGAAACTGAATGCCTAGTCGTTTCTATATCTATTTGAGAAACCAGGGATGAAAAATTAAGATGGCCTGGTTAAGTTTTTCTTTTGCCAAAAAGAGTGAAAGAGTGATTCGGATATATGGCTTGTTGCCATTCATCAGAAAGCTCTCAGTGAGAGCTTTCTGATGAATGGCAACAAGCCATATTTCTGACTAAATCCTGAAAAATTACCCATAATTCTACTGTGGTTAATGAGTCGATTATTTAGGGCATTACTGTATACAGAACAAGATTCCTAATTATGATAAGCAGCTCGTGCACATGGTTTTAAAGACATATTATGTACTTATATCATTGAATAAAACCAATCAGTTAGTATCCAAACGGTATCGCCATTGGAAGAATGTAGCAATGTACTAAGATTGTTGAAAGTTCCAACCACATCGACTATAATAGTTCAGAGAAAACAATGTTTGAACTACGCACAAATGTAAATATTTACTACTTTAATCGGGACGCTTTATTCAGCATAAACATTACAGCAATGATTGTGCCAATAATAGTCACTGTGAAAAATTTGTTTATAACAATGAAGATGTCTACTGACTATTTGGATATCAAATATATGAACATTACTTATTTGGGCATGAGAATGTCTTATTCTGTTCGGAAGTAATCGGAACATCTCAGCGGAGTGTTTCACATCACTTTAAACTCGCTTATAAAAAATGGTCAAAATCCATCAATAATCGGCTAAGTAACATATAATTAGGGATGCCCACCCAGATGCATGCCTGCCAGCCAAACATTTTTGGAGAAAAAAAACTTCAGTAAAAAGAAAAAAAGTTGTGAGATAAATATACATACATTCACATTTTGTGACTGTGGATGACCATTTTCCATCAGGCAAGCATTTCACATAGTATGGACCATCCATAATCATTCCCTCATCACAACTGATATAGAATACCGTATTAATAAGATAGGATCCATCTGGTAGAGGTGGGACTGATGTATGCACCTGACCATGTTCAATCGAGAATGGAGGACAGGTTGCTGCAAGAAAACAACAGATATGTGAACACAAATAGATAGAATGAGAAAAGGTTCACACTATCGCACAAGTTTATTTTAACTTGATGGTACACGCAGAGAATACAAGGTTCTATCGTTACACATCTGAATGTGTATAGATTGCAAAGCACTGATTTTTGGTATTTCCCTGTTGCGCTAACAGTATAGATCAGTTCGTGGATAAGATCATCGCAGTCTGGGCTAGACAATGTTGGCATGGGTTCGAACCCTGACTTGGGCGGCGAAATATCGGGTTGATCTGAGTTGAGGGACATCTCAATGTGCCATTCTGACTGATACATTAGAATTTGTTCACGTTCACTGAAGTAACACATTAGAAGCAATGAACACTCATACTCATTTTTTGAATATGAATCGAGGACACTTGTGCGGAAAAGTTTCTATCAACTAATATAAATTCTATATTTTATCAAGTCAGCAGTACAATTTTTTAACTATTATTAAAACAGAAATACACGCGAAAATGTTCGGAGCATACCAAAAGTATACCAAGAAGGAGAACTCCATCTTGTTAGCACCTTCAATCACGGCAAACTGCACATCGACTGTAGCTTTCACAATGCCTTTACAATGAAATTAAACCACTTTATTATGCCTTTATAGACAACTAATATACCCAATCCTCAGTTTTATCTGTAATTTATTCACAAAATAGCTATGTTGTCTTGAAATCGGGATTTATAAAAAATATGTTGTTGTAATTGTGGCCCGGAAGAAATAGACCATTATTGACACTAGCTATAGACCACATATTAAGTGATGATGCATTTTATATACTTAGAATTGGTTCAAGTCACATAGAAACTAACTGGTAAACAGCTCAACTGGTAAAAACAAAATGCAACAAATATGTTCAGTTGTCACTTCTCTTTGGATTATTTATTTCACCACAAGAGAAATTTAATACTATGCTACTGCATCAGCTAATATGTGATGTGTGACTCTAAATATGAAGTACATTTGTGTTGTACCATAGATAAAGTCCGTGACGGCCAAATGCTTTGGAAAAATAATTACTTTTAATTCTTCTCTTTATGATAAAAGACGTCCCTACATTCCATGGACATGATATTATCAATTCATTTACTGTTCTCAGATATGAAATAAACAAGAAGGCAGCTCACTTATACAGGTCTGTCCTGGAGTAATGGTTTCGTCTCCAATAATGATGATTTCCGAGCCATTATAATGGTTGTATCCATCCTCACAGGAGCAGATAAAACTGCCTTCAATGTTCTCGCACAACTGGTTGCATACTTTGTGGGGTGGATGGCATTCGTTGATATCTGTGGAGGCAAGTAAATAAAAGCAATCATAAGGCCTTGCAAAACAATTTCCAGTTTCTCAGGCCAAAATATTTTTAAAAGAATGCATGCACTTGTATTTATAATTACAGTAATTCCCTAAATAATCGACTCCTTAACCACAGCAGAATTATGGGTAATTTTTCAGAATTTAGTCGTAAATATGGCTTTTTGCCATTCATCGGAAAGCTCTCACTGAGAATGGTTAAGTTTTTCTTTTGCCAAAAAGAGTGAAAGAGTGATTCGGTTAAGTTTTTCTTTTGCCAAAAAGAGTGAAAGAGTGATTCGGATATATGGCTTGTTGCCATTCATCAGAAAGCTCTCAGTGAGAGCTTTCTGATGAATGGCAACACGCCATATTTCCGACTAAATCCTGAAAAATTACCCATAATTCTGCTGTGGTAAGGAGTCGATTATTTAGGGCATTACTGTAGTTTATTTCTGGAGCACACACCAACGAAGCATTCCACCTCTGCATTGACTAGCTCCGGTTCTAGTTTCATTGGCGATTATTTCCCAACCAGATGTCTGTAAAAAGTTAGTTGATAGATTCCATGTGATTATTTCCTCGAAAATTGCCCAATCAAGTACGACTGATGCTTTTTTTGTACTGAGATTGCAGTCTATCAAATGTTTGAACATACAAGGTAGTTACCAATTACTGTAATGAATCGGAAATCACAATCGGGAAACGGGTCCATTCGATCTTAATAATTCCGCAAGTGCGTGTAAAAAAATGTACCATAATGACTTTGTAGAAATTAAAACTTTCCCCATAAGATTGAAAAAGAGACTGTTAATCATCATTGATGTCACTTTTATTAGCAACTACAAGCGGGCCACAGGCACACGTGGTTGTTTATACCTTAGGCGCTGGTGAATGATGTCATATTCTACATCCATCAGTGATTTTTCAAAGATCGTGGGTATGGATTTTGGAGAAATTGTCATGTGACTTCTGGTTAGCAACTGTAAGCAGATTGCTCAAGTGCGGAATTGGCAATTGACGAGATGAAAATAAAATTGGCTATTCACAACTTCCGAAGAATTCCCATGCTATTTAGACATATTAGTTTCATTTAGACCAATTTCGTTGGTTTGCTTAATGAAAACAAGCGAAGATGTCATGGCACTGTTTGTGACGTCATTTTGGCTTTGCGGGCCAGAATCCAGATAATGTTACGCAATCCATGACAAGTCTTGTCACGTGGTATCCGCTGGGGCAACTGCATGATGTTACATAAATTATTCTTAGTATTATGTCGCCGATTAAAATGCAAATTTGTGGCACAGCGTGTGTTGTTGCACCACTGCATGTCACGTACGATTCATATTAGTTCCATTATGTCAGTGATGCCCATAACTATTGACATACCATAATTATAATTTGACCATTGAAATGCAATGTAGTAGATCGAATTACCTATCATTACAACTAAATAATAAAAGGTTGCTGACGAAAATATGAGCTGTATATCAAGCATGACACTCATTAAATCTATAACTTCAGGAAAGATTAAGTACGTAACTACATGCCATCGGATAAATGTTTTTTGCAGAAATCACATATCAGGGTGCACAGTGCGCAAATGTCAAACAAGAGTGAAAAATAATTCTGCAGGAAGGTATGTATAAATAGGTGTTTTATAATGCCAAGTCAGATAAATCAACTTCATGCTTATAGTTCAGTCTTTGATGTCATCAAGTTCATGCCTTAATCTGTTAATTTCTATATGATGCAAAAACGATGATTTATTTCTAAAAATATTTGATAAGGACAAGAGAATTCATATGAAAAGTAGAGGCTAAACATAATCCCATACACAGCGTGATCTTACCTGTACAAGGCTCAGTAGTATCAGAGTTATCATAACCAGCATCACATTTACAATGGAAGGTTCCAGGTTTGTTCTGGCACAAACCCATGCCACATATTCCAGCTTTGTCACATTCGTTTGTATCTGAAATAACGGTAAAAAGCAATCAGGATAAACTAGAGGTGGGCTGTTCCAATGGGACTAATGATACCTCCCGTGGCAGTCAAGACAAACTCCAAACAAAATTGCTCAATCAACCTCTGTGCCAATTTTTTTTTAAATTGACTGGAAAATGTAGGAATACAAGCTCAGACAAAGTTCTGAATGTTGCAAAAAATATCTAAGTTGAAAGAGGGGGATAACTCTACAAAAAAAGTTAAGACGGACCCCATAATTGCAGGTGCACAGGTTCCTATGGTACTAAATATCTGTGCCAAATTAAACAATAATTTACCGAAAAATGTAGGAAAAAAAGCTCGAAAAAAGGGGGTTAACTCCAAACATAAAAAGTCGGACAGACCTCATAATCGCAGGTTCATGGTACTAAATATCTATGCCGGGTTTAACAAAAATTTACGCAAAAATGTAGGAATAAAAGTTTGGACAAAATTGTCTCAACGGACAGACAGATGCCCCAATGGATAGGAATCCTTCCGAACTTGTATTATCTGTCGTCTGCTCATATTTCCTGAAATCCTCCAGATGAAGAATAGAACATCCTAAGGTAGCAGTACATGATTTAGAGGTTTGTAGGGGGTCTGATAAATAGAAAAATAATTATCTAGGGAGCGGGGCATAACTGCCAATGTAGCCTATATTAAATCTGACCCGACCCTCTATTCTGTCATCTGCGCTTGCAAGATAATTTTATTGATACGATAACTTTTTTTCTTTTTCAAATAATTCTCAACTCTAACATAGCTCTACCAGGTAGAAAAAGCTTATAAACTGAAGATAGCTCAGGTCTGCTTTTGGGTTGAAAATGGTAAATTATAGTAAAAGAAATTTATAAAATTCAACGTTTTGTGTGTGCAAACCAAGGGCCATAAATCAGTGACAAATTGTAAGAAGAAGCCAAAGTACAAATATTTGTTTACACCTACCATTTCTGTCAAAAATAAACAAGAGCACACGGTCGGGGCGTGGCATAATATGCCCATTTCTGGAGTAGAGTGGGGCATGTAGACAGAACCCATATTTGAACTGGATCTGTATACCAAATTTGGTTCAGTTTATTCGATTCAATCTAAAGTTATCATCTGAAAACCGCATATCAGTTAAAATCTTATTCGAAAAAGGGGCATAACTCAGTCAAAATCATGCGGACAAAAAAATTCATATTCAAACTTGATCTGTATTTTGAGGTGGTAAACTAATATACCAAATTTGGTTCAGTTCACTTGATTCAATCTAAAGTTATCATCCTGAAACCGCAAATCAGGTCAAATCTAAGTCGAAAAAGGGACATAACTCAGTCAAAATCATGCGGACGAAACCCATATTCGAACTTGATCTGTATTTTGGGGTGGTAAACTAATATACCAAATTTGGTTCAGTTCACTTAATTAAATCTAAAGTTATCATCAGGAAACCAAAAGTGGACGGACGGACGACGGATGGGTGGAAGGACAACCCATTTACATAATACGACCGTTTTTTCAAAGAGAATGCATTGGCACAGGGTTTTCTCAAAATTTCAGCAAGCTTCAGTCATGGAATGGTTAACAATTTAACCCTTTCTTTACAGCTATAGGCTATTTTATGAAAGGCCCATTTAATTTTCGACGCACCAATTATTTTTTTTATAGTGCCTTGATATACGGTTTTAATAACAATCTATGCCATAAAATATGATTAAAATACTATAATTCATCACCATTTGGAACGTCTCTGTCTGAGAAAGTGCCAATTGAGTAATTGAAAATAGCTGAAATCATAAAAACAGTTCCCCTGTTGTGGCTCCCAGAATGCAACAGAATTCAAACTATAATTTATTTTCAATGGAAGGGGAATAACTCTATATCTAAATTTTGTGCAGAGACTTGAGCATGGAACATACATTGGTATAAACAACATGTTCACAGTTTATTACATCAAATAAGTTGAAAGTACAATGTTTTGGAGCTTCATCTTTTAAATGGTAATATGGCATATATTTATTTGATGTGATCAGGGGATTCAAAAATTAAGTGGGCCTTTAAACATATTATATGAACATTAAGGCCAAATAAAAAAATATGTTCGGTTCTCAGTGACCGCCGCATCCCAAAAATATGTTCGCATTGAAGCTTTTTATTGTCATTCCAAAATAAATATATATAAACATGTATCCCGCATTCGAAATGACAAAAATTGAAAATATTGTGAAACGCGCAACAGTCTTGTTCAAGTTGTAAGAAAACGTCAATCGAACATTGTACTCTGCGAATCTAATGTTTGCGGAATGTAATGTCCGGCTTCCATTTCCGCAAACGCCGGAAATTCTATTCCGTTTACCCGCGAAAACTGCCAATAGAGTACACCCTACTCCTAATTGCAAATAGAGTGTGCTGTGATTTCCCATCTCTATTTTTAGAACAATAAAAATGGCGACTTTGGTAAATGCGTGCCGAAAATAAAACACCGTTTACACGTGTACCATGGACGATCACGTTGGTTGGGCCAACTGCGACAGTTAGTGACCTGTGTTGCCAACTCATTGATACCCACGATATACCAATGGAATTTAACCCTTTCGTCGAATCTACAGAAATAAATGTAGCCACAACAATGAATATTGGGAAATCTAAAACAGCTGACTTTGATAATATTTCACGTGAACTGAACGTTCAAACCGTTGCCGAACTGTTTGGTCACTTTTTTAGGTTCGAGTTTCATTCAAAGTCAAGTGATCCACGTGCATGTTCCTCCAGTACTAATGACAGTGCCTCCAACACTAAGAATGCATTTTCTGTGTTGATGAATACACAAAAGAAGAAGAAAAACAAACGCGACGAAATCTCAGTATGTTTTGTTGAATGGTTGGATGAAGAAGGATGCCCTTCCTGTATTTTAACAAACATTTTTAGGAAATAATTTTTTTTTAAAAACCCTGCCTCCCGCGTGGTTAAAATGTATAATAAAAAAATTAATATAAAAACCTGCCTCCCTCATGGTTTAAAGTTGTAATAAATACTAAAAATAAATACCGCCCTCCCTCATCACTTTGAAAAGAAATGTGCTTGAGAACCAAACATATTTTTTTATTTGGCCTAATAAATAGAAATTCTTGTATTATTTGGATGTCTGTTTGTGCCTAAATATAACTTTCTGAGCATCCCTCTAGATGAACAAGACCATTCCAGTGTATACCTTTATAACTGAATGGGAGAATCCATCCTGTAAAAAAATAATTAAATTTACCTTGACATGTTGGAATAGGATGACTGTAGTAACCATCTGACTCACACGTCACAACATCGTAATCTCCTGCGATATTATAGCCATTGTTACAGATGATATGGACTTCCGTCGATGGTTTCACAGGAGTGGGAATACTGGGATTACCATTCAAAACGCCAACAATGGTCGGACACATAATGTTTTCTGTAATAAAGAGAGTGGAAAAAGTCAAGATATTGGACGAAAACTAATTATGAAATAGAGCATACAGTACAGTAATGCCCTATATAATCGACTCCTTAACCACAGCAGAATTATGGGTAACTTTTCAGGATTTAGTCGGAAATATGGCTTGTTGCCATTCACCGGAAAGCTCTCTTTCCGATGAATGGCAACAAGCCATATTTCCGACTAAATCCTGAAAAGTTACCCATAATTCTGCTGTGGTTAAGGAGTCGATTATTTAGGGCATTACTGTATGCAAAGAGTGTGTGATAAGCAAAGAACTCAACACTGTGGCAATATTTTTGAGAGGGTGGTTCACAGTAACCCACTCAACGTCGAAAGCTTGAGTGGCAAGGCTTAATAGGGAGGAGCTAAGGTGTAATTAACATGGGGTGGCAGTTTTAACCAAACCTCGCTATCAGTGTTACTGCTAGAGGGGCGGCGGGTACCTTTTAGGGTCCCTTTCCCCTCACCCAAATTTCACCTCTAATCCACTGATTAATGCCTACATCACCCGAGTACTAAAATCTGCCACTAAATAACACCAACAGGGAATGATAAACAAAGATCATTTTAATTGCCCGCTAATCCTGATCACAAGTGAACCATTTTGCATGAAAAGGGCTACACACATCAACAATTATTGCTTGATTCTGAAAGATATCAATTAGGACATCGCTAAAAGCCACTTGGTTGATTCTGCCTGGTTACCTGGCGATTACATGTACATTGTCAAAGAACACACTATTCTGTCTTGTTCTTATTTATGATTATGTAGATGATGTCCAGATGTTACCTCCTGTTCAAAGGGTGATCAGGAATATATTACACGTATTTATCTGCCAATTTAACTTGATGTTTTGTCGTTATCTGGTTATATTCAGTGCTAAATGAGAACACCCTTATATTACTTAAATAAAACACAATTATGATTCCTTAACTTTATTTACTTACACTTCCGTAGACGTTCAGAACTTGGATTAATTTTTTTTACTGATTTACTATCGGTAAATACGATTAGATCATGCGCAGTTTGTTGACGGACTGAGAATCCTCCACCGACTATATAGGTGCCATTCCCCCAAGCCCTTAGGGAAATCCTGTCACTATATGCAACCATGAACCACAGCGACATGCCATGGGTCACCATTAATCACCGCAAACCTTCAAAATATGCAATGGAAATTGCATTTCATATGTCTACAATTTCCACAAATAGCCATTTTCACGGTCATTAAAAGTTTGAACATGTCAAGACAAGACATTTATCAATATTCAGTTAATACCGTTATATAAAATAAATCCAAATGGTACAAACTATTCTTAGTAGTATATTGTGTTTTGCAGCAATTCTCATGCAGTGGTTCGCGGTTATCTTGGTGAGCCCTGGTCAGTTTCCAGGATTTCTGTTGATTTATATTAACCCTTTCAGTGCCAAGTCCGATTTTTGTATCAACCCATATTTCCTTGATCATTTTTCAAATTTATTTATCATAATAATGTGATACATTGATGGAAAGAGCTCTAAGAGCTCTTTCCATCAATGTATCACATTATTATAATAAATAAATTTGAAAAATGATCAAGGAAATATGGGTTGATACAAAAATCGACCTTGGCACTGAAAGGGTTAATCAGCGCAATGCAAGTTCATGGTGGATCACTGCGAGAAAAAAATTCACCAAATGAATCCTGGTTATGCAGTGGGCTTAGTGGGGGTCCCCCACCACCCCCACCCCACCCCATGCATTAGCACAGGGAATTTCAGGAAGCTTCAGTCATGGAACGATTAATTAATTCTTATTGTGGCACAGAGATGCAAAGCTTTATATATTTCAGAATGCATCGATAGACATGATAAACAGGGGTGCCAGAAAAAGGGCAGGGGGGGGGGGGGGACACCATAGGGCACCTTTCAATAACTGATTCTTTTCTTGAGTATAACTTAGTACTATACTTGTCATCTGTTAGCACATAAGGCACACCACTCCTCTAATATTTAATTTTGCCTCTTCAGGGGGGTCTGCCTGCTTAATTCTCATTTCCTTCAAAGCATTTAGCTATCATCACACTTAATTTTACAACTGTCATTAGGTTTAAGCACATCTGTCTTATATAACCAGTATTCTTGCAATCTTAATTATTTGGCATAACATGTACTTGATACCAGATACCTAACATTATAATTCACCCTGATGTTTATCTAAAAGTTATAATTGACAACTGAGGACCACCTGGGATGGAATGAGTAGGGAGAAGTGTGATTGTGGCATTTACAAGCTTAACCCTTCCATGACTGGAGCTTTTGCGATAACACTGTGCCAATGCATTTAATTCTCTTATATATGCGAGTCTCCCATAGGGAGCCTCACATATATAAGAGAATACATTGACCTGACAATATTTAACTTGACCTTGTAAGCCAGGGCATTCTCTTATATATGTGTAGGCCTCACATATATAAAAGAATGCACTGGCACAGGATCTTTAATGGTGCTCCAGCATAGCTCCAAATCAGAAAAGGGTTAATAAATGAAGCCTGAGTTGCTTAAAATTTGCAAAATTGCTTACAAACTTCTATATATTCATGATGTTTGAGGCTCACAAGTCTGCAAATAGTGTGTCTGCCATTTGCAGAATGAAGTCCCCAGAGGGTGAATTTAGTAACGCTATCCCACATGGCAGGCTAGCATCATCAAATTCACCCTCTGGGACCTCATTCTGCATAGGCCTCAACTGCTATGGGAGACCTATGATCAGAGTGAAGTTCCCCAGTTGACGTTTGTGATGTTCCACCCATTAGTCACCTCGATTATGCATTTAAACTGCAAATTAGGGGATATAGATACTGAAGAAAAGGGAAAAAGTTTTGAGACTATAGACTATAGATACTTCCCAGAAGATGAGGCCTAAGCAAATGAGGTCCCAAGAGGGTTAATTTGGTGATGCAAGCCCGCTGCGTGGGATAGCTTTACTAAATTCACCATCTGCTGGCCTCATTCTGCAAATGAAATAGCTTTTACTTGTCTATCCTACACAAACTATCAGAAAAACTCACCAACACAGACTGGTGTAGGGTCTGACCATTCCCTGTTCTCTTGACAGTAGATGTATTTACTTCCTACAAGTCTGTATCCTTCGTAACAATAAAATTCGACTTTTGTACCCAATGATATATCGTCTGCTCCGATGGCACTGCCAAACTGAGGTAGTTCTAACTTTGAACAATAGATTGCTGAAAATAATAATAAAAACAAATTCATTAAATATAATGGAATTAAATGATACTTAATTGATCACAAAATTTTACTTTTCCAAAGTATAGTAACATATTTATTGTGCCATAAATATACAATTAGTTGGTACAATGTATGATTAAATTATAAATGTGAAATGGCAACAGGGGATTGGAGTACAAGTTAAGCAACGTATTGATGATCCTCTCCCCATGTTGATTTGCTTTCATGAAAAGATATTAAGAGATGGTAGTACTGATCATAGAAGGATATCAGGTTTGAATGGTTAAAGATGTACTCATGGTTTCAGAAATTGTGAGATCCAGATTAATGCGATGTTGCGATGATCGCTAGGGAAATGTTTTCCAAAGACTGAGCGCTGGTGGTCTGTCTAGTGCCCACTGGTGGTGGTAAGTGGTCTGTCTAGTGCATCACTAAATTCACCCTCTGGGGACCTCATTCTGCAAATGTCCAGCACCATATTTTCAGACCTGGACACACGTTTTAATTCAGAATCAAGACACAGAAATATATCATATAGCTGCCTGTAATAACCTCTTGGCTGCTATAAGTTTGTACTCAGAATGGGCCCAATTCAGGACACTAGCATGCAGTCGCTCAATATTGGAACATCAGAACCATTGTATCTAGTGATGCGGACCGGTCCGCTTTGGAACGGTCCGCGTCCAGGGGTGGACCGCGGTCCGGTCTGGACCGGGTGTCACTGGACCGGACCGCTTTTTGCCCTCGGTCCTGTACTCTCCAGTCCGGTCCACTATTTTACTTAAGTTATAATAAACTATCGCGAATATTATCGCGTATTTGCCGTCATATCAATTAGCAACGATGTACTGACGCATTCAAGTGATTATTAATATTTATTAAACGTTTGATGCCATGAAAACAATGTATAGATGAACTTTGTACATGTCACTTTCCTTATAATGTATTAATGTAACACTGGCCAACACTATGTAGCACCCTATCAATGTGACAAACAACCGAAATCAGTTCAAATGATGTAAAATGTAAATTTTCACGGTCACCATACGGAATATTCAGGTCCGAGCCTCTGCCCCCCCAAACATGCAGCAGAACGACCTAGGTGCGTGATAGGTCGGTTAGTGTGAAGCATGCAGCAAACTAGGGGAAGACCCGCTCTAAAAATGGCTCCCCTAGGAAGGAAAGGAATGAAATTATCATCCTCCTAGTAAAGGATACACATCCCTTTATAATGTTGTTTTATTTTAATTTGAAGAGCCAAGATAGAGAGGAACTCCCCCGACCTAAGTGGTCCCGCTTATGGCATGTTTAAGGAAGAGAGGACAGCATAGACCGAAATGCGCAGTTGGCAGCATGGCTTCAGGCCCTTATGATTGGGCATCTGTGCCATGGGGATGGGATGCCACTCGAACGGGGTGGTCCCCTGCCTGCGTCTTAGGAAAGGTCGGTAATGCTAGTCAATGAGCTTCCTCGAAAGCTTAGCTGGACAGCGCAAACGTCTTTGCCTGTTTTATTGTCTACATATAAATGCTTTCCATGTAATATGCTTCATTCGTGTGTGAAGTACATTCGCCATATCAACGGTATGAAAGGTCGGGACACGTATATATTTTAAAATTCATTGCGACTCCAACTAGTCCATGAATAACTTCAAAATACCTACCATGCCCTTTATGAACAATACATGCTGTATTGGATGTACAGCCTGTTCTTGTACCAAGCTCACATTTGATATGGTTACTTGTCATAAATAATGTCTCCCCCCACCTTCCTCGTCTTGGAATACCACTGCTATTATATCGTTATTCATTGGGGAACGTCATCCAGGCCACGGTCGCCAGTTATTGCCAGTGGGCCAGTTACCTGGAGGGGTCAAGTCACCACGACTCTAAATACCAGTCAGGCTGGAATCATTCACATAATTGAATCAAGAAGGGGAAAGGTTGTTCAAACCAAAGTATCTTCAAATATATTTTTAGATAGTGAAACCATGAGTAAACACCGTCAGAGTGACGATAAGCCTCTTGCCTTACTCTAGAGAATGCAAACCGGAGCACCCATGATTTGTAAATTTGTGTCCCAATTAGAGCCATATCCAGAATCGTAGTAATCCAGACCCGATGCCCCCCCCCCCCCCCGCTTCTTTTCGGTAAACCTACACAGGAAGGAAAGCAATTATGTTTGTATTCCGGAAGGAGACACCATTTTGTCGAGATACAACCCAGCAATTTTGAAAGGATGGGTTAATTTTTGGATACAATTCAGAATAACTAAAATCTGGAATTGAGACAATAGTGAAACTGTCATCACGATTAATTTTAGTGTCATGCTTGCAATCATTAAATGCTAGCAGTTATAAATTTTGACAGTGAAGTTGAAGCACTGTACGAGAATCGAATCATGTACTCAACAGAATTCTGACTCCTGTCAGATGTCAATCCCTGTCTGAAATTAATGACACTAACGAATCGTAGTACAACAGTCATTATTTTTCTGATATTGATAAACTGTAGTCTGATAAATTCAAGCGTCGACCAACACATCTAAATCATAGGAGACATGTGTGACAGTATTAAAACAGAAAACACAATGTATTTTGTGAAAGCATGTTGTTTAGATGAGATCTAGCGACTCCAGTAGTGTTCTGTAACATGCACACACCTAGGTGTGTACATGTGCAGCGTAGTGCACCCACGACAACATACCTGAACAAGTGTTGTAATGGGGAAAATCGGCATTTGCATTCGGTTTTTATTCAGTAATCTCAAATGGGACTTGTTAGCCTGACAAACTTGGTATCGGACCTAGTTCTGATTTCTGTCAGAAGACCCTGATCCTGACCCTGACCCTGACCCTGACCACGATGTCATTCAGCAGTGAAGAGGTTTACCCTTCCATGAATCGAGCTTCCTGATTTTTGCAAAAACCCTGTGCCAATGCAATTTCTTATATATGTGAGTCTCCATTTTCTTATATATGTGAGTCTCCCGTAAGGAGTGTCACATATATAAGAGAATACAATGGCCTAACAATATTTACCTTGACCTTGTAAGCCAGTCCATTCTCTTCGATATCTGAGGCTCCCTATGGGAGACTCGCATATATATGAGAATGCACTGGTACAGAATCTTTAATGCTGCACCAGCTCAGCTCCTGTCATGAAAGGGTTAACTGATGTTTTCTACCAGTAGTTTTTAATGAATAAATTACCATAGCATTCTGGAGGAGGAGGGGACCAGCCTTCCTCAGTACATGTGGCTGTCATACTGTCCTCTGATGAGAATCCATTCTCACACTTGTATATCACAACACTGCCATATATCGTCCCATCAAGGCTGGTAATGAACGAGTCTTCTAGCACATTTGGTTTGCCACATTCATATACTACAAAATCGAAGTTTGAATCATCAGTAAAATAAAATAAAATATATATGGCTTCGAAACTTATTTGACCCATGGACTTTGCCATAATGTGAAATGGAGAAATTCACTTTGACTCACCAAAATATGAAAGATCTATTCATGGCCCCATTTTTGGAATCCAATTTGGTTTTCATTGAGATCATAGTGCGGAAAATTTTACCTGGAGAATGCGTTATCATTCAGTGATCACAAGAGTTTCATAAACTGTGGACTAGCAACTAATCTGTGGATTCTGTGATTATTACATGTGTAACCAACATCTCGTAACTTATTCTATTAAAAAAATCTGTTCTTTTGTATTTGTATTTTGTTAAAGCGCCATATTAAAGGCATTCATAATGTCAATGTAAAGTTATTGGAATTTCACTGCTCATCTAACAAATGATATCGTATCGGTATATCACCTAAAGATCAAACTATTTCTTGAGGTGTCCAAATTTTACTCATCACAGCATTTACCAGAATATTTATATGAAGTGGTACAACTAATGATTTCTTGTGTTTAAAAAAGAAAGAAATTAATTTCAGACGACTTACACCGTATTCCGACTGCACAACTGGATATCTGTTTTCAGCGAAATTTTACCATTCAGTCATTTCACATATATTATTCTATGTATTACAAATGCCATTGTTGTTGCAATTAATATAGTAAGAAAGTACAGTAATGCCCTAAATAATTGACTCCTTAACCACAGTATAATTATGGGTAACTTTCCAGGATTTTTAATAGAAAATATGGCTTGTTGCCATTCATCGGAAATTCTCAGTGAGAGCTTTCCGATGAATGGCAACAAGCCATATTTCCGACTAAATCCTGAAAAATTACCCATAATTCTGCTGTGGTTAAGGAGTCGATTATTTAGGGCATTACTGTATGTAGTGCACCACAACTGATCATGATCAACGCTATTATATTTTAGGGTTATTGTTTGTTGCTGAAAACACAACAATGGCTTCCCTGTTACAGTAAAATGTGTTGAAATAATAGATCAACATCCGGAATCTTGTCACTGGAGGGTTATTAATAATGAAAATAAGAACAAATACTTCTTTTTTTTCCATGTTCTTCTTGATTATACTGGTTTAACATATTCACTGCAGACTACGAGTTATATCATTCCTTTTTCATGTAATTGAATGGGCATCGGCAGTGTTAACATGTTAACAAACTTTATATAATTTTCCCGCAGTACCAACCACAAACGCCTTGCATATCTTTAAGTTTAAACATTTGACTTTAAAGTTCCAGTCGTGTTGTTGAATCAAACATCATTTATTTTGCATGCTGCCAACATATTTTCATTCAGCAAATTATGGAACAGCTTTAGTTGCAGGATGGGAAGTTTTCAGAAACAGGCAGTGATATTTAGAGATTATCACTTGGTTAGTTTGATATCGGCCAATAGAATGCTGATATGAAGTTACCAAGGTTACTGATATATCTCAGCCAATATCAAACTAACCAAGTATGACAAACAAACAAATGTTTAGTCTCAGACAATTTTTTTTCTGAATCAATGAGGGAGAGAGGACTTTATTTTTATTTGTTATTTTTTGTGCACATTGTAAGCATGGATTATGATAGCTTTGTCTATAAATTGACACCTATCCATGATAACATGTGATCCTAAATTTCCTGCAGTGCCTTTCAATTGTTCTGGAGTTACAATTAGTACACCAAACTATGATGATCAGCTAATCATTTTCTTCAATGTAGTCATATCCTTAATGTTCTATGTCATAACATGTATTCATGATAGTCAATCTTCACCCATTACAGAGAAATCTATTAAGAGTTCATGTATTTTGCAAATAATGCTGAATACGGATGGACATGTTGCTAAAAACATATCAAAATAATTTTGAACTTTAAAAAAACAAACTATTTTGTCATAATATCAAAAATTCAAATAAAGCGTCCAATGTGGGCCATTTATCTCAATGCTGCAGTATCTGAGACTCAATTAATATTTGTTATTTGGCCTAATAACCTTGTTATTAAATGGATCAACTAAACTGTAATGCCATTACTAACCATTGTGATTTCACTGTCCGTAGCCTAGTGGAGAAGGTAGATTGGCCATGTACGGGAACAAAATCAGGAGTCCAGAAGTTTTTATGACTTTTATATTTTTGTATAAGTCTTTGCCGGTAAGCACTATGTATACATGTTATATAGAGATGTTGCTGGTAGAAAGATTCCAGGAGAAGTGAAGTCCTTGATCTCGAGAATGGGTAGTTATTTTCTAGTGTTGGTGGTATCATGTGTCCATATAAGGTCTGAGGTACCATGATATCCATGTCATCTATACGTTCACTATAGCGTGTATAACACTATTGTTACTGGATTATTCTATTCTTCCACTCATACCTGTGATGTACAATGAGTGCAACCAGTCATCAGCAATTAAGGTATGATCTTGTTAATTATGTGTGTACGCTTGTATTCATCATATTATATATCTCTCCTGTACATAGTGCTTACCACTACACAATTAACCCTATCAATACAACAACAACGGGGAATGGAAGATTATCTCAGATCCGGGAACACATCAAACTCTATCTACTACATGTATACTATCTTATGTACTATCGGACACCACTCAATTAATGTAAACTTAAGACTGAATGGACAATATCAGCCAAGGTCGATAATAGGCAGTTCAAGGCAATAATATGATATCTAATTAATAAAACATATAACTTACTATTACATGTGGGTGCTTCTGATCTCCATGACCCACCGATATCACAGATTCTTGTTGGAGATCCGTCCATGACGTATCCCCTATCACAGCTATATTGTACAACAGATTTATAAGCGGACAAGACTGTATCGTCCATAGGCATAACATTATCTGGTAACGGATGAACAGGAGAACAATCTGAAAAAAATACCAAATAGAGAGAAATGTCAGCAAATAAATAACAGGAAATTATAGTTTAATCCTTTCACGATGGCAGCTGCGCTGGTGTAGCATTAAAGATCATGTGCCAGTGCATTCTCTTATATATGTGAGTCTCCCATATATAAGAGAATGCACAGGTTTACGAGGTGAAGGTAAATATTGTTAGGCCAATGTATTCTCTTATATATGCGAGGCTCCCTATGGGAGACTCGCATATATAAGAGAATGCATTGGCACAGGGTTTTCAAAATAATTCAGGAAGATCCAGTCATGGAAGGGTTAAAGACAGAAGGATTTCTATTAATTGATAGGAAATGTTTAGTATAGATAGTGTTACAGTGGGGCTTAGATAACCAAATTTTCCACCCTCGCAAAATGATCATTTCCTCAAAGATGGCAATTCAAAATTTTATGGCACTCATTTGCAATTATTGTCACCTGGAAATTGTTTCTGAACCACAAGAAGTATTTGATTCCAAGTACAGTAATGCTCTAAGTAATCGACTTCTTAACCACAGCAGAATTATGGGTAACTTTTCAGGATTTAGTCGGAAATATGGCTTGTTGCCATTTATCGGAATGAAGTCAATCTCCCCGAGAGCTTTCTGATGAATGGCAACAAGCCATATTTCCGACTAAATCCTGAAAAGTTACCCATAATTCTGCTGTGGTTAAGGGGTCTATTAATTAGAGCATTACTGTATCTATGTTCCATACACATCGTTGACGTGACACAGTGTAAATGACGTTCCCTCAACCATGAAGCCAGAACAATAATAAGGCATCATCAAATGACAAACAAGCCTTGTATGTATTTTTTTTTTAAATTCACGGATTCTAGGACGCCTGACATGTAATAAACACTGAACGACAAGTGTGTTAACCCTTTTAAAAAGGATTAGTTGATATGCTAAGTTGATATGATTAAACAGTAGTAAAATCTCACCTTGAGACATTGTAAGATCCCATCCAGTACTGTTAATAGATATATCTGTAGAGAATTGCACCAATGACTGACCACCTGCGATGGGGGTGGCTTGTGGAGACTCTCTTCCACTGTGTGTTCCAATAAGATTAGTACTTGCAGAATTCACTTCATAAATCTGTAAATAAATATATACCCTCATATATGTAAAATCTATAATAACCATGATATATACAAACTACAGTAATGCCCTAAATAATCGACTCCATAACCACAATAGAATTATAGGTAACTTTTCAGGATTTAGTCGGAAATATGGCTTGTTGCCATTCATCGGAAGCTGAGAGCTTTCCAATGAATGGCAACAAGCCATATTTCCGACTAAATCCTGAAAAATTACCCATAATTCTGCTGTGGTTAAGGAGTGGATTATTTAGAGCATTACTACACACCAGCTCAAGGTTGAAGTCAATCTCTACCAGCTGTGTATCTTACTGATAACACAGGGTTTCTGCCAGGCCGGCTGCGGGTCCGTTCTACGGACCCATTCCCCCCGTCGGTTGTTGCACGAAATCCCACTCATACACAAATAAATGATGTTATTAAAAACTTTTTCAGTCTTGTCTGTGTCGACAGGCTATATATCTACTTATTTTCATTAATATTGACAAAATGAAATTGACACAGTTCATCTCCCGAAAAAATAATAAGAAAGAGCGTAATACATGTCGCGGTAACATCAAAGAATGCCGGACCGTTGAGTGCGAATATTTTTGTGCACAGGATTCCATGGATGAAACTATTCACGCTCGAAGACCCCGTACTATCGTACGATTACATAATTGGATCAAAGAACACCCAATTACTGAGTCGGGGATATTTTTATGCACGGGATTTTCGTGGATGAAACTACTCAATGTTGATCATTTATCTTATTGCTGTATTATCATTTGTTTTGAGTTCAATGTACCGGTAAGTGAAGTTCTTGAAAAATACATGTAATTCTCTACGTGTGTTGATTATTATGCGTATATTGCCATGCATACTTAAACAAAATCCCAAAGTGATTTATTTCACAATAATACAGAACCTGTCCCAAATCAGTCTTTATAGCGGGAATTCATAGTGAGAATACCATTCATTTGAGCCCCCCCCCCCCCCAATATGGAGATTTTGTCAAAGTACAGTCGATAATAGTAACGTTGTCCCGCCTGGGTCCCCAAGCACAATAATCAACTACGCACATGTTCACATTTCCCACCAAAAACTCAATTATATTTTATAACATGTTGGCTAAAACTCTATAGCTGTGGTCATCAGTTGTTGGTCTAATACAGACTATTGAACAAGCTGCGCCGCTATAAATATCTCCTGCAGAAAAACCCTGCAGAATGACGTCACAGACGATTGACAGAATATATAATCCTGTCAGTTTCATTTTCACCGACGCTACTTGAAATTCTAAGAAATACTTAATTCAATTCTCCTTGCTAGGTATTATTGGTCAATGTTTCTTTTCAGTGTCAAATAAAAAAAAATTCGCCCGACAGAACGAACCATGGTGTGTTTCCCCCAATACGGACTCATTAATTCTCCCCTGGCGGAAACCCTGGATAACACCTCTGTCAAAATACATATTTTCGTCTGCTATTAAATTAATCTACTGGTAATAATATCACCAAGTTAATGCGCGAAACATGGAACTTGTATCGTATAAAACAATGCAGTGCATCAGTTGTCTCTGTGGAACGTGTCATTCACATGCCAATGCCTTTAGGAGATATAATACTACGGTATATAAGTAGACATAATTGTCCCACGCAAATCTGAAAATTGTTTGGGAAACTCATTATTTATGGACCGGTTGAACACGATTCTGGTATTATGTGATAATTTTGTGTTGTCAACAACAAAATTGTTATTGACACATATTTTCGCCAATTTACAAGAATCTTGTAAATTCTGCTATTTGTACAGCGTCGATAACGTGAGAGATTTAATAGCAATGCTATGAGAGCTCGGGTTGAAATGAAAACTTTAAAATATATCCTAGCTGTTTGTCATTGAGACAGCAATTTTTATCAACAATTGTGGCGTTTAGACAAGAAAAGATTTGAACTCAGGTAGTCTTCTCACATAACTTGTGTAACATCATATACACATGATAATTTAAGGATAACAATAGAGTCATCACACTATTTTAGAAACTAATCCAGTTTCTCCACATTCCACATGCATTCACTATTGCCTTGCTGTTTTTGTGTGTATTTGAGGAAAAAGAAGCTAATTGTAGGATAAAAATATTTGCTTCCATAAATAACACCAATAAACCTTCATATAAATTAAGTCGCTCTTCAAAAACTTTTGGCCTTAGACGTACCTTCTTCAGTTGATATTATTCAGATTAAATCACATGATGGCATTGAGGCAAACATTCAAATAACAATGGTGGATATTTTACCGAATTGGAAAGGTAATTGTAATTTGTAATTTGTATGTTTACCTGAATGCCATCATGTGATCTAGTCGGAATAATATCAACTGAAGAAGGCCGAAAGCTTTCGAAGAGCGACTTATTTTATTTGTCAGCCTACATTGTCCCTCTTCTCTTGGACCATTTATACACTATATTAAAGGTCAGCCGACCACAGTGTCCCCCGAAAATGTGGGAAGTCGATGCCGCTTTGTTAAAGAAATTTAAAAAAATGTTGAAATTTTCTAAGTCGAAAAGGGTTAATAAACTCCATAAAATAATAATTTTTCCGACATCTATATACATGTTTTTGTCGTTTTTAAAATGAATTTGTGAGCCTTTTATCCAAATCTGGCTGTGTCTTGACTCTTTATGCTACCGTAGTAGACACACAATTTGTTTTTATTGTCCAAGTTATGTGGCCAGCCACACAAGTGAAGAAAGATCGACACACAAGTGCTTCCTCTCCACAAATAAAGCCACACAAAACCCTACTAAAAACGCTTTGACTGAAATGGTGGAGGTGGGTTGTCCATTTTTTTGGACAATTTGATGGACAGCTGATGGACAAAATTTTTGGGTGGCTTCTGGCAAGTGATTCAGAGCCTCAAAAAAACCTTTTTTGAATTCTCAATTTTTTTTTTGTCCAAGTTATGTGGCTAGCCACACAAGTCAAAAAAGACGAACAAGGGCTTCCTCTCCACAAATAAAGCCACACAAAACCCTCTCGTGAGAGCGTGACAGACGGACGGATGGTACGGCGGACCGAGCCCGTTTCTATAGTCCCCCAAAAATAAATTTTTCGGGGGACAAAAATTACATTTGTATATATGCTCACCCAAGTTTATGGGGGTTAACAATGAAATGTAATCAATTTATCAGAAAAACGAGGAAATGTTTTAAATTTAAAACTAGATTTATCATACTTACATTTACAGTGTCAAAGTGTACTTCTGTCTCAAAACCATCTTCAAAGAACAGGGTATGTGGTCTATAGGTGTGAGACTGCTCTGATGAGAGTTGGAATGAACAAGTGAGATCATCGGGATAATTAGACGCTGGGTAACCTGGTGAGGTGACTCGAACGTGAGATCCTTGGAAAGTTACATTACAACCTATAACAGAATAGCACCACATTTAAATTACAGTAATGCCCTAAATAATCGACTCCTTAACCACAGCAGAATTATGGGTAACTTTTCAGGATTTAGTCGGAAATATAACTTGTTGCCATTCATCAGAAAGCTATCAGTGAGAGCTTTCCAATGAATGGCAACAAGCCATATTTCCGACTAAATCCTGAAAAGATACCCATAATTCTGCTGTGGTTAAGGAGTTGATTATTTAGGGCATTACTGTATATTATTTACTGTGAAGAGCATAATTCAGCCACATAAAAATGATGCATCTATCTGCCATATATAAAACACAGATTTTCCCTACAATTTTTGTGCTGTAAATGTTGATCGATCTTCATCTAGGAATTTTGTTACCTGTTTTTGGAAAAGCTCCCAGGCCCTTTCTATTGGGCTTATAATTGGGAATATATAGAGAAGATAGAAACAAGCATTTTCAATGTGAAACTCAGTATAATCAAACAGATTAATGTATATCTTACATTGTATATTCATATTTTATGCAAATGGAGCAAGAGGACTTGAATCTAAATATTCATAAAACGAAAGAGGAAGTCTTGTCTTTTGTTGAAAAAAGGGCGACTCTGTAAATTAAGATATTCAAAGTCAGAAATTGGGTCTTACATTGTATATTCATATTTTATGCAAATGGAGCAAGAGGACTTGAATCTAAATATTCATAAAACGAAAGAGGAAGTCTTGTCTTTTGTTGAAAAAAGGGCGACTCTGTAAATTAAGATATTCAAAGTCAGAAATTGGGAAACTTGAACGTTATAATTTCTTTGGGAACGGGCCCCATATTCTACCCCTGTTGTTGCCTGAATAAATCTCTGTCATCTAGCCTTCATCTAACATCACACTCCTTTTTAAGTGCCCCTGAGTATACATGTCACCCCAAAATTTAAAAAAAGCATTTGATCCTCATTATTTATAATATAATAACTTTTAGACATTACTTTCATAATTCTGCTGTGGTTAAGAAGTCGATTAATTAGAGCATTACTGTATTTATTGCCATAAACTGAATAAATAATGTGAAAAGAAGATGAAAGCATAAAGAAAACTCGGCTATCAAACATATTCTTCACCACTGTGACCACATACTTCATATTTTCATCAGGATAAAAGTAAACCAATCATATAAAAAAGAATTATTATTGTCTGATAACATCGACCTTGATTTTAATGGTGATAGAACACACCTGTTTTGTATGAGAGATGGAACCCTTTCCCACTGTGGAGGAAATCGGATGAAAATCTAATGAACATTTTGTTGGCACTAGAAAAAAATACTGTATACAGTTCACTGCCTGTGACCTGGCCAATCGATGGAGATTCTTCCGTATATCCATCCTGAATTTCAATCCAGTCGTCTGGTGAATGAACATCAAACTCAATAACCTGCAATAAAATGAGAAGAAATAAAATTATTAATGTCCTTTAAAAGTATTTTTAAGACCCACTCAAAATTATCATAATATAAGTTAGGGCACACCAAGATAATTATCTGTTTCTCCAAAACACTTTTTGTTGTTACAAAATGGGCAGGCATGCAGATTTTTATATTTATTTTTTAGCCGAAAACTTACCGGCAGGCAGGTTCTTATTCCAGCTTCTTACCAGCTAAATTTCCCAGCCAGCAGGTTTTAATGTTAACTCCTGAACTTTCATGAAACATTGTTGGATTTAAAAAATGCCTTGTAACATTAAAAGTGTCAATGTAATTTAAATGTAACAGTGTACTACCCAAGCACATACATTGGTTTTCCACACCTGAGCTATGTCAGGATGTGGAATGTTTAGAGGGACATAAACAGAAAACTCCTTAATTGTTAAGCTAGTACACTGCATGAAGGAATCTATGCTATCTGAAGACCACATTAAACATATTATATAATAATAATAAATGTCAAAAAGATTACTTTAATCATAGTTTTAGAAGGGAAATTTTGGGAAGAGCGCTCTCAGCAAGTAAACAAATTGAGTGGAAATGAATAACTGCCATAAAAGGTACATGATCGGAACTAGTAAAAGGCTCGAATGGCAATTTAATTGAGTTCAATACTGCTTTGAGAATCTCAACATTATGTTAGGTGTGTGCTAAAAAATTGTGAGAAGCCATTAATGCCATGAACTGTCATATCAAGAAACTAGTCCAATGTTGGTATGCAGGTCAGTCCACTCAATTATGTGTTTATAGTATAGGGCCCCCAAGATCCAAAATCATACCTGGATTTGTATAATATCATTCTTATTTTCAGCAGATATAACCCAATCACAGACAAGGTTTTCACCATAGGATTTTGGGTAGTTTGGTGACAGAAGATCTTGGCTGACTGAAGTTGCTGTTAGTTGCCCACCGCACAAAGACTCAGTGACTGAAATGAAAGCATGATATTTAAAGCAACTTTTTATCTTCAGTGATCTTCGGTGGGGAATCGCATGGTTTCGAGGTTGGTGAGTACCACGCACTCAAAATGTGCAAACGCACAAAAACATATTATATGAGGAATTGACACAAAACATAGCATTTTGACTGTTATGAGCATATTCTAGTTTATATTTAAAACAAGTTGATACCTTATTTTTTCGGAAATATATACTCAGTAGTTTTCTATAACATTCTGACCAAAGTTTCCAGTCGTAGGTTCGTGGAAACACAAGACCACAATTCTAGACAAATCCTTTGACTGACAACTTTGGTCAGAATGTTAGCGCAAACAACTGTGAGTTTGGACACAAATGCGTTATCAGTTTCTTTGAAAAATAGTATAGCATATGCTAATAGTTGCCAAAATACCATATAATATATAATTATCCTATCTTATTACCCTTTTCTTCATTTCTGGTCGCGTTTGCGATCACCTCTGCCATTTTGAATGCGTGGTACTCATCAACTCGAAACCACATGATTCCCCACTGTGATGATAGCATGATAAATACATGAGAATAAAAAAGTCGCTAGGCCACACGTCCCCAAAAATGTTGCCTTTCTTGGGACTATGTTATTTTTTTAAAGAAGCACAAAATAAATAAAAAGGGGACAGAATGCACACATATTCAAACTTGACCTGAATAATACAAACTTCTAATTCTAATTTGACAAGGGCCATAATTATGGTAAAAATGGGCAGACCTCATCCATATTCGAACTTGACATGTCCACCTAACCCAATAAGCTCACATACCAAATATTGTTTAAGTTCATTAGTACTGCAGATATCATCCAGAAAGGACACCGGTGATTTATATATAAAAAAACAAAAACAAACAAAAAACAAATTGGGAGGACAACTTTATATGCAGCATATGTGTCTTGGTAAAAAAAATTTGAAATCATAGAATTTATCGCTTTAGAAGAAAACAATGGTCACATGTTTTCAATGGCTTGGGACATAAAAGAGAGTTTGGTGTTAGTCCTCTTCTGATATAGTAAATATAAGAGATTCGCATACATAAGAGAATGCAAAATTTCAGGAAACTCCAGTCATGGATGGGTTAAGCCACAACTAAAAGTGTTTTTAGTGCCACACCTCCTGGAGTTCATTTTAGATAGATATATCCTTCAAGCAGTAGTAAAGTAACTGAAAGGGAGCCAAGGCACTCGGCCACTCGCAGTTGGTAAATGTGCAAAAAAATAAAAATCTGTAAAAACATCACCACTAAGAAGAACATGGAAAAAGAGATAAGCTTTGTTCTGATATTAATTATTGATAGTTCTCCAATTTTGATTAAATTTTGGTATTTTATTGGACTTTTATTGGTAATACCACAGTAACATCAATGTTTACATAACAATGGTTTTGACATGCGAAATCTCATTATTGAGAATTATTAATAAAGAAAATAAGAACAAAGTCAATCTATTTTTCACATATCATTACTTGTTAACGATAGTTGTTGTAAAAACTTTTATATTTTCCGCATTTACCCAATGTGATGCCTTGAGTACATTTAAATTCAATATAATTTGTTTAATGATAATTGTTCTTGAAACAGTACTGGTAGGTCAACTGAGGCCAAACCAACCTGTTATTCTTGCATGACTGGCCCTTTGTGACCCAATGAAAAGGATCATATACTATATTTTAATGTTAGGTGAAAGCGCAATACTTACTTCATAATTCACAATGGCTATTCAAAAACATGAACCCATTAAATGTCAATACAGGTAATAAAAATCGCCCTTTATAGACGATTAAATTTGTTCATATGTTTCCCCTATACCAGATCATAAATATTTTGTTGAGTTGATATTTAAAGCGACTCTTGATTAAAAGATTAGTAAAGATTAAACAGAGAAATACCTCGTTTTTTTTCACATTTGGGATCAAATAGTTTGGTGGAAACATAAAATTCTAATGAGCAGAATATATATATTTTGCAAAGGAGAACAAGAGCATTGCTAGGGACGTGGCAAAACATGCCCGTGGTAATTTAACAAAGGGCCATAACTCTGGTGAAAATTTTATGTTGGGCTAGTAAACTCATATACCAAATTTCATTCCAATCAGTTGAGACGAAAGTTATCATCCAGAAATGAAAAAAAAATGAATGGACAGAAGAACAGATGCCAAGATGAACAGAAGGATGGACGGATGGATATTATTTCCCAAACAGATATCTGCAAAATGTTAGTTGATTGATTCCATATGATTTATTTCGTCAAAAATCACCAAATCAGGAATCATCGACACTGAGATTGTAGTTGCAATCAATCAAATCTGAACACGGAAACAGATCTGTTCAACCTCAATTCATTGCGCATTTTTGTATGAAACATTAAAAGTGAAAATGGACAATAAAATGAACCGACTGCCCCTATAACAGAAACCCTGATAATACATAAGCTTCATGCATCTCGTCATTAGTTACTAATGCTGGTGCAGCATTAATGATCATATGATCCTATGGGAGAATCGCATATATAACAGAGTGCTCTGGCTTATACGATTACAGTAAATATTGTTAGGCCAATGTATTCTCTTATATATGTGCATGAGGCTCCCAATGGAAAACTCGCATATATAAGAGACTGCATTGGCACAGGGTTTTCACAAAATTTCAGGAAGTTCCAGTCATGAAAGGGTTAACATGTCTCTGTACTATATGGACAAGATATTCTGATGACATACAGTAATGCCCTAAATAATCGTCCCCTTAACCACAGCAGAATTATGGGTAATTTTTCAGGATTTAGTCGGAAATATGGCTTGTTGCCATTCATCGGAAAGCTCTCGTCGAGAGCTTTCCGATGAATTTCCGACTAAATCCTGAAAAGTTACCCATAATTCTGCTGTGGTTAAGGAGTCGATTATTTAGAGCATTACTGTAGGTTACATTCTGATGACATAGGTTAATAGTTGTATGAAAACCAAGCAAACTTCAATAAAAATATCTGAAAACCTCAAGTCAAGCAACCTATACAGATGAATTGGCTTGGGGAATTAATGTAGCTATATCATCTGAAGTTTAAATGCCTTATCATACACAAAATGTAAAGAAGATATTTACGATGGTTAAATAACTGGGTGGGAGTCTATTTCCAAATGACCACTTCAGCAGGGAATGCCATTGTGATTGGTAATATAAGCCGTATACGCCTTTTTATTGAATGTATTTACTACCGTCAATGAGTGTTTAAGGGCCTATATATGAAAAACAAATATTTAACCAAACAAATGGGTAACAGTTTCATGACACGAACCAATCAGTGACCAATCATGTGGGTCACTTGAATTAATTGCCCTAAAGAGAACATGTGCAAGGTTATTTGCTGCGCAGTTTAAGGTTTTTTGTAATGCCTGTTTCAATGGGTCAGGTTAGATACAACCCTTGGAGATAAAATTCAATGGTTTATCCTCAACACCCAAGTTAAACTCATTTAAATTCTGACAGCAGCCTACTGTACAAATCATCTGAGTTAGCAATTGAATAAAAGAAATTAAAAGCTTTGAATTTAAAATCTCATTAAACCTTTTAGGCAAGAATAAAAGTGTGGCAATAGAAAAGCATGTAATTTATTAATCATGAACTGGGATTAGTCCAAAAAAAATAATTTATCAGTTACAAGGAAGATTCACAGTCGATTAATTACCATATACCAAAAAACACTGAACAAATTGTATGCCAAAACAGCTGTCATTATAATAGTTACACAAAGCATGCTGTCTGGATTTAGGCCACGTCAGCGTTATAACTTACCTGGTTCAAAATGAGCTAGGAATCCCTGCTCCTCTATGCTATAATCTGACTTGAATAGAACCATGATCTGATTGGACGATGAGACTTTGACCTCTGGAAGGTTATCTGATCCAGTAAATGTTCCCAGGCGTGGATGGTATAAGGTGGCACCATCAATGACTTCAACAGAATCAAATATTGGCTCCAGAGTAAATGCCTCAAACTGAAAGATAAAATTCAGTTCTAAAGACAGAGTCTAAATACAGCAATGCCCTAAATAATCGACTCCTTAACCACAGCAGAATTATGGGTAATTTTTCAGGATTTAGTCGGAAATATGGCTTTTTGCCATTCATCGGAAAGCTCTCACTGGGGGAAGGCAGGGCATGGCGGTCAGGGCTGCTGGAGCCTATATATCATGCAACCATTATGGAGCTTTCCACACAAATTCATTAGTGGGAGGAGCTTGAAGTTGCTAGGAGACAAGGCTTCTGCAGAAAAGATTTTAATTAGTTTTACCATGCTGCCGATATGCAATAATACACCCAAGTACCTTCTTTTAATATGTCTTCAATTGTGAAATATATGACGATTGACATGAAAAATGAAAAACTGTGTTATAATCATTTATCATCAAATTTCCAACATTATTGCACAAATCAACATTTCTGTAAATTATGAATTGACAACTAGAAAGTTGTTTGAAAGTAGGCAATTTAACCCTTTCAGTGCCAAGTCCGATTTTTGTATCAACCCATATTTCCTTGATCATTTTTCAAATTTATTGATTATAATAATGTGATACATTATCACATTATTATAAAAAGAGCTTTCCGATGAATGGCAACAAGCCATATTTCCGACTAAATCCTGAAAAGTTACCCATAATTCTGCTGTGGTTAAGGAGTCGATTAATTAGAGCATCACTGTATCTGCTAATAATTATTTGATTGACCGACATTAAAATCGCAGGTGAACAGGTTCCCATTGTGGTTAATGTCTTGCCAAGTGCAGGTTCCCATGGTACTGAATATATGTGCCAAGTTTTTTAAAAATTGAACAAAAAATGTAGGAATAAAAGCTCAGATAAAGGTATACCTCTGTATCGAACAGTTTTTAAGGCAAAAAAGTGGGATAAATCCACACAAAAAAGTCGGACAGGCCTTATAATCACAGTTGCACAGGTTCCCCTGGTGGTTGATGCCTGTGCCAAGTTTCACGGAAAATGATTACAAAACGACTGAGAAAAACTCCGGACAAATTTAGTCCACGGACGGATGACGGACGGATGGATGGATGACGAAGCCGATTCCAGTATAACCCCACAACTTTGTTACAGGGGGTATAATTATGTATATCTGTGGCAATATTTGTATCATTGTGCATATAACAAAATATTCGTTGGCCATACATATAAATGCGAAAACCCTAGATTGAGATTTTGTACTACAGACATCAAATTAACTTTAAAGGGGTACTGTACACTAAATCCGGCCATCTATGAGACCATCTCCTTTGATAACCAACAGAATAAATGTAACAAATGAATGAATTTGAGACATGGATTAGTGAAAAATACACTCATGCGCTCTATGAATGATGCCAACAACATGGTAATTATAATGAAAATGAGTTAATGACTTGAGTCATAAGCTCGTTTACATAATTCATTATAATTACCATGTTGTTTGCATAATTCATAGAGCACACAAGTGTATTTGCACTCCTCCATAGCTCAAATTCATTCATTTGTCGCATACAGTAATGCTCTAAGTAATCGACTGCTTAACCACAGCAGAATTATGGGTAACTTTTCAGGATTTAGTCGGAAATATGGCTTGTTGCCATTCACCGGAAAGCTCTCACTGAGATGAATGGCAACAAGCCATATTTCCGACTAAATCCTGAACAGTTACCCATAATTCTGCTGTGGTTAAGCAGTCGATTACTTAGAGCATTACTGTATATTCTGTTTAGTATAAAAGGACATGGTCCAATATATGGTCGGATTTAGTGTACAGTACCCCTTTAAGGCCAGGTCTGAAATTATTGTAGTGACTGGTTTTCTTTGGTGGGATACACACAAGTGATAAAGGCATGTTTGGACAAGTGAATTCATCTAAAGGGATACATTGGCACGGGAAACAGGACCATAAAAAGCCAGTGTCATTCCTGTGTGGCTTACCGTGAGCTGAATCTTGGTGCCTGCTTGAGTATCAATTTTCCAAACACAGTCGGCATAAGACGGATAATTGTTTGGGTAGAATGGAGAGCGAATGGTTCCAGTTCCACTATAGCTGCCACCACATGGAACTAGAAAGAAAAGAAAAAGTTGAAACAATTTCAATAAATTTCTAACAGTGAAAGCCTAAAATTAAGCCATTATGAGTAAATACCTGCTTTATCGGGCAATTTATATGTATGAATAATTGGATGAGGAAGGTATGATTTAAGAAAATAAAGTTTTTCAAAATTTTTAGAACAAATTAATTAAATAGATGTACAGATAAATTTAATTTTCCAAACAATCTGCTGACTCTTTTTTCACAACATTTTTGCTATTACATCTAGACCAGATCTAATTTTGTGGATATAAATGGGAGAACAAATTTGTAACTACTATGGCTGACTATGGTGAATAAATGTTGGTGATTTATAAGAAAGAATTCTTGTTGAATACCACTTCAGGACACAGAATTTTAGTTATTTTGGTTTTATTTAACCACTTCTTTACTAAATGGATTCTCTCAAACAAGCATTTCTAATGACTTTAATTGTGGTTGATGAAACAGTTCTAATAAAAGGTTGATAACAACACATCCCCCACCCCCACACCCATCCCCCCTTTTTTATGAGGTCTGAGTCAAGAAAGGGGAATACCACGGTAAAAAAAATTCTGTCGTCCATACAAATGTTGCAAATTCTCTACATTTGAAACTGTGGGAGGAGTTGATAACACAATGAAGATAATCAAAATGGCCAAAATAAACATGTTGCACATCAGCAATATATTGGTAAAGTTTCAATTCTCAACATGTGGGAAGAATGATAACACAATAAAAATACCCATAATGTGTGATAGACACACAAATGGATGGTGGCCAGATGGATGTGTACAGACAGACAGACAAACGGAGGTCATTTCTATGTTCTCCCAAACACAAATTTACTAATTATAATTACATGTATGACTGCTTTATATGTTTTTGCAAACAAATTTCCTCTAGAAAATGTAAACGTCTTACTTTTGCAATCCTTTTCATCAGAGCCATCGTCACAATCAGCCACCCCATCACACACCCAGCTTTTAGAGATGCAGCGTTTACCATCGGCACAACGCAACTGTCCACAATTACATGGTTTAGATTGACAAATGAAGATCCGTTTATTCACACATGATTTGAGGTACCATCTGTAGCTCCCGTATTTTGTTATATCATTGAAATCAAAATCACAGCATTGCTTTTGATCTGGAAAAAAGAAACAGAAATGTTTTCAAAACCTAATATGATAATATGCAAGGCATATAGAACGTTTTGGAGGTGAGTAGACTTCGATAACCATATATGCTTATAAATAATTTCTATATGGTTTTATAGATGTCGGCTTTTGTTAATATAAGGCCTACATATAATAATTCATAGAGTGAATGTTTAATGTTATACAATGTGTGTCGCTGCAATTAAGCCGATAATTAAGGATTCCACATTCAGACCTAAGTTCGGCCCGATAGAGGCACATCTATTATTAGTAGACACATGACTACAAATGAGGGTTCATACGGACACAGATCTGGTAGAACATATATGAATATTCCATGTTATATATAGTAATTGAAGAGTGTCTGCATTTTTAGGTAGACTAGTTGTCCGCAGAGAAATTATATAGAGAGTAATCAATTAGTTCCGAGAAATACGTTAAATAATTCACGAGAGGCGAGAGCTTGGTAAGAAACGAGTGCGCCTTAGCGCAAGAGTTTCTTATCTAAATGTCTCTCGCCTCCTGTGAATTATTTAACGTAATTCCATGAACTAATTGATTACTCTATTTATTACACTTCTGCATAAATTTGGTTCTTCAAATATGATTAAAACACACAGAATTAATGGATGAAAGTCCCGATCAATTTTTCATGATTTCTTGTGGTTCAGTAATAAGTGGGGTTTATTACAGAATACCTCTGTACCCCAAATAAAACTAGAGGTGTGACTGACCCAATGGGACTATGGATACCCCCCTTTTAAAAAAATACTAAGATGTTTCACATGTCAGTAACATTTAGTTAAAATAATAAAATAACAGTTCCCATTGCAGGTGTACAACCATAACCCTAATCTTAAACCTATTGACCGAAAATTGTAGGAATAAAAGCTTGGACAAAATTATGAATGTTGTGAAAAAAATTCTAAGTCGAAAAAGGGGAATAACTCCACACAAAAAATGTCGGACAGATGTCATAATCGCAGGTGCACAGGTTCCCATGGTACTAAATATCAGTGCCAAGATTAAAAAACATTGACCGAAAAATGTAGGAATAAATGCTCGGACAAAATTATGCATGTTGCAAAAAAAGTTTCTAAGTTGAAAAAAGGGGGATAACTCCAACAAAAAATGTCGGACAGATGTAATAATCGCAGGTGCACAAGTTCCAATGGTACTAAATATCTGTGCCACGTTTTAAAACAATTGACCAAAAAATGTAGGAATATAAGCTCGGACAAACGTATACATGTTGCGAAAAAATTCTAAGTCGAAAAAGGGGGGATAACTCCAAAAAAAAAGTGTCCGACAGACGTCATAATCGCAGGTGCACAGGTTCCCATGATGGTTGATGTCTGTGCCAAGTTTCACGGAAATTGATAAAAAAACGACTGAGAAAAACTCCGGACAAATTTGTGTCCACGGACGGACGGACAAGCTGACTCCAGTATACCCCCCTAACTTCGTTGCGGGGGGTATAAAAATCATGTTTGTATCTCTGTTTACAGGTAAACTGAACCTACTCTGGGGTTCATAAATACTGGGTTATTATAATAACCATCTTTATGCTTGGACACGGTAGAGCATTCTCCTTTTCTATTCCTCTGCATTTTAATAATTGTCTATGCGTTTACTCTCCAGGGTGTTTGGCCCATGCATATTACTCATTCACATATCAGCTCGATCGTACTTTCATCATTTGTACAACTTACACTATACATTTGCTATACACAGTCAATCAGCGCACGCGTAACTAAATTTTCCTTTTCATATTAGGCAATTTTATTTTAGCTTCATTAGTTAATTTGACCCCCACCCTCCCTCTCCTCTAATATTTCTGGTATAGCTAATTTATTTCTGACTTTCCAGGTGATAGTTCCATATCCATGGTGCTTTGTTGCCCTCACCTTCTATTCTACATCATATTGCTTCTATAGTTTCTGGCTGTTTTTAAATTTACCAAATAGACAGCTCTTATCGCAATACAGCTGTCTCGATTGAACTACATTGTCCTCCAGGAGCTATGCTCTGCTGTGCCCAGGGCATAAAAATTATTATTAGTCTGTGTATGTGCTAATCAAAACTTATTACCTACAGGTAAAAACAATTTTACTATACATGCTGGAAACAAACCTACAGGTAAAAACAATTTTACTATAAATGCTGGAAACAAACCTACAGGTAAAACAATTTTACTATACATGCTGGAAACAAACTTTACAGTAAAGATACAATAATAAAAAAAAATCCAACATATTATGTACACAAATAACAAAATAATGTGTATTTAATAGTCAACAGATACAATAATGAAGATATTAGGCCATTAAAAAAAATCTCTGTGTAATCAGGCAATTAGATCTCAATTATGAGATGAGGAAGGGAGGTTATTTATTTTAACTTTTTCTCTAAATCTGGAAAACATACTGCCGAAAAAAACAAAATTAAATTTTTTTTTTTTTGTCAAATCCAATTTTTCTAACAGAAAATGTTGAAAACTAATGTTTGACGAGACTTTTTGAAAGAACATTTCAGTGACGAGGAAGGTGCCTGAGAACACGGAATATATATTTGTTGGGCCTTATACATGTATGTGTACTGCCAGTGTCCGAATACATACGTTTGTTGCCACCTTTGTAACCAGGGGCCCAGAATCCTTCCTCCTCATATCCTCTATCACCATTTGACCAGTTATGGCCGCCATCTTTGTCTTTTGAGAATCCTGCAAAAAACAAATTCAACAGTTTTTAATAACGAAGTGACAATTCATTCCAATAAGTTACATAAGTTTTAGCTCGGAACCCAGAGTGCGTCTTAAAGGCAGGCAACAGACAGTCGAAAGATAATACAAGCCCAGAACGATTCCTATTCATTCATGGGAAATGTTCAGATAATAACTTATTAAGTCAACATATAACATATGATTGTTTTTTAACTTATTATCTGAACATTTCTATTGGGAATTACTCGTCAATTAACCCTTCTATGACAGGAGCTTCCTGAATTTTTATGAAAAACCCTGTACCAATGTGGTTAACAATATTTACATTGACCAGTGCATTCCCTATGGGATCGAGATTCGCATATATAAGAGAATGTTAATTCGGATTATGCACTTTAGACTCTGCTCTACTAGTAGGTGAGTAATGGAACGGATTTTAGATGCAATCCAGCATCTACAAATAACTGATATCACAAGATAATTTAACACTTACTTCACTAAATATTCCTTGACAAGTAGTTCCCAATAGTAAATGTTCAGATAATAAGTTCAACAAACGACCAAAGACCGTTTGTTGAACTTATAATCAGAACATTTTCCACCAGTTAATAATAATCATTCTCCACTTGTATATGTATTATCTTATGTCTGTTGTCTGCTCATTTTCCCTGGATACCCTTTCAAATGAATATACACCTTTCCAATATATACTTTTGTAACTGGGTGGACAAATCCATTTTATAGTAAAGAAAGGGTAAATAAATCAAAGGAAACTTGGACTGGGGGATGGGGAGACACCCCTTCCCCTGTTTGGACCGAAGATATTTACGCACTTGCTTTGTGTTTTCACTCAGCAATTATATGCCACAAGCATTAATTGTCAATCTTGTGCACATAGAGATTAATTGTTATATCAGGCAAACAAGGAAGTGATCAAATACAATGGTGGGTGTTAGCTGTACTGTATGCATACTGATTCTCTAAAGACTGGATTAGTACATTTAAGATTTACGCTGATAGTCAAGTCAAGCATGCAGTTATGTCATGACATGCAATTAATATCTTTTATGACATTAGCATAATTCTTGTTTTTCAATTTTTAATATGAACTTCCCAAAACTTTGATAGATTGATAGGCTTTTAAAGGACAAAATAATTTTCATTGTCATTCAACATGCAAGAATTCTAATTGATGCAGAGATCAAGATATAAAATATATAACAAGTGGATTTAATTAATAAGTAGTGGTATATTTAATGGATACATCCTTAAGTGAATTTGATTGATATCTACAGAAACTGTATTCTCATTCGAAACTCAAAGTATAGAAGGAATCAGAAACTGTGAGAATGAGTACAAGTAGGTACAGTAATTCTCTAAATAATCGACTCCTTAACCACAGCAGAATTATGGGTATTTTTTCAGGATTTAGTCGGAAATATGGTTTTCACCGAGAGCTTTCCAATGAATGGCAACAAGCCATATTTCAGACTGAATTCTGAAAAATTACCCATAATTCTGCTGTGGTTAAGGAGTCGATTATTTAGAGCATTACTGTATGATCTATGTGATGTTAAGAAGAAGCTCGCTGACGAGTTACATGTAGTAACGAAACCGGTCTGAGAGCTTAACCCTTCCATGACTGGAGCTTCTTGAAATTTGGTGAAAACCCTGTGCCAATGGATTCTCTTATATATGTGAGTCACCCATAGGGAGCCTCGCATATAAAAGAGAATGCATTCAGGGGCGCCGGAAGAGGGGGCAGAGGGGGCAGCTGACCCCCCTGCCCTTGACCAAGGGGGGGCGAGCGGGGGCAGGAGACAGAAAATGCTTTTTGTGTGTTTAATTTCGTGTTTTTTTTTAGCAAAATGTGACTTTTTTGGTCCAAATACCACCACTTTCACAAGGAATATTAATTTTTTGTCAATTTTATCACAAAACGGCCATAAAAACCGACAAATACCATTAAAATAGGGATTTTTGCCACAATGAATTTATGGTTATTTTCCCGAGTTTGCAGTGAAAATGCCCTTTTTTGCGGAAAAGTGCCCTTTTTGTAGGCTCTGCCCCCCCTACCCTTGGATGCTTCCGGCGCCCCTGAATGCATTGGCCTAACAACATTTACCTTGACCTTGTAAGCCAGTGCATTTTCTTATATATGCGAGGCTAACTCCCATATATAAGAGAATGCACTGGCACAGGATCGTTGATGCTGCACCAGTGCAGCTCCTATGTTAACATGGCAATACCACCAACAACAGACATCCACACCATTTGGATTCAATAGTCTAAACTAGAGTGCTTATTTGCTTCTGTGTTAATTGTTTTCTCATGTGGTTGATCCACACAGCAAATTTGACTGCAAATAACTTTGCTAAAGTTATCATTCGGACATTACAATAATAAGCAAATCCTGAGTTGAAAAAGGGAATTACTCCGTAATATTTGTTTTAACCAGTCCCAAATAGAAATTTATCTGTATTTCCATGAGTAAATTCATGTATCAAATTTGAAAGCAATCAATAACTCTAACTTGGGCCATATCATCAGGACGCCAAAATTATTAACAAATTCTAAGTCGAAGACTGGCATAATTCCACCAGAGATGGTTAAACTGGACCCATATTCCAATTAATCGAGACTTTATATGAAGGACATGTATCATATTTCAGAAAATTATGTCAACAGTTATTCAAGCAAATGTTTCAAACAGATGAAATGAAGCCCGATGGATGGGCAGATGAAGGGACAGACAGATAACGCTCATTTCTTTAATCAAATTTTTCAGAGGGACAATTAGCTTCTACACAAACATCATGGGCCAAAATAAAAACATTTTTTGCCATTATTTACAAAGTAAATGCCCCTACTGAAAATTATTTAAATGGCCTAATGCAGATGAAATTTGAAAATATTATTTAACTAAATATAATAACTCCAAAATCAATTGTGGCGGAGCAGGGGGCATGCATTCAAAACAAACGTATTTCACCCCTGGTCAAGTGGTCCTGCTAATATGCTATGATGCTGGTGGTCCTGCTGAATTGCTATGATGCGGGTAGGGCAAACTGATTCTGTTACGAAAAAGTACCGTTATTTTTTCTAAAGTTTTCATTTTCGCTGTGTTTGGCTAATCCGAGCAATTTGAGAAAAAAAACAGTGTGTGTATGAAATATTCAAGAACAAATATATTTTTGACATATATAATAATGCCTGCACTGGTGTTTCTAAAATGACTTGAATAACCCTCTTGATTATAGTCTATTTTCAACATCTAATACAACCAGTATTAAAAATATTTCGCAATAAATGTTTTTGAAAGTTTGATACACATAATGGCTTTTCCTGGATATGTTCAGATTATTGGAACACCGCAAAAAAAGAAAGAAAAAAAATTAACGGTACTTTTTGTTAACAGCATCAGTTTGCCCTGACAGCATCATAGCAATTCAGCAGGACCCAACTGCATCATAGCTCATTAGCAGGACCACTTGACCAGGGGTGTACATGTACCAGAGATTATTAACAAAGAAATGATGTATGATTTTGTCTTTTTAACTAAACTGCAAGACTTATTGTTTTTGGAGCTCATTTAGCCAACGCCCATGGTGGCTCAGTCATTAAAGTGCTTTAGGTGGTCATAAGCCATCCAGCGATGATGAAGCTGATTTCAGTAACGATATGCTCGCAAAGGGAAGGTAACTGGATTCATGTATCTGGGAAAGTTTGTCAATTGTTCATTGGGGGACAGTGGTTTCTATGTGCAGTAGAATAATTTCCCAGTGAAATTAATCCTCCACCAGTAAAAACTAATGTTGTGATATATAGCCTAGAGGCTGAAATGACAATAAACTCCAATAAACCATCATTCAGTATTTTGGGTTATATGGAAGTGGTACCCCAGTGGTTAGAGTGTCGGACTTGTAATGGTGTTAACACAGTGGCATGAGTTTGTGCCCCGCCGGTGGACTATCGTCTCCACAACAATGGCTTGGCCAGAATAAGCAGTGTGTTTTACATGTATATAGAGCCACACGCTGTTTCAAATCTGGCGCCAGGTAGTGACCCTTGGGCAAGGTCACTTGTACTGTGCTCACTTCGTTGTACCTAGACGAGAAATAGGGACCTGGTTGTTGGGTAAGTGTTGGCTGCTCTTGTGAATAGCCTGTAAGATGGTAGCAAGCAGAAGACTCGGCATTACTCATATAGTGCTATATAGAGCCACACGCTGTTTCAAATCTAGCGCCAGGTTGTGACCCTTGGGCAAGGTCACTTGTACTGTGCTCACTTCATCATATCTGGACGAGAAATAGGGACCTGGTTGTTGTGTAAGTGTAAGCCGCTCTTGTGAAGCGCCTGTTAAAGATGGCAGCATGCAGAAGACTCGGCATTACTCAACAGCTGGGGTAATAATGCGAAGTGCTTTGGGCCCTCGCACAGTGGGCTAGTGTCACTCAATTCACCCTCTAGGACCTCATACTACTTAACCCTTTACCCAACAAACCGGCCAAAACCGGCCAAATAAAGATTCAACAGCCTAAAATATCTTCGGTCTGTCTCAATAGAACCATACAAATATGGATATCATTGGAACCGGCTCCTTGACCACATTGTGATAGTTACAGTTATGCCCTGTGCCAATGCATTCTCTTATATATGCGAGTCGACCATAGGTCGTCTCGCATATATAAGAGAATGCATTGGCCTAAAAAAAAAAAAATTTAACACTTTTTACCATTTTTTCTTCCATTCTTTAACAATTTTATAATTTTTAATGTGTTAAGCCAATGCATTCTCTTATATATGCGAGGCGACCTATGGTCGACTCGCATATATAAGAGAATGCATTGGCACAGGGCCGTTCTGTTGGGTAAAGGGTTAAGCATCATCTTCTGGGAAGTACTATAGTCTCGAATTAACATTGTTTTAGATACTTTTTCACTTCAGTTTCTATATCCCCTAATTTCCAGAAGATAAAATGCATACTCAAGGTGACTAATGGTGAACATCACCAACTTCAATTGGGAACTTAAATCTAAGGCTTGCTTAACTCTTTACCCAACAAACCGGCCAAAAACGCCCAATTAAAGCTTCAACAGCCTAAAATATCTTCGGTCTGTCTCAATAACACCATACAAATATGGATATCATTGGAACCGGTTCATTGTGATGGTTACAGTTATGCCCTGTTATACCATAGGTCGCCTCGCATATATAAGAGAATGCATTGGCCTAAAAACATAAAATAACAATTTTTATAATATTTTTCTACATTCTTTGACAATTTTATCATTTTTAATATGTGTTAAGCCAATGCATTCTCTTATATATGCGAGGCGACCTATGGTCGACTCGCATATATAAGAGAATGCATTGGCACAGGGCCGTTCTGTTGGGTAAAGGGTTAATAGGGTTGATCGTGGTTGATAAAAGTAAATACAACAAGTTAAGACTCAAAGCATTCTGGCTTTGTGACAATGGCCATAGAGAACTTAACTCAAGCATAAAATCTGGGTTCTTGAGTGCATGTGATGTATTGTATGAGAGAAATGTCAAAAGGAAATATAAGTCAACTGAAAATAAAGGCTGTCTGCCAAAAAGAAATTTATGACAAGATCTTTTTGTACTAAACAGAGACAGCAATGAGATTTGATGCTGCTAGAAATGTATTATATATCACTTTTATGACCATGCTATTAAGAAATGATACTTTATAGTACGAGATATATGGTTTGGAAATAAATTTGTAATGATCTATACTAGTCATATTGGTCCTATTTGGAGTAAATATGGTTAACCCTTTCTTTACTAAATGGTTTCTCCTACTTGGTTATAAAGGTATACATTGGAATATCCTATTATTCATGTGGAGGGGTATTCAGATAATAAAAGCAGACGTCAGACAGAAAAATAGATAATACAAGGGCAGAATGATTCATATTCTTTGGTGGGAAATATTCAGATAATAAGTTCAACAAAATGACCTGTTGACTACAGTAATGCCCTAATTAATCGACTTCTTAACCACAGCAGAATTATGGGTAACTTTTCAGGATTTAGTCGGAAATATGGCTTGTTGCCATTCATCGGAAAGCTCTCGCCGAGAGCTTTCCGATGAATGGCAACAAGCCATATTTCCAACTTAATCCTGAAAAGTTACCCATAATTCTGCTGTGGTTAAGAAGTCGATTACTTTGAGCATTACTGTACTTGGAATCAAATAATTCTTGTGGTTAAGAAGTCGATTAATTAGGGCATTACTGTACTCGTCAATGATGCTTGTATAGAAAGGGTTAATACAAGGGTGTTTAAATTTAGAACTGATAGAAATGCTACTATTTAAAGTGATGTGAAACACTCTGGTAGGGTGATCAAATAGATATGGAGAATAATCTTGCTCAAAGTAGCTATTTTTACGAATATTAATCCAAATTGACAACACACACACGGTCATTCTTATATATTAATTAAATGTAATGACTCGCGATGGCGAAATCTTTTGCGTTAGTTTATCACTGATTGTTGCGTCCCGAATTGAGGTGTAAATATTTACAATTGAGCGAAGTTCAGACGACAATTTCTATGGAGTGGTATGTTCGATTCATTTGAAATTTTTGGTGATCTTAGTAGATTGATACATTTCACAGGTTGGCATATCACCTGAGTACTTATTTATAAGTTTATCGCACTGGAACAAGTCCATAATATGTCTTTAAAGAAAAGCACAATATTTTTATTTTAAAATATATCAAATTAAAATACTTAAAAAAAATTCTTCTTGTTTTTGGGAATATTCAAGCAATCATGTCTTCAAAATGTTCAATAGAAGAGTTTTTGTTGTTGTTGTTGGAAATTTTTATTCTTGTTTTTGGTATAAATGTTCAAGCAATCATTTCCTTCAAAATGTTCTATAGAAGAGTTTTTGTTGTGTTGTTGTTGGAAATGTTATCAGGCAGAGATAGAGCATCTTTAAATCAGGCCAACTCACCAACATCAGTTAACCATGGTTGATTGATAATAATGATAACACTGGGAACTTAGAGGCAAGTGTTTATGACATTCTGGCGCAGAAGACAAATTTCATATGTCAGACAGTGTTGTGTTAATGCCTCCTACGGTGACAGGTCACCAATCTCCATAGTATTAAAGAAGGTGGTACTATATCAGGGTGTTACCGTGCCAAGCCCATTATAACAGAAAGAATTATGTCATATGCGATATATATACCCCAACAGGGTGACATTCAGAGAATGCTCTTAACCCTTTCCATACTAAAGCATCATAGACTACAGTTATGCCCTAAATAATCAACTCATTAACCACAGCAGAATTATGGGTAACTTTTCAGGATTTAGTCGGAAATATGGCTTGTTGCCATTCATCGGAAAGCTCTCAGTGAGAGCTTTCCGATGAATGGCAACAAGCCATATTTCCGAACAAATCCTGAAAAGTTACCCATAATTCTGCTGTGGGGTTAAGGAGTCGTTTATTTACGGCATTACTATTAGTTATCTTTGGCAACATCGGGAGTACATAGAGATTTAATACCTGGATGTTTATCTTGAACCACGATCGAGGCAGAGCCAAGGAGTTCAAAAAGAGAAATCCCATCCCGGTATAAAATGTCCATATACCCTTACGATGTTGGTGGGGATAATGATTTTGTCCCCACAACAATTGCCATGGAGCCTCAATTTAAGTGTGATTTTCATAGGTTCTCAGATCAATTCACACCAATCAGCAGCAATAAGAATAATTCAGTAGCCGACCTATGGATCACTAAATTTAACATCTGGGGATCTCATTTTGCAAATGACAGACACACTATTTGCAGCATATATGGCAAATTTTGGTACGCCGAAAAACATCTCAACTTTTGTACCCTGTTGTTACGTGGGGTACATTGGTTACATTTTATAAAAGTAAACTGAGATACCTACAGAGATTAGGTTTAATGTGCAAATTATTGCAAAGCTAAAGCAATAAACTGTCATAAAGCTATTTCAACTCCCACAATGATGTTAGGAGCAAGCCTGAGTTTAGTGTGCCTGTTGTTTGTAGAATGAGGTCCCCAGAGGGTGAATTCAGTGATGCTATCAACGCATAGTGGGCTAGCATCACTAAATTCACCCTCTGAGAACCTCATTCTGCTTAGGCCTCATCTTATCAAATTTCTATAGAAACTTCTTCGCAAAGATTCTATATATTTTTAAGTTTAGTTCCTCTATATATCCCCAAAGTGGCAGGCTACACATTGCATAATCGAGGTTCCCAATGGGTGTACATCACAATATTCACCATTTGGGAACTTCGATCTGAGTCTATGTCTCACATAGCTATGCAGGATAGCACCACTAAATTCACCCTCTGGGGACCTCATTCTGCAAATGACAGGCACACTAAACTCAGGCTTGGTTAGAAGTGAGATATCCACAACTAGAGAAAGTATTCATATGATAAACTTTTGGCCTTTCACAATTGAATGATTCAAAAAAATCTCAATTCAAAAGATGTTAGATTTGTTTAGATTTGTTTAAAGTGATGTGAAACACTCCGGTTGGGTGATCAAATAGAAATGGAGAATAATCTTAAAGTAGTTATTTTTATGAATATTAACCCAAATTTACAATACACACCGTCAGTCTTATATATTTATTTAATGCAATGAGTATCGATGGCGAAATCATTTGTGTTAGTTTATTGTTGATTTTTGCGTCCTGAATCAAGATGTAAATATTTACAATTGAGCGTAGTTCAGACAGTGTTTTCTATAGAGTTGTATGGTCGATTTCTTTGAGATTTTGGGCGATGTTAGTACAATGCTACATTCCCCCAGTTGGCATAGCGCTTGAGTACTAATTTACCAGTTTCACGCATCGGAAAAGGTCAATAATATGTCTTTAAAATAACACATATTTAGTTTGTTTTTACATTCAACCAGGTGTGGCATAATATGCCTTCTGGTTTGGTTTCTACACACCAAATTTGAATAAAAGATCAATGTTTAACCCTTCCATGACTGGAGCTTCCTGAATATTTTTGCGAAATCCCTGTGCCAATGCATTCTCTTATATGTGCGAGTCTCCCATAGGCAGCCTCGCATATATTAGAGAATACATTGGCCTAACAATATTACCTTGACCTTGTAAGCCAAAGATCTTTAATGATGCACCAGAAATTATTTATACCAAATATGAACAAATTAAAACCTCAATGTCAACTCCAAGTTATTTGTTGGAAATTAATTGTTAACAGACTGTTGGACAGATGGATGGATAGATGGACAGAATGATGGACGAATGTCATAATATGACGTTTTTTTTCCAAGAACAGGGGTACAAAATTAGTTTCAGTAAAACCAATCTGGGGCCACGATCCTGATGAAAAGAAAAAAACACTCCTAATAAACCACATATTAGCTGTACAGTATATTCCATTCAAATCAGAGGAACCCCATTAGCCCATTGATAACTGAATACTCAGCGATTTGTACATACACGCCTCCCATTGATTCATTTGTTGCACTGTGCAGCTAATAAGTTCAATAAACAGACTGTTTGTCGATTTATTTATAGCAGAAAAATCCTAGAAAAGAATCTGAAGAGTGTTTATCTGCCAGCAATCTGCTTATAGAATGTGAACATCCCTACAAATGAAGAATGAATCATTCCAATACATGCTTATAGAACTGAGTGGGAGAATACATTCAGAAATAATAGGGTTAATTAACCCTTTCTATACTAAATGGATTCTCCCATCTGTTATAAAATTATGCAATGGAATGGTCTATTATTCATCTTATTGGGCGTTCAGGAAATATAAACAGATGACAGACAAACATAAAGATAATACAAGTGCAGAAGTATTTAGCTCGGGAGAGGAGGTCCATCTAAGTGGCTAGCACTTGTCCTCCAATCCCGTCACCATATTATTTTGGTAAATAAATATGTTTAAATCAGAAGTATTTAGATTAATTGGTGGGAAAGTTCAGATGTATACGGTAATAGTCGTTTGTTGAACTTAATATCTGAACATTTCCTAAGGGAACTACTTGTCAATGACTATTTAGTATATAAAGTGTTAAAGCAAATTGAGACATGTGCAGTGATTTAGTTCAATCACATATTGCCTTCAGGTCATAATGAATAACAAATCAGTTTTAATATTTGGTGACAACAATCAAATTTTCCTAAACAGCTGACATCATCTTTTGTCTCGCCAAGGGCTAAGGTGTTGCATTAAAATATACAAATAAGGAAGATATTAATCAAAGATGTTGAATTTGAAACTACAAAAAAGTTGGTAGACCTCATGTCCGCCTCTAAGCGTTGGCTTGATACGACCGTTGTTTGCGCATAAAAACCTGTCTTTAGTGCTATAGTAAACCTACATACCAAATTTAATTTCATTCAGTACACATTTACTAAAGTTATCATCCGGAATTATAAACCTCAAATTGGCAATAATTCTAAGTGAAAAAGGGACATAACTCTGGTGAAAATTGGCAGGCGGAACCCGAATTCGAACTTGACCTGTGTTTTGCTGGGAGAAAGACACATACCAAATTTGAAATCTGATTAACTCTACTAAAGTTATCATCCGGACACCAACTTTTGGGGTTTTATATGCCGGGTCGGCGGACAAAAAAGGGCCATAACTCTCGCAAAAATTATCGGATTAAACCGAAATTCGAACTTGAGCTGTATTTTGATATAAGTAATCCACAAAAAAACGGGTATTGCATATAAACAATCCAAAATCAAGTTATCATCCGGAAACCAAAAAACAGAAGAAAACCTGAATTTTCTATGTCGAAAAAAGGGGCATAACTCTGCCAAAAATGGTCGGGCAGAACCCAAGTTTGGTTTGAATCCGATTAACTCTACTAAAGTTATCATCCGGAAACCAACTTTCAGGGGTTTTCTAAGTAAAAAAAAGGGGCATAACTCTGGTGAAAATTGGCAGACGGAACCAGAATTCGAACTTGACCTGTCTTTTCTGCTATTAGACATTTCCACCTAACACCTAATGGTTGTCATATTATACCAAAAGTTTGGTATAAAAAAAAAAAATTATACCTATTTATGGTCTAAAAAATTTTTTTTATGTCAGTTCTCCCCCGCTCCCCCTTCTGTCGCCACATCCCTATTTCTGGCCTCATGAATCAATACAAATCTAGTGACAAATTAATTTCGGCCTTATGTTTTGTATACCAGGTGAAAACTTTTTGTCCGCCGACCCAACGGGTTCGGAGGACTATTATAATCAGCACGTCCGTGCGTCCGTCCGTACGTCCGAGGTTTCGGATGATAACTTTAGTTAGAGTAAACCAATTTAAATTAAATTTGGTATGTGGGTTTACTAGCAGAGGTACCAGTTTGAAAAGTCCAACCCACTTGGCGGTGTGTAAAAATGGAGTTTCACAAACTTGGAAATTATTTTGGTCCACATCAGGAGGGCGAGGGATGGTCGGAAATTCCAAATTTGACACCCCCTCCTCCATGGAGGCCATCTAGCCACGTCCCTAGATCAGGTCTCACTCAGACGTGTGTGTAGCAAAGTTAATAAATCTTTTGACAAGTCATGACTGAAGCTTCCTGAAATTTTGCGAAAAACTTGTGCCAATGCATTCTCTTATATATGTGATTCGCCCATAGGGAGCCTTGCATATATAAGAGAATACATTGGCCTAAAAATATTTACCTTGACCTTGTAAGCCAGTGCATTTATTATATGCCAGGTTCCCTATTGGATACTCGCATATATAAAGAGAATGTACTGGCACAGAAACTTTAATGTGCACCAGCGTAGCTCCTGTCACAAAAAGGGTTATTGGTATAAACTAGTTGATAACTTTTATATTATAAGATAGGGAGATATTAGACAGGTTTAGATCAAGAACTCCAATCGCTGTCAGTTTCCATCGGTCAGATGACGCATGTCATTGCCAGATGTTCTCGTGTATTGATAATTATATATTTATACCATATACAAAAACATCTGGTAACAACGTCAAGATCAATCAGGTTACTGTCAAGTACAGGCATTTTTCAACCATATTTGGGAAAAGTTTTTGCCATAGAGGCTCTTAATTAGGAATTTATATGAGTGGCAGAGATTATAGGAACAAGCATTATCAATTGTGAAAATCAGTGTAATCACACATTTTAAAGCATTAATTATTTATATAATAGATTGTTTTTATCTATTTTAGTCAAACAGAGCAAAAGGACTTGAAAAAATATTTTTAGAACATCAAGGGGAAATCCTATATTTTGTTCACAAACCAAAAGAGATTTTTGCGAATTGGGAATTTTAGGGTCAGAAATTGGGAATAAACCTGACTAGTTTCCATTGAAAATGGGGGTCCTAATTTTGGCCCCTGTCATTCCCTGAAGTACAGTAATGCCCCAAGTAATCGACCCCTTAACCACAGCAGAATTATTGGTAACTTTTTAGGATTTAGTCGGAAATATGGCTTGTTGCCATTCATTGGAAAGCTCTTAGTGAGAGCTTTCCTATCAATGGCAACAAGCCATATTTCCGACTAAATCCTGATAAGTTACCCATATTTCTGCTGTGGTTAAGGGGTCGATTACTTAGGGCATTGCTGTAGCTAACAGTCAAGCCTGAATTTAGCCTGAATGAGATCCCCAGAGGGTGAATATAGTGATGCTGGACCTCATTCTGCTTTAATAGCCCTCGACGGCTGTGGGAGAACTAGAATCAGATTGATGTTCCCCAGTTGATGTTGGTTATGTTCACCCATTTATAGTCACCTCAATTATATAATTTATCTTCTGCAAATTAGGGGATATAGAAACTTCCCAGAATGGAAAAAGTAACAGAAAACAATGTTAATTTGAGATTATAGATACTTCCCAGAAGATCAGGCCTAAGAAAAATGAGGACCACAGAGGGTGAATTTGGTGATGCTAGCCCACTGTGCGGGGTAGCATCACTAAATTCACCCTCTGGTGACCTCATTCTGCAAATGTCAGACATTGTATGCAGGTTTGCTAACAGTGAATAATGTCTGATGAAAGCGCTAGCCTGTCTATTAAGGGGGGACTAGATGAGATTTACTGCTATACTGCCAATCATTTCAATCATAATCACGATTACTAATCTATAACCACTTACCTAGCCAACAGGAATCACCAAGACTTTCACGATTATTCAGTGATGACAGGAGCTTGCGAATTATTTTTCCTATAGCTTTATTTCTGTTAAATCTGTGAATCTTTATCAGATTTCCACCATAGCTGAAATTTTACGAAAAAAATAATTAATTAGTCTGTCAACATGACTAATCTCATGATATTTGATTTCCTTGATTTCCACATCTTATTATTATAAACAAGGCTCAAAATAAATTTTTTGTTACCTGTCAAAATGACAGGCACCAAATGGATGGTGTTGGTCATTTCAAAATGGTGCCTGTCAAATTTTCAGATGAACTGTATGAGACAGTATTTAAAATTCCAATCGACTTATTATTCGTCAATGATACGGACATTTAGTGAGCGTCCAATCGCCACCTGGGAAAACCCATGTTATTTTTTTTTTTTAAAGTTCAAAAACTTTATGTTGATTAATAAATACATAACACAATCAACATAATTATATTCATTCTGAATTGATCTGAGATTCAAAAAGAACTATTTTTTTACTTTCAATGTCCTATCTGACAGGAGTGGCTCCTTAAATTTGGATGTACACAAACAGATAGATTGTTTTAAAATTTGCCTTGGACAAAATGTCCGACAGATACAGAAGTGCACTGGACATAAGCTATTTTTTGTTGGACAATGACTGTGACCGGCCACTTATTTTGAGCCTTGATAATCAATTCATCCAAACAGAGCAGTCACTAAGGGGGAACAGAGTGGCATAAAGTATATATATGTGGTCCACAGCATAGTAGGAAGTACATTATAAGAGATAGTCAATGTAATATTGTATCTTGTATTATCTAAGCATATTTAAATGTCTTCTGTGCAATATAGACCATCTACAATAAAGCGAAGATGTCAGAATACGATTAGTGCCGGATGGATGACAAGTAATCTTAATAATGATTGGCGATCTAGATCATTTGTGATAGTTATCTGTGAGAGCGTTCACTTGTATTGCAAAGTGTTTGTGCAAAAACATTATGGTCATTGCTTGCAGAAACAAAGTTTTGATCAAATTTGAATCACTGGGCAGATGATTTTGAATTTGATGAAAGATTCCAAATCACATCTAATTGAGTTAACCCTTTACCCAACAAACCGGCCAAAACCGGCCAACTAAAGCTTCAACAGCCTAAAATATCTTCGGTCTGTCTCAATAGAACCATACAAATATGGATATCATTGGAACCGGCTCCTTGACCACATTGTGATAGTTACAGTTAGCCCTGTGCCAATGCATTCTCTTATATATGCGAGTCGACCATAGGTCGCCTCGCATATATAAGAGAATGCATTGGCCTAAAAAAAAGTCTTTTTTTAACACTTTTTACCATTTTTTCTTACATTCTTTAACAATTTTATAATTTGTAATGTGTTAAGCCAATGCATTCTCTTATATATGCGAGGCGACCTATGGTCGACTCGCATATATAAGAGAATGCATTGGCACAGGGCCCTTCTGTTGGGTAAAGGGTTAACTCGCGGGCGGGAGCTGCACTGGTGCAGCATTAAAGATCCTTTGCCAGTGCATTCTCTTTCATAAATGTGAATCTCCTGTAGGGAGCCTCACATATATAATAACAGCACTGGCTTACAAGGTCAAGGTAAATATTGTTAGACCAATATATTCTCTTATATATGCGAGGCTCCCTATGGGAGACTTGCATATAAAAGAGAATGCATTGGCACAGGGTTTTTGCAAATTTTCAGGAATATCCAGTCATGGAAGGGTTAAAATGTTGTTTGAGTGGCAGAATGTTGTCTTTTCGGCATTTATGCTTATCATCTGAGCAAATTACTAGTTTCAGACTCAATACTATATAAATATATATGCAAGGCAAAAAAAAAAAACAACTTTCATTTGTTTCCGGTTTGTTGGTTAGAAAAATCCAAGCAGGTAGCGACATACGTTTTTGCATATTTTTTTTTTGCATGGATTATATTTTGGCAAGTTGTGGGTTACTTTGCTTCAATTCTACCATCATGTGCGGCAGAATAAAAAGTCCTTAATAATCGAAACAGCTGTGCGTAACAAAGCCATCTGGAGCCTCAAAATTGTAATTTAGCATGACGGTGCACTTTAGTCAACATTTTAGTAACCATTTAGGTGTCGACACAGTGCCAATGGAACAATTAAAGACATTGTTTAGGTGAGTGAAATTGATAAGTTAGTACTCAGGTGCTATGCCAACCTGAGGAATGTAGCATTCTACTAACATCACTGAAAATTTAAAACATCGTCTTGAACTATGCTCAATTGTAAAATTTATATCTCTACTCGAAACACAACTATCGGCGATAAACGAACACAAATGATTTCGCCATCGCGAGTCATTGCATTTAATCAATACATAAGAATGACAGTGTGTGGTGTCAATTTGGATTACTATTCATAAAAAAATAATTACTTTGAGCAAGATTTTTCTCAACTTCTCTTTGATCACCCTTCTGGAGTGTTTCACATCACTTTAAAGACATTAGTAAAATTCCTGATCTAGCTAGTTAAGGTTTGAACAAAGCTGCATTTAAATGTTGATATAGCTTCAGAAATTTGCAGTAAGCTCTGCTGTATTATTCTGTGTTTGTTCACTGACAGCTGGTCTATATTACCCTGCTACACTTCATCAAACCAAACTGAAATTTGAACACAGGCTGCTTCCCACTCTAGAACCAAATAACAAATTTAAATTTCATTGAACTGTCATGTAGTGTCCTGTTACACTGAAGTTAAGGGAAGAAGTCAATATATACAAGCGGAAAATGCACTCAAAGACAGAAAAGCACATGTACATGTTTTTCATATTTTATCTATTTTGTCATCTGCACACAGTGATGGCAGGAAGAGAGTTATTGAAACTGTATCATCCCCAGCTATATGCTTCCACTTCCGTTGATGTTTATCAACAAGCCTTGAAATAGTGTGTCTGTCATTTGCAGAATGAGGTCCCCAGAGGGTGAATTTAGTGATGCTACCCCGCATAGCAGGCTAGCATCACCAAATTCACCCTATGGGAACCTCATTCTGCTGAGGTTTAAGCAGAATGAGGTCCACAGAGAGTGAATTTGGTGATGCTAGCCCACTATGCGGGGTAGTATCACTAAATTCACCTTCTGGGGACCTCATTCTGCAAATGACAGACACACTATTTCAAGGCTTGTTTATTAAGTGCTGTTTCCTGATGATATTTTACTAAATTTCTATGCTGTGCTTCTTTGTCAACAGTAACTACAGACTCGGTGTCACTTACTCAAAAATAAACTATTTATTAACCCTTTCTTTACTAAATACTTCTTGATGAGTAGTTTACTTAGGAAATGTCCAAAGTTTAACCCTTTCATGACTGGAGCTTCCTGAAATTTTGTGAAAACCCTGTGCCAATGCATTCTCTTATATATGCAGGTCTCCCACAGGGAACCTCGCAAATATAAGAGAATACATTGGCCTAACAATATTTACCTTGACCTTGTAAGCCAGTGCATTCTCTTATCTATGCGAGGCTCCCTAAGGGAGACTCGCATATATAAGAGAATGCACTGGCACAGGATCTTTAATGCTGCACCAACGTAGCTCCCATCATTAAAGTATATCCCCGAATAACTAATCAATCAATCTCATCTCTTCATCAGGGATGGGCCCATTTCATTTGTGATCCATCGCCATTACCATTACTTGTCATTTTCGGCATTACTTTCAAAACAAGCCTGAGTTTATGGTGCCTGTCATTTGCAGAATGAGGTCCCCAGAGGGTGAATTTAGTGACGCTATCCCACATAGCGGGCTAGCGTCACCAAATTCACCCTCTGGGGACCTCATTCTGTATGGCCTCATCTGCTACAGGAGACATAGACTCAAACTGAAATTCCCAAATAGTGAATATTTGTGATGTAGACCCATTGGGAACCTCAATTATGCAATGTGCCATCTGCCAATTTGGGGATATAGAGAAACTAAACTAAAAAAGAAATAGAATCTATTGAAGAAGTTTCTATAGAAATTTTATAATAAAGAAACTTTCCAGAGAAGATGAGGCCTAAGCAGAATGAGGTCCCCAGAGGGTGAGTTTAGTGATGCTAGCCCGCTATGAGGGATAGCGTCACTAAATTCACCATCTGGGGACCTCATTCTGCAAATGACAGACTATAATTAGGCTTGTTTCAAAATGAGAAGTAATACATAGACAATATAGTTAACTGTTCTGAGTAGCGTTCAGTTTTCTCCTCGAAAATGCGGAGGAGGATTTTTACGAGGTGCTAGCTGAGTGAAAATAATCCTCGCATCTCACGTGAGAAGAAAACCTGTATGCTACTCAGAAGAGTTGACTGTTGTATTTATTATATTTTATATACCAACTTGTTACGACCCAGACCACAATGAAACACACGGTTAAACCTAATACATACTTAAAGCAGCAACATCACCAGTCATTCCTGTTAAAATAATACGCAAGGATACCGAATGGCGCAAAAATGGACATCATGATGCAGTGCTGAGAGTAGGATAACATTTAGAAAGTAGGGTAACACGTTCGGGCTTATGGTAGTGGGGATATGATTTATATTTTGCCATAAAAAGTTATATAAAAATATGATATGAAAATATGAAAATAAAATAAATTAAAATTGCCATTACTTTCAGTAGTATGAGGATTAAATAAGGTTGGGTTGTTGCCCAGAGCATACCCCCACGTGGCATACAGTAATGCCCTAAATAATCGACTTCTTAACCACAGCAGAATTATGGGTAATTTTTCAGGATTTAGTCGGAAATATGGCTTGTTGCCATTCATCGGAAAGCTCTCACCTGTGGTTAAGGAGTCGATTATTTAGGGCATTACTGTACCTCCTTGTGTGGGTACAACTATAACCTGTTGCTGAAATACTCAGTAGATGGACCCAAAAATCAACATTTTCAGATATATAAAGATGAATAACTCTAGAACGAAAAGCCTGAACAAAATGATTGATCACATTACCAGTACCACATCTCTGCTCTTCAGCCCCCCCCCCCCAAAATACATCGTTCGAGAGACAACTCTCAGGTGTCTAATAATCGTGATGGCCTAACAAAAATGATGGGTGGGGATTTAAGCTGAAATTAATAATAGTGACAGCAATTTCACTCTATGTCTCAATGCCAAATAAAAGTGATCGTTGCGAATTTTCTCCAAAATTAATAATAGTGTTGACACGGAAGTTTTCAGTTTAATTATGTTGTCAACTTAGGTTGTTAAGTCATCCAGGTGACCTACACCTTTAATTAAAAGGACAGATATAAAGCTCGTGTACTGATTAAATAAATTATTAACATGTTAGAGTAGATGGGCGGAGGAATGCTATTATATCATATCTCATCAGGCAATCTTCTAAATGCTCTTGGCTTCATCCTAATTGAAGAAAATACACAACATTTCAAGTCATAGTTGGTTGATCATATTGAATGGACCTCCCTAAGCTGATGTAAGGCATTTATCCATTTGTTATCAGCGGATGTCATGATTAAACACTTGAGTGAATCAATTCATATCAATGACCATTTCACTCTCACTTCTTATGTAATCAAGAGCATTGAAACAATGGAAAGAGGGGATGGCTGCCATGCTCTCCCCACCCAAAAGGGGCAAGCCTTGAAATAATGTGTCTGTCATTTGCAGAATGAGGTCCCTACAGGGTGAATTTAGTGATGCTACCCCGCACAGCCAAATTCACCCTCTGCTGCTTAGGCCTCAACTGCCATGGGAGACCTAGTATCAGATTGAAGTTCCCCAGTTGATGTTGGTGATGTTCACCCATTAGTCACCTCAGTTATGCATGTTATCTTCTGCAAATTAGGGGATATAGAAACTGAACAGAACTAAAAACAATATTAATTTGAGACTATAGATACTTCCCAGAAGATGAGGCCTAACCAGAATGAGGTCCCCAGAGGGTGAATTTAGAAACAATAGCCCACTGTGCAGGGTAGCGTCACTAAATTCACTCTCTGAAGACCTCATTCTGCAAATCACAGACACACTATTTGAAGTCTTGCAAATAGGGATAGGGGATGGCTATACATGCAGTGCCTGTATATGCTGTATAAAATGCCAAAAGAAAGCTGGTCTATCAATGAAAATAGTACTGTCATATTGCCCTGAGAGCGAAATTTATCAAAGGTAGTTTAACCCTCACTATACAAAATGGATTCTCCCATCTATATCTATATTTGCGAATGTCTGTCTGTCTGTCTGTCTGTCTGTCTGTCTGTGTTCTATAGAAATTCACAGGGGACCATCTAGATGATGCCAAAGGGATCTACTAGGAGTAGCTTTTTACGAGAAAGATAATGGTCGGGGTTAGAATTTTCTAAAGTGACGCCGTTGTTGTCAGGGGCAGAAAAAGGGGGAGGGGCAGAAAAAAAAATTGTCGCCGATTGCCACCAAACTTATATATAATCATCCCCATAATATGATGAATCTAATGGCGTTGTTTAAATATGGCAAAAGTAGCGCCGTTCGCGTCAGGGGTGCCCGGAATGGGGGGGGGCAGATTTTTGTTCTGTCGCCGATTGCCACGAAGCTTACATATAATCATCCCCATGATATGAAGAATCCAACGGTGTGGTTTAAATATGTCAAAAGTTGCGTCGTTTGAGTCAGGGATGAACGGAAGGGGAGAGGGGCACCAAAATTGATAAAATTAATTTTAGCGCCGATTTCCACCAAATTGATATATATTCTTCTTCATGATACAAGGAATCTAACTGTTCGATTTAACAACGCCAAATTGTTGTTTTTGAATGCGAGATTGGGAGGGGGTGGGCACTAAATTTGAAAATACAAGTAAGTCGCCGATTGCCACCACACTTATACAAAATCATCCCCATGGTATGAGGAGTCTAATGCTGTGGCTTTTATCTGTCAAATGTGGCCTCATTCGAGTCAGGGTTGCATTGAAAGGGACAGGGGCACCAAAATTGATGCACAATTTATTTTAGCGCCAATTTCCGCCAAATTGACACACGTTCTTATCCATGATACGAGGAATCTAATCGTGATTTAAAGACGCCATAGTGGTGCTGTTTGGGTGAGAGATGGAGAGGGGAGGGATTGGCACCAAATTTGATAAAATAATTGTTTAGTCGCCGATTATCACCAAACTTATAAACAATCATCTCCATGATATCAGGAGTGTAATCGTGTGGTTTAAGGATGTCACAAGTGGGGCCATTCGAGTCAGTGGTGTATAGAGATGAGAGGGACACAAAAATATATATCTATATTTTTAGTGCCGATTTCCACCAGATTGATACATATTCTTCTCCGTGATACGAGGAATCTTATCGTGTGGTTTAGATACACCAAATTGGTGCCCTATGGGCGAGATATATGGGGACCTTAAATTTGATACGAATTTTATACTCGCCAATTTTCACCAATTTCATATATATGCATCTCTAATCTCTAATGAGTCTTAGTGTGTGCAGCTTGAGTCCGAAATAGGGATAGTACCAATTACCATCAAATTCAGACACGTTCTTCTCAAATGATACAAGAAATAAAATCGTGCTGTCTGTCTGTCTTTTTGTCTATCTGTGTGCGTTCTATATATAACTTCACGCGGTACAATCGAGATGGCACCAAGGCGTTCTAAGAGGGGTAACTTTTTACAAGGAAGATAATGGTGCGGGTAAAATGTTTCTAAAATGACGCTGTTGGTGGGAGGGGAAATTAAACAAAATATGGTGAAATTGTTTTGTCGCTGATTTCCACCAAACGAATACATAATCACCTTCGCAATATGGCGTTGTTCGAGTCAGCGTTGCATCAACAATTGATTTAATAAACCAAATTCCACCAAATTCATACACATTTTTCTCTAATGATATACCATGAATTAAATCACATTTGGTGTCCTTTGCGTCACGGGTGGCGAGCGGATATGCACTATCATTGATAAGATTGCTATTCGCCGATATCCACATATCTATATCTATATTTGCGAATGTCTGTCTGTCTGTCTGTCTGTCTGTCTGTGTTCTATAGAAATTCACAGGGGACCATCTAGATGATGCCAAAGGGATCTACTAGGAGTAGCTTTTTACGAGAAAGATAATGGTCGGGGTTAGAATTTTCTAAAGTGACGCCGTTGTTGTCAGGGGCAGAAAAGGGGGAGGGCCAGAAAAAAAAATTGTCGCCGATTGCCACCAAACTTATATATAATCATCCCCATAATATGATGAATCTAATGGCGTTGTTTAAATATGGCAAAAGTAGCGCCGTTCGCGTCAGGGGTGCCCGGAATGGGGGGGGGGCAGATTTTTGTTCTGTCGCCGATTGCCACGAAGCTTACATATAATCATCCCCATGATATGAAGAATCCAACGGTGTGGTTTAAATATGTCAAAAGTTGCGTCGTTTGAGTCAGGGATGAACGGAAGGGGAGAGGGGCACCAAAATTGATAAAATTAATTTTAGCGCCGATTTCCACCAAATTGATATATATTCTTCTTCATGATACAAGGAATCTAACTGTTCGATTTAACAACGCCAAATTGTTGTTTTTGAATGCGAGATTGGGAGGGGGTGGGCACTAAATTTGAAAATACAAGTAAGTCGCCGATTGCCACCACACTTATACAAAATCATCCCCATGGTATGAGGAGTCTAATGCTGTGGCTTTTATCTGTCAAATGTGGCCTCATTCGAGTCAGGGTTGCATTGAAAGGGACAGGGGCACCAAAATTGATGCACAATTTATTTTAGCGCCAATTTCCGCCAAATTGACACACGTTCTTATCCATGATACGAGGAATCTAATCGTGATTTAAAGACGCCATAGTGGTGCTGTTTGGGTGAGAGATGGAGAGGGGAGGGATTGGCACCAAATTTGATAAAATAATTGTTTAGTCGCCGATTATCACCAAACTTATAAACAATCATCTCCATGATATCAGGAGTGTAATCGTGTGGTTTAAGGATGTCACAAGTGGGGCCATTCGAGTCAGTGGTGTATAGAGATGAGAGGGACACAAAAATATATATCTATATTTTTAGTGCCGATTTCCACCAGATTGATACATATTCTTCTCCGTGATACGAGGAATCTTATCGTGTGGTTTAGATACACCAAATTGGTGCCCTATGGGCGAGATATATGGGGACCTTAAATTTGATACAAATTTTATACTCGCCAATTTTCACCAATTTCATATATATGCATCTCTAATCTCTAATGAGTCTTAGTGTGTGCAGCTTGAGTCCGAAATAGGGATAGTACCAATTACCATCAAATTCAGACACGTTCTTCTCAAATGATACAAGAAATAAAATCGTGCTGTCTGTCTGTCTTTTTGTCTATCTGTGTGCGTTCTATATATAACTTCACGCGGTACAATCGAGATGGCACCAAGGCGTTCTAAGATGGGTAACTTTTTACAAAGAAGATAATGGTGCGGGTAAAATGTTTCTAAAATGACGCTGTTGGTGGGAGGGGAAATTAAACAAAATATGGTGAAATTGTTTTGTCGCTGATTTCCACCAAACGAATACATAATCACCTTCGCAATATGGCGTTGTTCGAGTCAGCGTTGCATCAACAATTGATTTAATAAACCAAATTCCACCAAATTCATACACATTTTTCTCTAATGATATACCATGAATTAAATCACATTTGGTGTCCTTTGCGTCACGGGTGGCGAGCGGATATGCACTATCATTGATAAGATTGCTATTCGCCGATATCCACATATAAGTTATATATATACAGTCACAAGGCCATCTCCATATCATGTTAAGTAGTTGGGCGTTCACATTTCACAATCCCGACATATGGTGACCCATATAAGTCACTTGAACAATTATATCTTCTTAACAGTCATATTTATATGGAATGGCAATCAAGGCATTCACACAATGAGCTAGCAAAAAGAGCTGATAACTAGAAGAAGCATATATTTATCATTCTATTGAAGAGATACATATATTCGTGCAAACTGAGACACCTCGAACCGTCAGAGGATTGCATATATATAATAACACAATTTAGTCTGTTCCATTCAATACAGTTTCCACAAAAAGTTACAATTTGTCAAGAGATATGGAAGGCCTGTTCAAAAATAGTGGTCACAGTGTGCAGTCAAATATAGTTTCTTCGGAAAATGCAGTTAGTAGCACAAGACTTTTCAGGATCCAACCAATACTGACATCTGAAGGGTTTTAGAACAGACTCATCGACTGACATAAGCAACTCAAAATCTCGCTCTGTGCCTGGCACATGTAGCTGATATATCTGCGCGGCAAGATTTCGTTTAAACTAAGAATATTTAGCCAACATATAGCACCATGAACAGAGGAGCACCTGGAAATTTCTTTGAAACATCTGTATCTTCATGGAGATATGATAGCCATGTCTTAGTCCAACCCACTATATTGATTGATACATCTCAATATGTAAAACCCAATTATCACCTTTTATCGAACTAATGTGTTTATGATGTTCATGTATCATATTATAACGTCTAATGTATACGCAGTTGTAAATAAATAAATACTTCATTATTGGTGGAACGGATTAATCGCAATAAACAGAATGGTGAGCCACTACTTATATTCCATGACTGTAATAATCATGTTGTGTGATGCTATTTGAATATACAATTTATGAGAAAATGTATAACACTTTAAGCAAGAGCATTCTCTATTCCCAACACATATCCACAGCATACATTAACCTGGGCAACGCCGGGTAACCCTGCTAGTAAGTTATATATATAGTCACAAGGCCATCTCCATATCATGTTAAGTAGTTGGGCGTTCACATTTCACAATCCCGACATATGGTGACCCATATAAGTCACTTGAACAATTATATCTTCTTAACAGTCATATTTATATGGAATGGCAATCAAGGCATTCACACAATGAGCTAGCAAAAAGAGCTGATAACTAGAAGAAGCATATATTTATCATTCTATTGAAGAGATACATATATTCGTGCAAACTGAGACACCTCGAACCGTCAGAGGATTGCATATATATAATAACACAATTTAGTCTGTTCCATTCAATACAGTTTCCACAAAAAGTTACAATTTGTCAAGAGATATGGAAGGCCTGTTCAAAAATAGTGGTCACAGTGTGCAGTCAAATATAGTTTCTTCGGAAAATGCAGTTAGTAGCACAAGACTTTTCAGGATCCAACCAATACTGACATCTGAAGGGTTTTAGAACAGACTCATCGACTGACATAAGCAACTCAAAATCTCGCTCTGTGCCTGGCACATGTAGCTGATATATCTGCGCGGCAAGATTTCGTTTAAACTAAGAATATTTAGCCAACATATAGCACCATGAACAGAGGAGCACCTGGAAATTTCTTTGAAACATCTGTATCTTCATGGAGATATGATAGCCATGTCTTAGTCCAACCCACTATATTGATTGATACATCTCAATATGTAAAACCCAATTATCACCTTTTATCGAACTAATGTGTTTATGATGTTCATGTATCATATTATAACGTCTAATGTATACGCAGTTGTAAATAAATAAATACTTCATTATTGGTGGAACGGATTAATCGCAATAAACAGAATGGTGAGCCACTACTTATATTCCATGACTGTAATAATCATGTTGTGTGATGCTATTTGAATATACAATTTATGAGAAAATGTATAACACTTTAAGCAAGAGCATTCTCTATTCCCAACACATATCCACAGCATACATTAACCTGGGCAACGCCGGGTAACCCTGCTAGTCAGTTATAAAATTATACAAAGGAATGGCCTATTTTTAATTTTGAGGGGTGCTAAGGATAAATAGCAGACGACAGTGATGAAAATATAGTAGAAATGCAGAAGGATTCATAATCTTTTGTGGGAAATGTTCAGATAATAAGTGCAATGGTCACTTGTTGAACTTATTCTCTGAACATTTCCTAAGTGAAATACTCATGATTTTGAAAGAAATAGGATTATAACATGCATTCTGAATCTTTTATAAACACAAAGTCCATACAGTAATGCTCTAAATAATCGACTCCTTAACCACAGCAGAATTGTGGGTAACTTTTCAGGATTTAGTCGGAAATATGGCTTGTTGCCATTCATCGGAAAGCTCTCACCGAGCTCTCACAAGTCGATTATTTAGAGCATTACTGTATATTAGTAGGATATGTACATTAAATTTGGATAACAAATTGAGATCATCTACACAAAGTAAATTAAAATTGATGATGTTGAATAATTGTGAATTTCGATGACCTGGCAACGGCAGTATACATTTAAAAGTTACATACAAGAACCGCACAAATATATTCTAGGCTGTCTCTTTAACACTTTCATGACTGGAGCAGCCCTCGAATTTAGGAAAAATGTCCCACGGCAAATTTTATGCTGTGGCATTATAGGTTCCACATGTTGCCCACGGCCTTACTCACAGCATTGCTTATTGCCGTGGCAATTTCAAGGAATGCTGGAGTTTCCTGAAATTGCCGAAAACCATGTGCCAATGCATTCTCTTATATATGCGAGTCTCCCATAAGGAGCCTCACATATATAAAGAGAATACATTGGCCAAACAATATTTACATTGATCTTGTAAGCCAATGCATTCTCTTATATATGCGAAGGCTCCCTAAGAGAAACTCGCATAATATAAGATAATGCACTGGCACATGATTTTTAATGCAGTATCAGAGTAGCTTTCATCATAAAAGGGCTATCATTATGCAGCTGCAGACTCCTCAACTGAGGGTTTTTTTTCAGGCCTATACACAACATACCTTTTACATATTTCTTCAGCTTCAGACCAGGAAACTTTGTCATAGAAAACCTTCAAGCATTTTCTTCCGAATTTGAACCAACCTGAAAGAGAATAATGATTATACAGTAATGCTCTAATTAATCGACTCCTTAACCACAGCAGAATTATGGGTAACTTTTCAGGATTTAGTCGGAAATATGGCTTGTTGCCACCCATAATTCTGCTGTGGTTAAGGAGTCAATTACTTAGGGCATTGCTATAACTTCTTCACTGCTTATGTAGAGACTCATCAGACATCAAATGTTACAGAGTATATGCTATATGCCTATTAAATAATACATTTCCTCATGGTGTTTGTAGTGGTACAGTTGAAAAATCATTCATAGTTTTTAAAACCATTATTACCAAGCATTATTAATAATTATCAATAATCCTCAAGTGACAAGATTCGACATGTTGAAACCAAATCTCTACCAGATTTCACCAGTCATACTTCCATTAACCCTTTCAGTGCCAGGGGCCGATCTCATCGGCCCTAATTTACGGTCTGTAAAATCGGTCCTAAAAAAATAAAAAAAACATTTAAAAAAACATTTTTTTTTTTTTTATTTTTCGGTTGAAATTTTGTTTGGGTTTGCTTAAGCATGCTATAGCGAATTTAGAAACAAACTGGATAAAACCTTAGGGGCATGTTATAACTCAAAACTATCACCAAGTATTCATAGTAGTAATTTTGATGCCCATGAAAAAATGTAAGATTCCCTGGCATTAAACCTACAAAATAAGTCTGTTAAAGAATATAAGAAAAAATTATTAAAATTGTAAAAAATTGTAAAAAATAATAACAAATGATGAAAAATTGTTAGGCCAATACATTCTCATAGATATGCGAGGCGACCTACGGTTGACTCGCATATATAAGAGAATGCATTGGCACAGGGTATACAGGTTGATACAAAAATCGGACCTGGCACTGAAAGGGTTAAGCTACAGTGAAATAACAAAAGCTACAGTGAAATAACAAAATTATATTTCACTGTGGCTTCCAAGAGATACATACAATGATCTATGTTTCGGTAATTTACTGCTATTTTACAGGCCAGCATATATAATACAAGTTTATACAGAGATATATATTATTTTGATCAGTGACATTTTAATAACTTTCTGTTCACCTGGCGAATGATTTACAGCGACATTTCACTTGTTGATATTTTTTATTTGTTCAGTGACATTTTTGTAACTTTCTGTTCACCTGGCAATTGATTTAGGTGATATATGCTAATACAGCGACATCTCACATGTTGATTTTTGTATTTGATCGGGGACATTTAAATAACTTTCTGTTCACCTGGCTAATGCTGTTATACGTTATTATGCTAATACAGCAACATCTCAAACATTGATATTAATGATTTGATCAGTGTCATTTTAGTAACTTTCTTTTCACCTACAGTAGTGATTGCCTTGAGGGCATTTAATGTGGACATAAACATATGTTTATTTTCAATGTGCATATTATCCTTCAAATCAAATCAGTTAACAGGATGTAGGCGTGTAATTGGATCTGATTACTAATATACATACCAAGAATCATTTTCATGGTCTACATGTACATAGTTCATTCACATCACCCTTATGGCCAGTTGGGAACATTTCTTCTGATTAGGGGTACAGAGGGACTCCACTTTCCAGCAACATTGCTTCTAGGCAATCCATGTACCTAGTTGTATATGCCATCCATGTACCTTGTTATCTACACTTATTTTACCCCCGAATTGAACTTTACTTTTGTCCCAAAGTTTACGATACCTACAGTAATGCCCTAATTAATCGACTCCTTAACCACAGCAGAATTATGGGTAACTTTTCAGGATTTAGTCGGAAATATGGCTTGTTTCCGACTATATCCTGAAAAGTTACCCATAATTCTGCTGTGGTTAAGGAGTCGATTAATTACACAAATCAATGTTTATATGCAGCAGGGATGGGGTAATTGTAATTTGTAATTGTAATTGATTGTAATTAATTACATTTTTTCAAGTAATTGCATGTAATTGGTAATTGAGTTTATTCTCAATTACATGTAATTGCTATTGTAATTGGTTAGGATGTAATTGTAATTGTAATTATGGTCTAATTTCAATTACTCCAAAATCACAGGTACTTGTTTCTTCTCAAAGTTCTCTTTCATGATTCATCCAATGTTTTCTTCAAATGTTTTTTTCTCCAAATTTCAAAGTGTAAGACTGGTGTAATTGCAGCGCCAAAATGACAACACCCTTACATTATTTAACCCTTCAAATTGTTAAAATTAAAACACAATAATGATTTCTTGACTTTTCTACTATTTCCGTAGACATTCAGAACTATAGGCTTAAATTATCAAGTGATTCACTAAGTACTATTAGATATTCACAGGTTTGACTGCGATTTCCCCCAGCGGCTATTGGGGTATCATTCTCCTAACCTCTAGCAGAAAACTTGACTATGAATTCATACCACATGTGTAGCTATGGACTAGTTGATCAATGAAGGATTCATGCTATGATTTCATAACGGCCTGTGTAGATATAGACTAGTATATCATTGAAGGAATCAAATGGTTAATGCTAGGAATTCATACTGGCATGTGTAACACTAGACCAGTAAATCGATGGATGAGTGTGGTAATGGTAATATTCATGCTGTGATATGCAGTTTTTTATGCACATGATTTGTTTATGCCAATTAGTTATGTCTAGAGTAAAAACATCACATATTAATTATTAATTACCCAATTTGCTAACTAAAGAGTTTTTATGGAGTTTCCATCAGGTATCTAAATATAATCTGGTCAAGTCTGAAGTGGCAGTCAATTGCATGTAATAAGAATCTAGCATAAAGATCAATAATGCCAAAACAAATAAAACCTGTGTTTCCATGAAATAGGAGGTCGCCAGGGGGTCGGGTGGGGGGGACTTGCGGAGGAAGGTGGTCACAGAAGTGGTTAGTAGGCTTGGTTCACCGGAAACAGGGGTATAGTTATATCTAGCCTAAATACTAATAACTGATAAGTTATAGTTTATCAGATATGGATATCACTTTATTCCCTATATTAGGGGATTGCCGGTCAAAAATGATGGGTGACATACACGACATGCAGGAACATCATGTGAAGAATTAATTTAAGCTGATAATAAACACTTTTGATTGCTAATTATTAGTGCTTTTAAGACATTTGAGGACAACAGCACATATCATGACATTTCCTATTCTGGGATTTATCAACATTAGATATTTGAAGTTGGTTGCATTGACTGTGATCCTTGTCAAGGCAGCTATATACCCCCCCCCCCCCCAACACCTAGTGGAAACCCTGCCTTTAAGGACTATAAACATCATATAATTTCAAAAGATAAGCATCCTATCCATTTGCAACAAGTTAGAAATGTGGACTACAGTAATGCTCTAATTAATCGACCTCTTAACGACAGGAGAATTATGGGTAACTTTTCAGGATTTAGTCGGAAATATGGCTTGTTGCCATTCATTGGAAAGCTCTCGCCGAGAACTTTCCGATGAATGGCAATAAGCCATATTTCCGACTAAATCCTGAAAAGTTACCCATAATTCTGCCGTCGTTAAGAGGTCGATTAATTAGAGCATTACTGTATGCTGCATTAATGCCCATGCACTGCATGCCCCCTGTTCCATCTTATCCCATATATAAGCCCTTATCTGGGACACCTCTCTCTTATCTTAATAAGAAATCATGTTGAAACATTTTCCAGTCTTCTGATGGATTTAGAGCCAGACGCCTGCAGATTATAGACTCCACACATCACAGTGTTCAATGTTAGATAAGACAAATGAAGCACTTGATGCACTGATCATTATTTTGGTGAATTATTCTGTCAACTTCTTGAATTTATTGCGGGATTTGTATAAACCAGCAGTGAGATAAAGCTCTTTACTGTGGGTACGTTTTTATTGTGGTTTACATTTTAACACTTTGGTAACCAGGTACTAGATGATATGTGGTTACTTTATTCCCATTGATTCATTTAGGAATGTTCAGCTATTACACGGTTTCCTCTAATGGGTAAATTTTAAGGTAATTTTCCACTAGGTCATATTTGCCCTCTGACACATTCCCTTACCCAATCCAAAGATTAATACCTATGTCACCTGTTTATCTCCCACCTAATAAAACAACATTGATTGATAGACAAAAATAATTTTGTTTCATTTGCCAACATTCACCACTGTCGTTAATTTATACTCTGGCTACACCCATATATAGAGATCATACTCCACCAATTCCAAACATAGGAACTTTTTGATGTTCTGACAGGGAAGTTTATAACATTGGAAAAAGCAATGCAGGTAATATATTTCTTAGTTAATACTGTTTCCTATCCCAAACAATGTATTTCACAATGGAGAAGATCCCAGCTCGAGATTGCATGATTTAGGTGACTTTGGTAAGTTGAGTTAGCTTTGCTTCGCTTTCAATCATGAAATTTCTCCTGGGTAATCATTTCAATATTTATTGCGATATTGGCTCACAAAAGTCACAAAAATCAAACAATCTCAACTGGGACAACCGCTACTGTGAAATAGATTTTTAAGAAACAAGTATTAACAAAGAAATATATTCCCTACGTAGTTTGTTCAATGTTATAAAGTTATCTGTCAGACAGGTAAGAACATCAAAAAGTTCCCAGGTTTTGAACAGGTGGAATATGTTCTATTCGGGCGTAGCCGAGATTCATGGTATGATCTTAAGTAAAATGTGCCAGCACTAATTCAAGCATTGAATCAGTTCTTACATACTGGCCTTAGTACAAAATATGATTACTTTTATTTCAATAGCTTCATTGTGCCTATTGATAGTGGATGCATGAATAAGGATATAGGGTAAAATACCATATGCTGATTTATTGTACACTTTGTTGTCTCAACTCTCAATATTAACCCTCTCTTTACTAAATGGATTCTCCCATCCAGTTATGAAAGTATACATTGGAATAGTATATTATTCATTTGAAGGGGTGCTCCAGTAATATAAGCACACAAGAGACAGATCATACTACAGATAATATTAAGAGTGCAGAAGGATTTCTATTAATTTGTGGAAAGTGTTCAGATAATAAGTTCAACAAGTGACCTAAATAGTTTGTTGAACTTCTTATCTGAACATTTCCTGAGATAAATACTCATCAATGAGTATCTAGTATAAAAAGGATTAAAATAAGTTGCCTTATTTTTCTTTGGCTAATCACGTTAGTCCACTCAGACTGAAGTTCCTGAACACAGCTAATGAATTTGTAATTTTTTTTAACCATTGAAAGCTTAACAATATTATATACTTAACAATCCACAATTTTTAGAAATATCGTCCGAGCATGAACTTCTAAACTTGAAAAAGTTGTTTCCACCAAAATCCATAATTGTAGGAAATACAAAAAAGCATTTATCTCTGAAAATAATATGGGTTTATTAGTGCCTTGGTATGTTAAAGACATATTATGGACTTGAAACTGGTAAGTTAGTGCTCAGGGGCTATTCCTACTGTGTGAATGCAGCATTCTACTAACACTGCCGAAAATCTCAAAGAAATCGACCATAGCACGCAATAGAAATAATCATCTGAACTACGCTTAATTGTAAATATTTACATCTTGATTCGGGACCCAACAATCGACAACAAACTATCGCAAATCACTTCACCATTGAGACTCACTGCATATATTTAATTAATATATAATAATGACCGTGTGCTGTAAATTTTTATTAATATTGTAAAAATAACTACTTTGAGCAAAATAATTCACCATTTCTATTTGGTCACCCCACCGGAGTGTTTCACATCACTTTAATAATCTATTATATCACAGTTTTTGCATATGAAAAACTTTTGTATTGAAATTTCACCTAATTGATAATGGAAATAGTCTTCATCACCCAAGATGGGTAGGAAACACGGTCCACTCAAGTCTCTTCAAAACATTCCAATCAGGACTAGAGTTGGGCAGTCTGAATGGGACTAAGGATACCCCCATGGCATCCAGTGGCATAAATGTTTTACACACTAGACTTATACTCAGGAAGTGCAAGTTGGATGCACACATAGAAGGACAGACTGACATACTGATTTGAGTGATACAAAAAAAATGTTGTCAAAAAAGGGGGATAACTCCACACAAAAAAAGGAATAAAACCTCATGCAAAGCTGCATCTACTGACAGAGATATGGACGGACAGATGCCACAACATATTGACGGACAAGCTGACTCCTATATACCCCCATAACTCATTACAGGGTAGGGGAGAGGTATAATTATCTGACCAGGTAAAGTTTCAAAAATGGATATACAACATTTCAGAATTAAGGCTCACAATGATGTTTTGGTCCTGATACAGCAATTTAACCCTTTACCCAACAAAACGGCCAAAAACGGCCAAAACGTCCAAATAAAGCTTCAACAGCCTACAATGTCTTCGGTGTGTCTCAATAACACCATACAAATATGGATATCATTGGAACCGGTTCATTGACCACATTGTGATTGTTACAGTTATGCCCTGTGCCAATGCATTCTCTTATATATGCGAGTCGACCATAGAATGCGTTGGCCTAAAACACTATTTACCATTTTATCTTACATTCTTAAACAATTTTATAATTTTTTCTTACATTTTTTAACAATTTTTATAATATTTTTCTACATTCTTTGACAATTTTATCTTTTTTAATATGTGTTAAGGCCCAGGGTTTCCGCTACTACGGCAGGCCGGCCGTCAAGCGGCCTCATTCCCCTCCCCAATAATGGCCCGGCGAGCTCAAACCTCTTTTCCCGGGAATCTGGCCACCGGCACTGGGCGATTAACATATGCACTTTATGCCTATACGTAATCAGTTGCATGGGTCACCCAGGAAAAGTTGTCTACACAGTCCTCTATCGTAATGCTTTGTCGGCATAAGTCAAAGACAAACCAATCGTCACATCAAAGGGACCGTTGCCGACAAAGAAAACTGCCCACGCACTCGGTTCCCGTGACGTCACGTCTCATGTTATATTGAAGTTTTAGTTGAATACTTTCAAAATTTGCGAGCGGTCCATTTAAACAAAATTAATTATGAGTCACAAAGATGGATTATACAAAAGAAAACTGGACCGAACGATGCCCAGGGATCAGCAAAAATAACTGCGTTTTATAATACTGGGCGACCTGGAAACTTGCCGACCGACGATGCGCCAAACTCTACGATGCAACATATGATCGACAATGTATTGCTTCAACGTCGACTGGAGCGAACATAGTTTCCATTATGGTAGATGATAGCCAAGGTATTGATTCGACATCTTCTCGAGGTGGTTCGTCTGTCTCGTCACGTCGAAAATGGATGGAGATCTTCCCGTGGGCAAATTACAGTATAGAGAAAGGGGGGTGGATTTGCTCCCTATGTTCCCGGTGGCGCCGTTCTCTGCCCAGAATGCAACAAATCGGTCTGTCCTGGGTGGACACAGGGGTTCGGCAGACTGACCATCCACGTTTGAAAGGCATGTGAATTCTACCGATCACGTAGATTGTGTTCAGGCGAGCGTTGACTTTGCCGCTTCAGCTACTTCGGGAAATGTGATGCAACAAATGCAAGTCGCATCAAACACCACACGAGGCGCGAACAGAGAGAAGATTAGATGCATTTTCAAATGCATGGAGTTACTTGCAAAACGGAATTGCGCCCAAACCAGCGTAGCGAATATCGGTACGAAAAACAGCCGGTACGAAATCCGGTTCACATTCTGATACCCTTGACCTTTGAACAGCGATGATGGAGATACTAAATTAATAACTAAATAATTTGGTGTCAAAAAACATGCGCTGTTTCAATTTACTTTATCCACGTAGCTTCAACGTTCCTATTTCATGTCTTAGGTGCAAGGAAATTGCTTCTTTTCACTGACAAACTTCATCAAAATTTTCACCCGACGGAGCAAACCATGGTCGCCCCGTCGCGTTGAGTGTCCCCCCCCCCCCAAATACGGCCTCAGTTATTTATCCCTAGCGGAACCTTAAGCCAATGCATTCTCTTATATATGCGAGGCGACCTATGGTCGACTCGCATATATAAGAGAATGCATTGGCACAGGGCCGTTCTGTTGGGTAAAGGGTTAAAACATGACTTTTCAGGAAAAATGTCATTTATACTTGAAAAATCAACATGTGTCCTGGATAATATGGTGAATATCTTATGTAATAAAACCCACATATTTCAAATACATTGTATATACAAAACAAATGCTATGCCAAACCAGCACAAACAACATTTTTAGAAACCCTGAAGAGACAATGGTACAATAGGAAGAGTTTTACCTTCAGGACAGTGTTTCCAAGGGACATCCCTCTCCTCCACATACAGCTCATACTGATGAGATGGTTCTTGTATTTGTTTCTGAAAAACAAATTTATACAGAACAATATGTCAGAAATTCAACATTAGCAAATAGCATCTGTAGCCAGTGTTTTCCTCTCAAAGACGATAATTCATTCCATGCTAAAACAAGTATAAAAGCATGATTTTAAATGATTTGTTTATTATTTTTCTGGACTGGATGCGACTTAGCATAGGGTCGTCTTCTCTGGGACCAGTTTGTATGTTGACCATTATGGGAGCCCAAATTAACGTTTATTATAATTGCACTGATGCGCAATTTGAATTGTGCTTCAATGCAATCAATTAATTGCACTGTTAAAGCACAATCGAATTGCTCTATTGTACGCTTTAGCACAATTCACACTTCATGCAATTTATAATTTAATTGCACTTTAGCACAAATATTGGTCAATGCATTTAATTGGTAACCCCTCTGAGTATTATTGAAATAATTTAACCCAACTGGCTAAAGAATAGCAGGCCAAAAGTTTGGTCTCAGGTAAGACTCCACAGTATGGCTGGAGGGGTCAGGTTGCTATGTTTTCAGATTTTTGCAGTTTTGAGCCAGGAACCATGCAGTCTATTCAACAATTTAAGACATAAGAGTCGCAGAAACAATGCGAGACAAGTAACCTGACCCTTTCTGCCACAGTATGGGAAGCCAAATTCACATTTATTAATCATGAATTGCACTGAAAAGGCAATTCAATTGCGCTGAAACACAATTCAATTGCACTGAAGCATAATCAAATTGTACTTCCAGCATAATTATTGATGCATGTATAGTGTGTAACCCCATCTGAGTGATAATGAATTATAAACCAAACATGCTAAAGAATAGCACACCAATAGTTTGGTCATGTGTAACAGTGTAACAGAATGAGATAGAGTAATGCGGGAGTCACACTGAAAGTTGACAGTACCCAGAATCGCCAGCCTGACACCCATCCAAGGACTAACCGAGCTCGATGTTGATTAACTTTGATGATGCACACAATGCGTCTGATGAATACATGTAGCTGTGACCAAGAGATATAGACCTCTCGTGCAGAGAAGTAATCGATCTTCAATATTATGGGAGGCTGTTTTCACATTCACTAAATAATTTGACTTAAGCGCAATTGAATTAATTAATTGCTTAAGCGCAATTCATTTAACATTATGTGGGCAGAAATTGTGCTTAAGTGCAATTAAAAACTCTGTAATTTCAATTGTGCTTAAGAGAAATTGAATTACGCTTAAGTGTAACTATTGATCACCATAAACAAAACCATCTTAATTCTTATAGAATAGTCTGTAGGATGACTATCTGGGAAAATTCTTTTGGAAAATATAAAACAACCGGCCAAACCTTATTATGAACCTCAGTTGAACTGTGAGGGTGAAAACTTGTTATGGCTATTGCACTTAAGTGCAATTCAATTGCGCTTAAGTTCATTTGGGTAGAGATGTTAGTAATTGCGCTTAAGCACAATTGAGTTGCGCTAATAAGTCAAATTATTAATAAATGTGAAAATGGCCTCCCATACAATATTTAAACAGCGACTGCTAAACATACAATTAAAAAGTCTCCACAGAGCTAACTAGTCATCTGGCAGGGGGTGTGAGATAGGACTATATATAATTGCCCTTCCATGCAATTTAATTCCTTACCATGAATTGTGCTTCAGCGCAATTGAATTGCCGGTGCTGCACTGAATCGCAATTATTATTAAAAGAATTTGACCTCCGATACCAGAGCAAACTGGTCATCAAGTTGGCAGGGGTGAGAGATAGGAATAGTAGTAGATATAGGCGGCAGGCCCACCGTAATAGTATTAATTTTAACCCTTTGAACCCCAGCGGCCGGAAAACCGGCCGCTGTGTGAACCTCCAAATACCCTAGCGGCCGGTATACCGGCCGCTGAAGCGGCCATTATAACGACCGCCACGTGTTTATAGTTTATAGCTATGCGATTCAATAACAAATCGACGTCTAAACTCTAGTTATATATATCAAATATAAAAAGCCTGTTCAAATTATATTTATATGGTGAAGGGCCTCGATCGCATATCAAGTTGATTTCATCGCGCATGCGCAGAGCAGCGAAATGCAAAATAAATGGTTTATAGTGTACTTATGCACGACATACCCACTAATATATGTTTAAATGGCCCCATAGACATCGGCGGTGGTCAGGATGTGTATATGGAATGTCTACCCGCTATAGTATCGGGTAGGAATATATGCGCATGCGCAGAACATAGGTTGTAAATGACAAAAACATGCGTTTTAAGCGAAATGTGGTGTTATATATAGGACATATAGCTGCATCATAATTGCAATTTCTTGCTAATGCCGGGTAGTTGTCTGGTAACCGTTACTAAGGAGAGATTGGGTGGCAAAGTGTCCTTATATGATCATAGAATGGTCCATGCATATACATATGTATGCACAGTTTCAAACAGGTGCCACCATTGAACATATACAGCATTATGCGACTAGATATTGTATAAATTAAGGGAACACTACCACTTAATGGTTAGTTCAGTGGTGTCATCCGTTCATTTGTGGTACTTGATTAGCAACCGTTGCTACCCTTAAATAATTAATTTCATTCGATCTCTCTTAAATTCTTGTCGGATATATCTCAAATTTCACATTAGGGAATTATCTTCATCAAAAACTCAATCACTGGCATTGAGTTATGACATACCATGCTATAATTGCCTTTTCGAGTCAATTCGGGGTAGTTGCCTAGCAACCGTTACCAAGACGCTGCCGCGTGGCAAAGTCTCCCGATTTTATAATGATCAGTGATCAATGGGGGGGGGGGGACCTGTAAAGTTTCATACCTGTGTCACAAATTAAACATCATCCAACGAGACACTATAAAATTTAAAGGAAAATCCCACGAGGAGCACAGGGTCAGGGTGTCGGTCGTGGTAGGGCGTCAGTGTTCAAAGGGCTAAGAAACTTCAGCCAATTTAGAAAATTTGTTGTGAGATTGATGCCATCATCACTTTTATATTATGTAAATTTATTTGCTTCAATTGTGGTTTATCACAGATAAAAATATTCAAGTGACCGATGAGTTATGTACAGCGTTGCAACGAAAATTGGCGAGACATTCCAAGCAAGTAGCGCCAAAAACAGCACACGACAGTACGGTACATAAAAGGGATTTTTGCTTTCAAATCACGATAAGTTCGGCTCATACAGGGATGTGGCTAGAGGGTCTCCGCTGGGGGGGTGTCCACCTTGGGAATTTCCAACTGCACCCCCCCCCCTTGAGTCTGAATCACACCAACACAACTTTTTGCATAATTCCATTTGCACCCCCCCCCCCTTGAGTCGGAATCACACCAACACAACATTTTGTATAATTCCATTTGCACCCCCCCCCCCTTGAGTCGGAATGACAACTTTTTGCATAATTCCTTCCATTTGCACCCCCCCTTGTACCTCATGCTCAGGCCTAATTTCCTATATATTCATAAGCCATGCTTCTATTTTCCCAGTATGAGAACATTAAGATATTTTAACCTGAAAATTGCCCCCAAAAAAAACAACTAGTGATCTAATTCCAGACAAATGCACACAGCTACCGACAACAGATCAGGAAACACCGGGCCGACCATGGTTGTTTGGCCCGGTGTGACAAATTTTTTAAAACTATACAAGAAAATCGCAAATCCTAGCATCTAGACTGGCCTCAACTGAAGCTTTCCTAGTGTTGGAAATTTCAAACCTCATGCTCCCCCTCAGGTTGGAAAATTCTTCAACTGATGACCATTTATGTCTACAAGTTTGACCAAATGTAGTAAAATATTGTTTTGCTAAACTAATTAGCAGTTTTGTATTGGCCATGTGGATGGGGCAATGACACACCGGGCCGACCATGGTTCGGCCTGGTGTGCGAAAATTTTGAAATCTGAACAAGAAAATCGCAAAATCCTAACATCTAGACTAGCCTCAAGCCTTCCTACTGTTGGAAATTTCAAACCCTACACCCCCACTTAGGTTGGAAAACTGATGACAATTCCAATGACAATGTTGACCAATTGTATGACAATATTGTTTTCTTAAATTAACTAGAAGTTTTTGACTGGCCACGGGGGAGGGACCAGGACACAAGCTTTACAAGTGTTGGAAATTTCCAACCTGTCACCCCCCTAAGGTTGGAAAATTTCCAACTGATGACCATTTCTGTCAAAAATTTTGACCAAAAATAGGAACATCTGCAAATATTGGTCGAAAAACAATAAATTCCCCCAATAAATTGTTTTATAATCAAACTACAAGTACATTTTCAACCTATTGTTGGTGTGAAATTTCGTTGTGGCAGGTATGAAATTTCCAACTATTGAAAATATAGCTCTCTGCTGGGGGGGGGGGGGGGGGGTGAGACACCCCCCACACCCCCCTCTAGCCACATCCCTGGGCTCATAGTACATGTTGGTACCGACAATTAACACACTACGGTGGTGACTACGTCGACATATAGGCTACTGTCGATGTGCTGTAATCATTTTATGTTGGAAAATCAGTGTTGCAAATGAAATTAGTTTGACATCACAGTTCACAAATAATCTGCAAAGTTCTCTTTTGCGCGGGCGGCGAAGAAAACGCACCAGTCATTTCCGTCTAACATGTGTTAATGACACTGTAGCTGCAAAAAAAAAATAATAATAATAATAAAAAAAAACAAACATCAACTAGCCAGTCCGTTATTTGTATCCTAAGTAATTTTATGTTTTATCAGTTATATTTGAAGAATAATCCAATTGGTGAATATTTCATGTATAAACAGATTAAAACATATAAATGTGTAGGCCTACTCTTTGGTTGAGACAAACGGACATAAAATATATATTTTGTTCTTTTATGAAAAAAAAAATTTGAGTCGAGAAGTGTCATCGGTAAAAGACTGGGCCTAACTTGTTTGACACCTGTTTGAGTTTTCCATTTATTTTATATATTCAGTATTATTTAGAGGGGAAATTAACAATTGTAGCTTTATTTTTTCAATGAAATGACATTGTGTGATTGTTATAGGTTTATATACAACATTCACCATGAATATATCTTTAACAGTAATCGTGTTTGTGTATAATGTAGAGTGCATGTACATTGGCAGCTTGAAGATGACAAAATCGGGTCCAATGTTCTGGACCAAAATATCCGCCATGGTACCCAAATTATTGATGAAATTTCCTCTTATACCTGCTTATACGTGATAAACAATGTATCCACAACCGATTACGTCTTCCTGCTAAATTGCCATCGTTCGGGTGGGTCGTGTTAAATTGCCATCGTTCGGGTGGGTCGTGTTAAATTGCCATCGTTCGGGTGGGTCGTGTTAAATTGCCGAAGGGCCAAATCCTCGTGGTATGGGCTATAATTATCAGATATTAATTTACCATTTGACCGGCACTTTTGGATTTTGTCCTGACAAAAATAATAATTTGTTTTTGTTGCATGTTTCTTCCATCTTTATAACTTACAGTTAAAATCCATTGAAGTTTATTGTCCACAAGCAACGAAATGTCTGACAATAAAGCCATAATTCCGCTAAGCTTGCCAGGTAAATTTGACAACGTATGGACGTACGGGGTCCAGATAAGTTTTAAATTCAGATAGACCAACTGCCTCTACTATCATATCTGGCAGGGAGTTCCGATCACGCGTTGCGTGAAGGAGAATTTCGTTATATTTGTATTCACATTCTGTTTCTGTATTTTCTGTATGGCGTCTTTAAAAAAAGATAACCGTGTCTCGGTAAGTTCTTTAAATTACAAGAAACACGCTGGGACAAATTGTCCACAAGAAACCTGATTTATATTAACATATAATGTGGGATGCTTGTGACATGAAGGCTTCTTAGATACGATCAGATTTATTCAAGACAAGGTCCGGGTTTCTTTGGGTGGCGTTCGTTCAGTGTGCTGGGAGAAGAAGTTGAATTTAAAGTAGCAATTTCCGGATTTGTGTGTGCTCTGGCATTCGTGTGGACACGACTATGGTCCATGTGAGGGTGTGCATGTGTGTGTATGTGAGTGGGTGTGTTGGTTCCAATAGGTACTATTAAGTAGACATGACAGTGCTTAAACTTGTACTCCACTACTAAGTTTAGTCAATGTTAGCTGAAAACTGATTATATTATCAATCACATTTGCTCTTTCAGTGACTTGGCATAATGATAATCACACCATATATCGAGTATAGACACCAATTATATGGCAGATGATATGGTATAGTTACTCAGTTAGCAATCTACGTGTACGGCAATCAGAAAGGGAAAGGAAATTCGACAATGTAGCGAGGAGTTCTGAAATCTGAATCTGAGTGTAGTTACAAACAATACTGCAGTTCCTGACTTTTTATCATCATTTCAATTTTTTTTATTTTAATCAATGATTTTTAAATCATTGATTTAAATAGCTTGATTTCAATCGGCCAACCCTGATTAATTGCTCATAATTATTGATGTCCTCTTTAAAACGTAGTACTGCTTCTTCATAAAGCTGATGAAGGCCCTGTTGCCGATAAGTTCACACAACAAGAGTATTGTTACTGTTTCATGACATCAGAGGTCCCTTTATGTCACTTTAAAGGGGTACTATACGCCATTTTCAATAAATTCCCAGTAATAACAACGATTTAATATCGATAATATATAGAAAATAAGTAATTTGAGTCGAAAATGTATTCTGTAAACGTCCAGGTTAATATGTTATCTTAAAATCAAAGTTAACAATTTGATATAAATTAAATTTATGGCTGCCGTCATAAATTAAATTACGAATTTCCGTGTACAAGACGTAATCAAATTAATTAACGGATAGTGGATTGGGCAACGCGTGGCACACATGATCGTGTAAAAAAAAATATGTGACTATACAATAATGAATATATAGAACCAGTATGCCTATGATATAACATTTATTTGATACATTTGCTTGAAAACTATACAAATATTACTCGACAACGACAATTTATATTTTCACATTCCGGCTAATCTGTCATCCGTACCATTACTTCGTACTCAACAGACTTCCAAATAATGGAAATCTGGTTACCTTATTCTACGACTCAGAGACTATGAAAACTAACTACAACATTTGAGTACAGAATCCCTTTAACCAGAACAAATGATAGGTTTACAGTTAGTATTGAATATGATATGGCAATTTAAAGGGACCCAATACCTTCACAGTGGTAAATATGTGCAAAAAATTATAACAGTCTGTAAAAACATCACCACAAAGCAGAACTTGGAGAAATAGGAAAACTTTTGTTCTTATATTATTTATTGACAGCTGTCCAAAACGATAGTTTGAACCATTTATATTTAAATGCAAACAGAACTGTTACAGTGATTTGTCAACAAACATCGTGAAATAGAGTAGTAAGTTCAAATATTTCTGTCTTAGTAAGATTTACAGAATATTTTTCTATCTTTTGAATATTTCCCTAATTTATATGTCAAGGTTTAATTAAACGTTTGCATCATATGGGACCTATTAACATTAACAGGTATTGCCAACGTAACATGCAGTAATTATTAAATAACGTTGGTTTCTATATACGCAATCTCGGTATGGGAGTTATTAATAATGAACAAAAGAACAAAATCGGTCTATGTTAACCGTACTTATGGGTGATATATAGTTGTTACAGACTTCTATACATTTGATTTATATAATAATGGATAATATTTATTTCACAATACATGTACATGTACATGATAAAATATGATAATATAAATGGGATTCATACAGGTATTGTGTGGAGTGCCGTGGCCAATGACGGCCGTCTACCCGGCACCCCTGAATGTGGCAGAATTTCATCAATAATGGCTGTTTATTAATTTAACTATTTCACTTTAAAGGGGTACTGTACCCAAGATGTTGTTGTTGGTTTCTATAATCCCCGAGTCGGAGAATAAGGTAACAACTTTTCCATTTTTTGAAAGTCTGTTGAGTACGAAGTATTGTTACGGATGGCAAATTTACCGGAATGCAAAAATACGAATTGTCGTTGTCGAGTAATTTTTGTACAGTTTTCAACCAAATGAATCAAATAAACATTATATTATATGCTTAGTAGTCCCATATACTCATTTAAGTTAGTGTATGGTCACTAGTCAATGAGTGGCTTGGGTTTTCTCCCCGTATAAGCATAATGTTTCAAACGATCGTGTGTGCAATTGTTTTATTAATCCAGTATCCCTCAATTATAATTTGATTACGTTTTGTACACGGAAATTCCAATTTTAAGAGACGCCATTTTATGGCTGGAGCCATAAAATCAATTTATATTAAATTATTAACTTTTAAATTATTAAATTTTAAGATAGCCTATTAACCTGAGCGTTTACAGAATACATCTTCGACTCAAATTACTTATATTTCTATATAGTATCGATAATAGATCGTTGTTATCACCGGGAATTTATTGAAAATGGCGTACAGTACCCCTTTAATTTTTTAGATTCAGTTTTATATATATTTAAATTTGAATTTAGATAAGATTCCAGTGAATAAACAAATAATATCTTATTTCACATAATTTCGAAGGCATTGAGTCTCCTTGTTCGTGAATTATATCAATGTTGGGACAACTCACTTGTTTTGCGGTTATTTGATTGATCGACAATCCCAGTACAATCAATCTTAGAATCAAAAAGAATAGTCTCCCTTCACACATCCCATCCAATAAGACAAACAAGAGTTTTAAGAAATATCAGGAATTTTGGAACGTTGATACCAAACTCCTTGTCAACGATGGTGCCACGAACTGATATCACATCAGGATAATCCGATTTTAAATATGGTGCGGAACTAAAATATCTATGATTTATACAAAGTCCTTCAGGGAAAATTAGAACACACATGTTATAAATCAGTTTCAACCTTTTGGGTCGAGTCTGAAGAGACTGTATAAATCCAAGAAGTCAGAATGTAAGGGTAGGTGACCTACCCTAAACGGCACACCCGACATGATAATACTCATTTAATACACACAACCACTTCGGAATCTCCTTGGAATTTGAACATTTTAGAGAATTATTCCCGTGCAGGTATTTCGTAACACACGTGTATACCGTCTTTAGTTTAAACGGTCGTGTGAATAAGATACAAACAATAATTATTTTAATCTACAAAATCTTCGCTTTGGACCATGAATGAGCCGAGTAACAACAGTTTTCCGTCGGCGGCTGTTGAACTATTAAAATGCAGCAATTATGATTCACGGTTTCATATCCCAACATTCTGCGCTTAGCTTCTATCGCGGCTGTACATACGTTTGCGTCACGGCCCATAGTTCTTCTACCAAAAGATGCCATTGTTAGCAAGGCCTCTTTGTAGCCTTTATAACACCATTCTCTATTCGGTGTTATAACACATAGAGCCCATAATGAATACTAGGTGGAGTCGTTTTAAACATTGTGTACGATTTCCGTACGGTACATTAAAACTGATTTGAATATGAGTATACTGTAGTGGTGCTAATTTGTGTATATATCGCTTAATATGCTTGTATATATGGATCGAAGTACATGCATACTTATATGGGCACTCTGTGTATCGCTCATATGGGTGCATGGAAGTACATGCGTATATTGGCACAGCATGGCTAAATCACGTACAGGCGTGGTATACTATACATGAGAATTGTTTTCTACATAAAATATGGAAGAGGGAAACTTTTGGCAACATGTTTATATTTAGATTAAAGGTACTCAATTACTATTTTAATGGCTTCGGGGGTCAAACATATTTGATTCGAGTCGAGGAAGTCACCCATCAAAGCTCAGATTTGTTAGATATCGATTTTAGAAATCTATTATTTTTCATTATCGGGAATACTTTCTGGGCCAGAACTCAGTCAAAATTGCGTTATTATTACCACTTGATTTTAGAGTTATCCATCCTTGTCTGTTTGAATAGATTTTGGTGTACACATCCCGAGCATATTACGGCAGTTGAAGGCAATTATTAGTACTCATCTCGAGTAAATAACAAATTTCAAAAATCAATATCTAATAACTCTGAGCTTTGTTTGATGGGTTCCTCGACTCGAATCAAATATTTGTTACCCCCAAAGCAAAAGAAATAGTAATATAGGACCCTCTGATCTGATTGTTGTTGTTGGAATCTGTTGAGATGGGGACCATCTGTTCGGATTGAGTACCTTTAATGAATCTCTGCTCTTATGGCAAGCCAAACCGCTATTTAATATTAATTTACTTAAAGGGGTACTGTACGCCATTTTCAATAAATTCCCGGTGATAACAACGATCTATTATCGATACTATATAGAAATATAAGTAATTTGAGTCGAAGATGTATTCTGTAAACGCTCAGGTTAATAGGCTATCTTAAAATTTAATAATTTAAAAGTTAATAATTTAATATAAATTGATTTTATGGCTCCAGCCATAAAATGGCGTCTCTTAAAATTGGAATTTCCGTGTACAAAACGTAATCAAATTATAATTGAGGGATACTGGATTAATAAAACAATTGCACACACGATCGTTTGAAACATTATGCTTATACGGGGAGAAAACCCAAGCCACTCATTGACTAGTGACCATACACTAACTTAAATGAGTATATGGGACTACTAAGCATATAATATAATGTTTATTTGATTCATTTGGTTGAAAACTGTACAAAAATTACTCGACAACGACAATTCGTATTTTTGCATTCCGGTAAATTTGCCATCCGTAACAATACTTCGTACTCAACAGACTTTCAAAAAATGGAAAAGTTGTTACCTTATTCTCCGACTCGGGGATTATAGAAACCAACAACAACATCTTGGGTACAGTACCCCTTTAAGTAAAATAAAATGACACTTTATTTCACTTAAGTGAAATAAAATGACGTTTTATTTTACTTAAGTAAAATAAAGTGTCTTTTTATTTTACTTAAGTGAAATAAAGCGCCATCTACATGTTTTATTTTACTTAAGTAATATAAAATCACAACTTTATTTTAGTAAAATAAAATGACATTTTATTTTACTTAAGTAAAATTAATATTAAATAGCGGTATGGCTTAGATCATATTCCACTAGTTCAAAACTTGGGAACTTTTTGAAGTTTTGAGAGGGAAGCTTATAAAGTCGAAAAAATAACACGGGGAGTATATTTCTTAGTTATTATCTGTTCCGTATATATACTATACATCACTGTAGGTGACGGTCCCAACATTAAACTGCACGATTTATCTGACTTTGTGAGCTATTTTCCTTTGAGTCAATTACAATTATGGAATTTCTCCTGGGTAATTATAATTCAATGTTTATTGTTATATCGGCTCACAAAAGTCACAGAAAGCATGTAATCTCGAGCTGGGCCGACCCCTATAATGTGAAGTAGATTATTGAGGAACAAGTATTAACAAAGAAATATATACCTGGTATTTCCTGCATTGTTTGTTCAATGTTATAAAGTTCCCTGTCAGAACAGATCAGAACATCACACAGTTCCCATGTTTTGTACTGGTGGAATATTATCTTTGCGGGCGGAAGATAAACCCTGCACGGAGTTTGCTAAAAAATATGTATATGTAATTTGGAAGTGGAGACAATTAAGTAGTCGATAAATGCACGAACTAATGGCATACAGACATTGTATTACCCCGACACAGTCAGCAATTTTCTAGCTGTTTTCAATTTTAGCACAGAAGTGTGACAGGTTCTCTAGCAATATTCATACTAGTCCGGGAGCTAATAGGGGTACCCTTGCACCCCCCCTGGGACTTAACTTCACCCCACTAATTTTGTTCCTTATTATGTCCTTCAACTTTTAAGCAATGTTAACAAGAACAAAAATGGGCCGCAGAGACTCCAGACAAGATGGCGTCCATCATGGCCGCCATTTTTCATACCAGACCCTAAGTCAGTTTTATGCAAATTATAGCGGGAAAATCTAGTAAAATGTATACAAATGTATATATTTTCGTAAAGCTAAGACATAATGACACTTTTTTGGGCCAAAATTGAAACTCACCATCCAAAATGGCCGCCAAAATGGCCACCGGAAGTTGAAAATATGACATTTTTTCACAAATATCTTCTAGATCAATTCATGCTGTTTAGAACTGGTTGAGTAATATGACTTTATTTTGTGTTTTGTATATTAACTGATCATTGGAGCAATTAAATATGCAATTAATAGGGTCCTAGCCCCTTCCGACCTCTCAAAATTTCTATTTTACAGAACGCGGTACAAAAAATTTTACAAAAAATCACAATTGGGATTCATATTTTAACAAGAAATGAAAAGAACATTGTAATGTAAGTGAGGCATATCATTACCTATGAATATTCCAACTCTCTGGAACCAACTATCTTAACTTGGCTCAAAATGGCGGCGAAAATGGCCGCCAAAATATGGAAAATGGTAAATATTGCCCCAGTGTGTCCTGCAATCGCTTACAAGTTGTGGTTGATGTATACAATTGGCTAATCTGTATTCTATACATTGTATATTAACATGTCTGATGCACCATGGATCATTTTTACTATTGTCACCAATGACATCACCAGAAATTTGGATTTATCTCTCACAAACTTGACATAAATATCGGCAAAAATTCACTTTTCAGGGTTCGACCATTTGTTCAAGTAAAATTATCTTTGGTATCAAAGGTGTTTATTGTTTTGGACTATCTTACATGTGTCACACTACGGTGTTTATAGACTATATTGCTCAAGATGGCTTCCAAAATGGCAACCAAATTTGTAAAAAGTTAAAAGTTAACATATGCCGAACATTATTCTCTGCGTTATCCGAAAAAGGTAGCAAATTGTGACTCCCTTGGTTATTGTACCTGTTAGTTAATTAACTGACAACTACGTTCTATTATGTTTGTCCCAGTTCCGTATGGGGCATAACGAATTAATTTTAAAGTTGCAGTATGGAATTTTGCAGAGAACCTATTTTGTGATTCTGGCCATATTATTGAAAGGAAATTGCAGAACTTTGAGACGGAACTGAGATGAACCATGATGTGTGGGTATTCTGGCCCATTATCATAAAATTTATCAACTGGATACAGGATGGAAGCCAAAATGGCATCCAGGGATTTACTCTATGATCATAGATGAGGATAATAGGTATACAGGAAGTTATTGTATATACATGTCATGAATGATGTGTGGGTATATAGGAAGTGCCCTGTTGGTAACAGTGGGACGTATATTTATATATGTTGTGGATGTGTTATCATTGGTGGTGTATGGGGAGTAGATGTATGATCATGGATGGCGTGTATGAGTATGGCAATTATGGAACGTATGAGTGGTCGTATGTGCGGGTATTTGTATATCTGGCTCACCATTGGTGATGTGCATATGTATACCTGGATTGATTCTATGGTCATGGATATGGCGAATAGGTATACATGTAGTGGCTGTATGGTCCATGGTGAGGTGAATATATATACAATGAGTGACTGTATGATCGTGATGTAGTGAATATATGGTCATGTGTCGGGTGTAGGTGTATACCTGGTGTTCATGCATGGTGACTCGTCGCTGTATCGTCATTTGTGGTATGTACGGGTACAACCAAGTATGGCTGTATGATCAGGTGTACGTGTATAAAGTGGGTGACTATTTTGTCATTTGTGTGGTTTTTATGTACACATGGAGTGACTGGGGTAATGGGTGGGTTGTACATGTGTACCTTGGTGGGTATCGCTTTCCACAATAACTCAAGGATATGTTAATCAATAGAGAGGTCATGTCAGAGAATCATATCGTGGAAAGCGATAGCCACACATTATCACACAGTCGTTACATATATATATATATAAACAAACAGCACAGACACAACAATATAGTGACCCACTGTATACATGTACACATGACCCATGATCACGGATGACCATACAGCCACGCGTCATAATGCAGACACACCGGGTATACTCCTAAACATGACCCTTGACCACATAGTCACACATTTTATACCAATTCATCTCATCATTGGCCATAAGGTCATCCCCTGTATACCTATTCTCCAAACGCATGGTCAAATAGACAATCAATATATACATCAACACCACAACAATGACCATAAAGTCACTCCGGTATACATATGCACCTCACCAATGGCCATATGGCCACTCGCTTCATACACACACCGTCACCCATGTCACCTGGTATACTCCTTCACCTGACCTATGGCCATACAGTCACCCCGTGTGTACTTATTCCAAACATTCATACATGATCATGGTCAATCCTTGTATACATATTCACCTCAACATTGGCCATGTCACTCCCTGTATCCCTATTTGTCACACCATAGCAGAATAGCAATCAGTTTATTTCTCATAAACCTATACATACATAGGTATGGAGATAATAACAATTTAAATATATACAATATGTACATAAACATGTGAGCTTCCGGTTGACAAAAGTTGTATACATGGATTATATTACATAACCGTCATCGTTACATAGATGTATAATACTATAACATGTATATGCATATTGTAAATATATATAAACATATACAACTAAATATATTTATTGTATATACCTACATATACATATTTATAATTATTTATCAATAACTATGTGTATGCGTATATCGGTACTGTTCTTGCATAAATTTTGACATTGCTTGTTCGACTTATTGTCTAGCTGAGTTATTCGGTCATTTCTCGATTTACAATCTTAATAAATTCGCACAATTTGCGGAGATGTGTTACATTGTCGTCGTTGAGTAAATCACTCATCAATATTGTATTAGGGCGTCGGCCAGTTAACATTGGTAACAATCTGCGCCGGACGTTGGTAATTTTTTCACATACGAGAAGGTAGTGAAATTCGTCACCAATTAACCCTGTATCACATAACACGCAAGTGCGATCATCCCGGTCGGTATTGGTCCACCGTCCCGTTTCTATTGGTAACTTGTGGTTACTGGTTCGGAATTTGCATAACAGTGTTCGGTTTTGGTCGCTAAGTACATCAAGATAAGTTTCAAAATCAAAGTCGTGTTTGAAAATCCGGTATATATTACCTCGACTTGTGTTGTTCATATCATATTCCCAAGAATCTCTTTGTTCGGAAATAAGGCAACATTTTAGATATGATACTAGCTGATCTACGTTGGTAACGTGACCTGCGCACCATATATGCGGTTGATTACATTTGTCTATTAACTCGTGAATACAACTCAACCAGGGGGAAATATTTTCACCTTTTTCGGTATCGCATATCATTGACTGCATTAAATTCAGTAGAATTTTTGGGAATCTTTCAGGTTTGCTATTTGTGACTTTGCACCAGTATTTGAACATTCGGGTTTTAATCAGCCACCATAGATATACTAATACACCCCAGCCATGTCAGTATAGTCACACCATGTATGCATATGCACCTCATCCATGGCCATATAGCCACTAGCTATATACACATATCCATCGCCCATGACAATAAAGCAACACGTGTGTATACTGGTATAACCTACACATAACCATACCGCCACGAGTCACCAAACAGGAACACCAGGTATACTCATACGCCTGACACATGACCATTTAGTCACCCCCGTATAGATGTTAATTACATTTATGATCATACAGTCACTACTTGTATACCTACGTGTACTCATCTCACCATCAACCATAGTCACTGCCTGTATACACCTATTCGACACACATAGTCATATAACCAGTCGATATACATATGCAGCCCACCTAGGCCATAGATTCACTCCAGGTATACATGTAAACCTCACTAATGGCCATTCAGCCCTTCCAGATATACAAACAACCCACACACACGACCACTAAACAATCCATACTTGCATATACACCTCACACATGACAATTCAGCAATTCACTGTATAATCATACACGCCATCCATGGTAATACAGCTAAGCCCTATACACCCACCAATGATAGTACATCCACGAGATATATAAATATACACCCCACCCGTTACCACAAGGACACTCCCTATATACCCACAGTCCCTATATACCCGATAATGTCCACCAGTTTACTCCAGGTATTCATATTCAATCATGACCGTACAGTCATTCCATGTATACCTATACACATTACCCGTAATCATAAAATCACTCCCTATATATCCACACACCCCATCCATGATCATACAACACATGTACATCCCACCCATGACCGTAGAGTCACTCCATATATGTATATATAATCAACACATGGATGACCATGTAGCTATATCCATACACCACACCAATGACCATACAGGCACACCGGGTGCACCCGTACTCGATATACACAACCATACATCATACAGTCACTCCATGTATACCGATTCACCTCACACCTGACCATGACATCTCCCTGTATACCTAGATGCATCTTACCATGGACAACCCACTCATAACCATATAGTCACTCATTGTATACCTACACACACCAGTCATGACATACAATAACTCCCTGTATACCTATTCACCCCACATATGATCATAGAGTAACTCCCTGGCTACGATTGTCGCATCTACACTGTATCCTGTTGACATTTTTTTTTTATCATTGGACCAGAATAGCCAAAGATTATGGTCCATCTCAGTTCTGTCTCAAAGTTCTGGCCATTTCCTTTCAATAAATATGGCCAAAATCACAAAAGAGGTTCTCGGCAAAATTAGATACTTTAAAATGAAATTGGCATGCCCATTCGGAACTGGGACAACCAGAATATAACATGTAGTTGTCAGTTAATTAACTAACACGTATAATAACCCAGTGAGTCACAATTTGCTACCTTTTCGGATAATGCAGAGAATATTCGGGATATATGTAAACAATTCACATTTTACAAATTTGGTTGCCATTTTGGAAGCCATCTTGAGCAATTTGGTCTATAAACACCGTAGTGTGACACATTTAAAATAGACCAAAACAATAAACACCTTTCAATCCAAAGATAGTTATATTTTACCTGAAAAAATGGTCCAAACCTGAAAAGTGAATGTTTGCCAATATTTATGTCAAGTTTTTGAGAGAAAAGTCCAATATTTTTGACGATGTCAGTGGTGACAATAGTAACAATTAACCATGGTGCATCAGACATGTTAGTATTCAATGTACAGAATGCAGAATAGTCAATTTTATACACCAACCACAACTTGTAAGCGATTGCAGGACACGCTGGTGTAATATTTACCATTTTCCATATTTTGGCGGCCATATTGGCAGCCATTTTGAGCCAAAGTAAGAATTTAGGTTCCAGTGATTTGGAATATTCATAGGTATGATATGCCTCACTTGCATTACAAAGTTCTGTTCATTTCTTGTTAAAATATGACTAGAATCCCAATTGTGATTTTTTGTGAAATTTTATACTGCATTCTGTAAAATCAAATTTTTGAGGAATCGGAAGAGGCTAGGACCCTATTAATTGCATATTTAGTTGCTCCAATGATCAGTTAATATACAAAACACAAAATAAAGTCATATTACTCAACCAGTTCCAAACAGAATGAATTGATCTAGAAGATATTTGTGAAAAAATGTCATATTTTCAACTTCCGGCGGCCATTTTGGCGGCCATCTTGGATGGTGAGTTTCAATTTTGGCCCAAAAAAGTGTCATTATGTCTTAGCTTTACGAAAATATATACATTTGTATACATTTTACTAGATTTTCCCGCTATAATTTGCATAAAACTGACTTAGGGTCTGGTCTGAAAAACGGCGGCCATGATGGACGCCATCTTGTCTGGAGTCTCTGCGGCCACTTTTTTTTCTTGTTAACATTGCTTAAAGGTACTCAATCCGTAAAGAGGGTCCCCATCTCAACAGATTCCGACAACAACAATCCGATCAGAGGGTCCTATATTACTATTTCTTTGGCTTTGGGGGTAAAAAATATTTGATTCGAGTCGAGGAACCCATCAAACAAAGCTCAGAGTTATTAGATATTGATTTTTGAAATTTGTTATGTTCTCGAGATGAGTACTAATAATTGCCGTCAATTTCGTATCCTGCTCGAGATTTGTACATCAAAACTCTATTCAAACAGACAAGGATGGATAACTCTAAAATCAAGTGGTAATACTAACGCAATTTTGCCTGAGATCTGGGCCAGAAAGTATTCCCGATAATGAAAAATAATAGATTTCTAAAATCGATATCTAACAAATCTGAGCTTTGATGGGTGACTTCCTCGACTCGAATCAAATATTTTTGACCCCCGAAGCCATTGAAATAGTAATTGAGAGGAGTTTTATCGGATTGAGTACCTTTAAAAGTTGAAAGACATAATAAGGAACAAAATGAGTGGGGTGAAGTTAAGTCCCAGGGGGTGCAAGGGTACCCCTATTAGCTCCCGGACTATACCGTATCTGTAATTGACGAACAAATTGAACAGTGAACACTTCACATTTCACGCAGAAGAAAAGTTGGGACCCAATTTTCTAAATTCTATAATGAGACTATAATTCCGCGGCACGTTAAAAGGGTACTACTATACACTAAATTCGGCCATTTATTGGACCATCTCCTATTATACTCAACATAATACATGCAACAAATGAATGAATTTGAGCCATGGGTGAGTGCAAAATACACCCATGTGCTCTATGAGCAATGTAAACAAAGGTCATAAACTCATTTCCATTATAATTATCATGCTGTTCCCATCGTTCATGGAGCACACACGTGTATTTTGCACTAATCCATATGGCTCAAACTCATTTGTTGCATATATTCTGTTGAGTATCAAAGGGGATGGTCCAATAAATGGCCGGGTTTAGTGTACAGTTCCGGCCCTTAAAGGGATACTGTACTCAAATGTTGTTGTTGGTTTCTATAGTCTCCGAGTCGTGGCATAAGGTAACCAGATTTCGATTATTTGAAAGTCTGTTGAATGCGAAGTAATGTTACGGATGGCAGATTTGTCGGAATGCGAAAATACAAATGGTCGTTGTCGAGTAATTTTTATACAGTTTTCAAGCAAATGTATCAAATAAATGTTATATCATTTGCATACTAGTCCCATATACTCATTTAAGTTATTGTATAGTTACCAGTCAGTGAGTGGCTTGAGTTTACGCCCCCGTACCAACATATTTTTTTACACGATCATGTGTGCCACGCGTTGTACGTCCAATCCACTGTCCGTTAATTAATTGATTACGTATTGTACACGGGAATTCGTAAATTAATTTATGGCTCCAGACATAAATTAAATTTATATATAATTATTAACTTTGATATTAAGATAACCTATTAACCTGAACGTTTACAGAATACATCTTCGACTCAAATTACTTATTTTTCTATATATATTATCGATGTTAGATCGTTGTTATTACCGGAAATTTATTGAAAATAGCGTACATTACCCCTTTACGTTCGTAAACAAGTATTTCACGTATATATCTACACATTGTGTTCCTCTATACCGGAAATGAATGTAAAACAAGCGCTGCCATTGCTAGGAGAAAAAAATAGTGCTCCAAATCGCAATGTAGCTCTAAAAATTACTTTCTTTAACCCTGCCCAAACTACATTTCCAGCTGGTGCAGCATTAAATATTATGTGCCAGTGCATTCTCTTATCTCGCTATTTATGTGAGAATCGCATATATATAGAGAGAATACATTGGCACAGGGTTTTCGGAAAATTTCAGAAGCTCCAGTCACGGAAGGGCTAAAAATTACTCTATTCAAGTCATCTGACAATGATAACATGCTCTTGTGTCGAATTATTATCGAAACGTACAAACTAGCTGTATATATAGTTTAGTTGTCTCAAATAGAATGGGATATCTTTGTTTCTAGATCGGACGCTTTGCCAATAAATTGTGACAAATTTAGCTTAGCATGTGTTCGGTATTTTTGCAGATATTTCGTCATATAAATCCATATGGTGCCATAATATTAACGGCAAATATACCCGTATGATTGATTGCATGCAGTGGTGCATGGCTCCAGGTGAGGGGTCAAGGGGGCTACAGCGCCTGTCGGGGAGGGTTATTTCGCCCAATTTGGGCGGTTGTATGATGGTAGTTTTTCATCTGATGTGTGTGTCGGAATAAATGAGGTGGAGGATTTCTGTAAATGTTAGCCCAAACTACATTTCCAGGTAACGATGGTTTTGTTGTTTATTTTGAGGAATCATACAACATCAGATGAATTCAGCCCAAATATATTAACAGTTGTCATGTAAAACATTTGCAGTAGGTTAGCGTTATTTGGTATTTGCGGATGTCGTTTAACATTGGGAAAATAGACTACTACGCTTGAACGGGCATGTGCATTTGTCGTTTTTTAATGTATAGCAACTTGATAATCAATAACAGAGGCATTCTCTGTCAAATACAGTCGCTCTATTTACGATATTAATTGGGGAACTTTCTAAATTAAACTACGCACAAACGGATACCTGCTGCAAATTAAGGAAGCTTGCTCACGATAATGGCGCCACATATAAAGGGTGCCGGAAACCGGCCCACTTGCCCCAGGGCCCACTCGCCCCAGTCGACCTGGGCCAGCTCGGGACACACTATAAAGTGTATGCCGAGGCCGGCTCGGAATAAAATGTGTATACGGGGTGTTATATGGCGTTTGGTCCGTTGTTTCTCAATTAATATTATTGAAATATGTGGGCTGGGACATGGAATACAATAACTTTTGAATTGTTTTTAAATTCACAAATTTGTTGATTTTATTCAACTTTTTCGTTCTGAAACACACTATAAAGTGTATGCGGCCGGCTCCAAAATAAAAGGTGTAAGCGGACATGATGTCGCATTCATTATATTCTTTGTTTATAAATGGACATGACTTAAATTTAGTACATATGTCCGGGTTATGACATGGAAAACATTAACGTTTGAATTGTTTTTAAATTCACAAATTTGTTGATTTTATTCAACTTTTCGTTCTTTCATTCTATAAAGTGTAAGCGACCGGCTCCATTTAAAAGGGGTAAGCGGCCTATGTGCTTAGTGTTATAGGTAATCGGATTAACTAATTGGCGACTCTAAACTATTGTGTTTTGGGGTATTTGACGTTTTTTTGTGAAATAATAATTTAGAAAGTGAATACATTTATTTTAAATGATAACTTTATTTAATCATAATAAACACATAAAATATAATAACAAACATGAGACATACATGATTTATAAACTGTTAACAAAAGATATCAAACTCAATACATGACAAAGATGACTCAATGAAGTTTATAAAGTGCACATACAAATATTAAGGTAAGAATCTTTTTAAGGAAGCCGATAAAATTAAATTTTAATTAAATTTAAATTTAAAAGTGGCAATTATTAATTTAATGATTTAAATATAAAAATATTATTGAAATTATTATGTCAATTTTGTTAATTAATTAATATTATTAATTTACTTTTTTTAAATATAAACTTTATTATTCATATATATTGTTGTCACCGATTTAGGTTGTCTTTTGTCTATAAAAATAAAATATTCTGTCGAAATATAGTTTCATCATTGTGCGGTCGAAACATCCACATCAGTCTTACAAAAATCAACTTTTCTGGTTTTGCATTTTTTATGTATAGAATGCAGCAAAAAGGGAGATAACTTGCCAAATGTCATTAAAACATCGATAAATCTGGTGTATATATAGAAATTGGGTATAAAGTTCGGGATTGAAAAAAGACCACACCATGATGAAACTATATATATCGATCGAATATACATGTCTCAAAGTTATCGGGGCGGAAATGCCCTTAACAACATTTTTTTCAATCCCATCATTTTATAGACAAAAGACAACCTAAATCGGTTGAACAAGGAGAGGTGTTAGCAATTAAAGTGCAAGGTAACTAGTTGTAACTGGTATGCAAAAATTAGGCATTTCGATTACACCCTTTTACGACCGGGTAGCATCATATCGCTTGTTCCTAACTTGATTTTCACGTGCCACAAATGTACATTTTTATATATATTTCCACAGCCAATATTGCTACTTGTGCTAACAAATATTTACTGATTAAAATGGTCAAATGTCACAGTCAATATATGAGCTGCATTAGATCATCCTACAAATAGTCATTGAATGTCGAAATGTTTGACAGTTCCGCTTGTTTGTTATCTTAACTTGCACTTTAACTATTATAAGTAATCATGAAAAAAACCCACACTCTTTTGTTAATGGTAGTCTTTTATATTTTTAAACTATAGATTAACTATATAGTTTACAATGTGCTAGAATTTATCCAAAATACGACAAATTGTATCTTGTTTTAGTGGAAATAAGTCACATGATAGCATGTTCCAGAAAATAACACAATATAACACAGTATAAACAGGATACACCTTATACACAATCATACACCTCTACCAGCCTGAGAAAAAAAATTAGAATATCGGAATATTGTCCGGTATAAGAGAAGAATCGAACGCATTCTGAGAGGTGCCACCCAGCACCGAACATGAAACTGTACATTCTATGAATTCGGTAGGCCATATTGCCGATTTGCTTAGATTAATCGACTGGCGGATTTCAGCTTCGACTTGTTTAATAATCGAGTCGACGCCGATTAGTCAAATAATTGTTTCAACACTAGTCAGAAACCATATATGCCTTGTGTAACAACAGTGAACTACTTGAAAAAGATCGATTGAACTTGAGAAGGATTGGTTTTGCAACAAATAGGTACCGACAGTATGATTATTATTATTATGACAATAGTTGTCAGCAGCTTTTGAGATAAACTACATGTAGGTCACTGCGATGGTCAGTTGAGCTCTTGATCTGCATGGCAGGTGTTACACATGTGCTAATCAAAGAGTAATTACATGGAGTAATAACTGGATTTCCTTATAATCTTATATAGCCATCAACGTTTTCCGAGTTTTGATGAAAAACATGGGCGCCAATAACCATCTTCGATTTTATTCTTTCCATGATCAATAATTTGGTATACCCTACTTGTCCAATCGTTAATAAACTTCATATGGATCTTCGGGATAACAACAAGATGGGAGTAGTGTAGTTTTTCCGAATTTCGTTAAAAAACATGCCACTGACAGCTATTTTGGATGTTACTATCAGCATTACTAAACCCTTTAGCACAGACCACAGTCCACTTCACTTCTCCGATCATCACCAAACTTCATATTTATCTTGATATTGATCTATTAGATGAGAGTTATCAAATATTTTTTGAATTTCATAGGAAAAAATGGTCGCCAGCGGCCATATTGTATTTACGTTATATGTTATCGCGTCATGTCGATATCTAGTATTACTTAGAAATTTCAGCTTTCCAGATTCATAATTGCTCCATTGACTGTAACAGATGAAATTACCCCCCTCTTCGGATAGCGTGTCACTGAAACTTTATTTTGTCAGACTGCCTGTAGTCACTGATTATATGTGGAAATAATCTGTAATAAGATGTAGCACTGTTTTATTTTATATTTACATGTAGTGCTGTTTTTTATACAACAATTCCACCAGGCTTCTCAACGGTACGCAGTACCGGTACCGGTACCGCCGGTACTCGGGCATTTTTGCACTACCGGTACTGGTGTGCAGTACCGCCGGTACTCGGTACTGTGGTTGCATATATATATGCACATTCGTAGATCAGCAGGCTGTTTGGCAAAATACAGTAGTATCAAGTTTCGCTCTTTAAACTACAAGCGATGTACATCGATCGTGATTGTAATCATGGCGCGAGAGGTCGGTCTCGGAAGGGTGCATGGGTCCTGGATTGTATGTGTCCATTATAACTCTTCAATGGTTAAATTCCAATTTTTTGAAAGCACGGTATTGTGATATTGTTTTAATCTTGTGATTGGGACTTGGGATTGCAACTTATGTTATTGCCTTTATTGTTGCCCAGTTGTGGCAATTATACACTAAACCCAGTTACAATTTCTTATTATTTATTCACCAACAACCCCACCCACAAGTATGGCCCCACACGTTTAGATTAATCACATACACACGTACCCGTTCACATGTCGTATCAGTTTGCAAATAAGGTCGACCATTTTGAATTTAAATGGGACTCACGGAACCTTCAGTTATATAAATTGGAACAATATGGAGTCTCTGGAAATCTCTTAGAATGGCTAAAAGATTATCTGTTCAATCGCAAACAAAGGGTCTTAGTGAACAACTCCTTCTCAAATTTTGAAGTTATCCCAGCGGGTGTCCCTCAAGGCTCAATTATTGGCCCTTTCCTATTTTTAGTTTACATAAACGACCTCCCTGATCACATTAATGCAACCACAAGAATGTACGCGGACGATACTTGCCTTATGACTACCCATTATGACATCGATATCCTAACCAAGAACATGAACGATGACCTTGAAAGAGTCGCAGACTGGGCAAATAAATGGCTAGTTAAATTTAACCCAACGAAAACTAGGGCAATTTCCTTTTCCCTTACAAATAACAACGTGACCCCGAATTTAAAATTCGAACAAGAAAATGTATTATTTACAAATTCACACAAACATCTTGGACTTGAAATACAATCGAATCTAAACTGGAACACTCATATAAATACAATAGCAAACAAAGCAACATCTCGTCTCTCACAATTAAGAAGACTGAAGTACGACCTAGACCGAAAGTCGCTTGAAAAAATATACACAGCATATATATTACCAATTATAGACTATGCCGATGTAGTGTGGGGCACAGCAACAGATTACTTATTAAAAAAGTTCGATGACATACACAAGGATGCTGCAAGAATAGTAACAGGATTAACGCGTTCCGTAGATATAAATCGCTTGTTTGACGAAGTAGGATGGTCAAGGCTTGAAATTCGACGAGAACTCCACGAGTTGCACACCATGTTTAAAATAATAAACAACCAAGTCCCCAATTACCTCACCCTCATGTTGCCACCCCGATCAAGACAAGTTGCCAGTAATCGATATGATATGCGCGAACCTGACAAATTCTATTCATACCGTTCGCATACAGAACATTTCAGAAACTCTTATTTACCTAAAAGTACGTTATCCTGGAATAAACTACCAAAGCCTATTACAAATGTAAGTACTCTTCCTGAATTTAAGATGAATTTGAAATTAATTGACCCGCCCACGAAACCTCCCCAATTCTTTATTAATGGCCCAAGAAAACTAAGCATTTTACACTGCAGAATTCGCAACTATTGTAGTGAATTAAAATCAGATATGTGCAACAATTTTATCTCTGATACCTCTAAATGCACATGTGGATACGAAGTCGAAGATGCCTTTCATTATTTCTTTGAGTGCCCCCTGTATGCTACCGAAAGATGCGAACTCTTCAATAAGATTGCAGCCCACCAATTTATAATATCTAACATTTCCTCCTTACTCACAGGGATATCATCAGAATCGAATCGACGCAATGAAATTCTTTTCCATTTTGTTTATTCATACATTTCATCAACGAAACGTTTTAATTAGGCCCCCTCCGCTAACAAATATAGGCGAGATCCTCCTTTGCGTTACAAATGTTGACTACCTCAGATGAAATTTCAAAAGCAGGATAGGACTGACAGCAATCACAACCACACCATACATCACCCTGTATATATGTTATGTTCGTCATCTACTTTGTATTTGTTAAAATGTATATGGGAGAGGGGCGGACTTAAGTTGTTAAAACTTGTGCCCCGATCCCTTGTGTAATATTATATTACAATAAAATATGTTTAAACAAAAAAAAATAGAATCAAATCGGGAACGAATATCCACGAACCGTGCACAATGTAATTTGCTGAATAGACATGATAGTTCATATTTGGTATAGGAACTCGTGGAGAGAAATTGTTGCCAAACTTGACTCATTATTGTTTAGATTTAAAATGGCCGACCGCGCGACTTTGCAAATACATTTATTCTGATTGAATATTGTGAAGTGAAAAACACCGATGTGTGTCGCGTTACGGAACACTTTCTATCAGTTGATCTTGAATTTTACTATTTTTATGGCTAAATAATTTGGTTGAACCTACAGACGACATCCCTTGTCCGATCGTCACCAGATTCCACAATGATCTTCTGGATAACCAGGATGAGAGTAATCTAATTTTTCCGAATTTCGTTAAAAAACATAACCACAGGCAGCAATTTTGTATCTTACTCTTTGCATTACTGAATTCTTTAACACCTGTACAGACCACACCCCTCATCTGATAGTCACCAAACTTCATATTGATCGTCGGGGTGACCACTAGATGGGAGCTATCGAATGCTTTGAATTTCTTTGGAAAACATTGTCGCCAGCAGTCATCTTCTATTTTGGTTTTTATATACATGTATATCTCTTCACGCGGATAGCCAGTATTCCTTAGGTAGTTCAACTTTCCGCATTCCTGTCATCATTTGAAATATAAAAATTTACCTGATACATGTAGTCCAATGAAAATTAACAAGCGTCCATATATAAAATTTACCTATGATCCTATTATTCCTCACAATCACATGCACCCTTCAAAATTTTGTTTCGTCGTATCTATTTTTAATGACCCCTATGGTAATATTGATATAGATACATTTGTCAAACATTTCTTTGTACAATATACAGGTATATAGTTTGTAACTAAATCTAAAAATATATAATACTAGCTGATGTACTCGACTTCGTTCGGGCTATTTAGGGATTTCTTTGTGATCGCCTCCATATGGGCAGTGCCCGGTATGTACAGCGTTTGGACAAACTATTGTTCAATTGGTCCAGAAACATGCCTATATCAGCACGTTCGAGGACATGGTCCCACGTGAAATTGGACCCGTTCATATTGCTCCCGGGATCAAAGTAGTCCCACACACAAAATTGTAGTCGGATCGGTCAAGGTCCAGAAACATGCCCATGAGCGAGGTCAAGTTGACACGTTAAATATACCAAATCCGAGTCGGATCGGTCGAGCAGTGTTCGAGTCTATAACACACATAGATACACACATTCATACACACATGCATACATATATTCCAAAATGTATAATAGATAGCTACAAGAATTCTATGATAAATAGTTCACGGGCGACCTGATGCATGCATCTTAGTTTTCTTGTCCCCCATGTCGGGGAGATTTGCAATTATCTGCCAGGTAGCATTAGCCTGTCAGGGGATCGTACGATAGGATAGGATATTTTATTTCAATATACATATATTAAAGATACTCAATCCGTAAAGAGGGTCCTATATTACTATTTCTTTGGCTTTGGGGGTAAAAAATATTTGATTCGAGTCGAGGAACCCATCAAACAAAGCTCAGAGTTATTAGATATTGATTTTTGAAAATTGTTAATTTCTCGAGATGAGTACTAATAATTGCCGTCAATTTTGAAACCTGCTCGAGATGATTACACCAAAACTCTATTCAAACAGACAAGGATGGATAACTCTAAAATCAAGTGGTAATAATCACGCAATTTTGACTACGTACTGGGCCAGAAAGAATTCCCGATAATGAAAAATAATAGATTTCTAAAATCGATATCTAACAAATCTGAGCTTTGATGGGTGACTTCCTCGACTCGAATCAAATATTTTTGACCCCCGAAGCCATTGAAATAGTAATTTAATGCATAATACATTTAACAAATATTATATTGTATATTCGAGGGGGTGGCATATATAGTCAGACTAGACTGTCTTACTGCCACCCCATGCGTGGGGGAACTCCTGGCACCACCCCTGGTTGCATGCGCTTTAAAGGCAAATTTCGGTATCGCTACAAGTGGAACTATATATAGTAAATTTTAACATCGCACGTAGTTGGTCGTGACCCATATGCATTTTATAAGCAAATTTGCGTTGGTTTTCTGGCTTATTATTGATTTCTGAATCAAAATGCCTGGGAATAAAATGCCAATAAAATTTGCGAGTGTGTGACCGCAGCCTTATGTAGAGGCTATTATATGAGGGATGTTGTTGTAGCCGGAATAATGGAATATTGAATACACCATTGTACGTGTCCGGTCACCGAGGGGATGTAAGTGCAGGTTATCTCTGGATAGCTTGCATATCTGGCAATTTTTCGCATATATATCGCCGATTCGGAAATAAACATTGTTTACAATGATCTCCAAACGCATTGTAAACATGGTAATGTTTTTATCTACGGTTTTTGGTGTGGCTTGAGTACACGGGTCTGTAAAATAATGTTACGTGGCTTTATATATAATAGATGGTATATAAAACAATAAATAGTTAATGTGTTTGATATCATGGCATTGACTGGAACGCCCTCGTTCAACTGAATTAAAACGCCCTCCGATCAATGCGGATACTATGAAGTATCTTCAAGTGGCAGTGAATCGACTTCAATTGTGATTGTGATGCCAGGTTATATGAATATTTAAATTGGCCCATTGCTTTTCCAAAATTCGCCAGTCATGGCATTATATATCAATATAAAAGGGTTCCACCACCACCAACATATAATCTAATTGAGTTCAGGGGAACTGCTGCCAGTTGCTATAGCAACAAAGATACACGCTCTTTGAAAAAAAAATAACGCTCTATTTCGGGTAACAGGAATACAAAATATTCTTTATTAGTTAGAATATAATCCCGACAAACAATGCAGCATTAAAATCCACCTGCTCGTTTTGAAGTTCAAATGCATCGAACTGAACACTAATGCAAAGTGCTCACCAAAACTATCGTTCCTTGCGATCAGAGTTGGGTCAATTACAAAAGTAATAAATTACAAATATTTTCAAACTTCTCAATTACAAATGTAACAAAAGGCCGTTAGCTAGGCCACACATACAGGGGCGTATGAAACGGGGGGCGGCGCATGGGCTTTTGCCCCTCCAACACAAAGTGCGGGTGGGCCTTGCCCCCCCCCCAACAAAATATAAAACAAGTAGGCTTTGATGCTATCTCATTGATACTTCTATGCTGAAACAGGTAGCCCGTGTCTGTGCCACATTTATCTCACATTTATCATCAAACAACCTGTGTTCTGACAGGGTTCGATCCCAATGCACATGGGTATGGTTTAACCACAACACTGTCTATGTCAGTAGCATATGGGTCCAGTAACAAGATTTTACTGCCTAATGACAAGACACACCATAATAACACACTTATCACTTCTCACAATGTCATGCAAACTATTAAATGTATCCGGTGTGACCGATAACTCACCACATGAATCTGTCTTTGAATTATTTGAAAGTTAACTGTATGAGCAATTAGCGGTTGGGGGTACCATCATAGTGATTAGGTGTCTTGACTGCCATGTTTTATTGTCTCACTGGTTTGTGTTATCATACAAGTACAAACGTTTAGGTGTTTATGGGGTAATAAATTAAAACTTCCCATATGGTGCTATCCACTGGCCTTTGCTCCTTATAAGCCTTCCTGTTACAGTGCTCTCTCAGAAATCATTGTGTTAGCTCACAAACGGTATCTAATTTGTCCAAAGCTTCAAAACTAAATCAGCACCAAGATTTCCAAGATGAATTCAATACGAAATTATTTCAAGAGTAAAGACGGAAACCAGACCATCGAAGGTAAGCTATGCTTCATCACAGCTAGTACTTTGGCACTGCTTAAATGTCATCCTGGTGATGGCGAATCTACCTGCTTTATCTATGCCATCTTTCGCACAAATTTCTTACAGGAAGTGATCCGAATAATTTGCATTATCACGAAAAGTAAATTCTGTATTGTGAACGAAAAACTCACAAATTCAGGCTTAGGTATATGTGTACTATAGCTCACCATTGTGATTTTTAATAGTGGGACTGACATGGTAAAACACATGCAGCTGGCTACTATCATTAACTAACTAACTAACTTATTGTCTCCAAATCGGATTCACTTATTCACCTAAGACCAGAATGCAAGTCACTCTCTCTGCCCAATTATTTCACTTATAACAAACTTCTGTGTATGTATTTTGCTTCTAATATAGATATTAAGTACTGTTACTAATGGTGATATATTACATATCTTTCCAGATATCACACCGACAAAGATAAATCACGGGGAGTTGTTTGCCAATGCACACAGAGATGAGATACAATCTTCCACTTTGTCAGAAGGTCCATGTACTATTAATGAAGAAACAACGGACTGTGATCAGGTATATTTCATTTGTCTTATCATTTATCGAAGAACGATTGGTATGCAAGAAGAACTTGAAGCATAAAATGTAAAAAATTAAACACTCAGCGGTTGTGTAAATAGTTCTCTTTTCTTGAGATTTCTTGGTTTATAATTCGGCTGTATAGACACGAGATGATGTGAAATAAATATTCAGGTGACGAAATCCGTTTTTAAAGACGCTCAAGTATTTCATGGACTAAAGATTTAATAATATTTTTTTATAGATTCTTGACGGACAGAGATACCTTGGTTTTGAATTTATAACTCGAATCCATACGGGCTAATTTTATGGTCGATAAACACTCTTTATCATTTTGTAGCATAGAATATTGCTGGCGCATTGTCACAGTACTTTGAACATCAAACAGGGACCTTCGCGAAAGCTTGGCTATAGACTATTGCCGAACATTGTTTGCCAAAGAGTATGTTTGCTGAATATTTTGATAGGCCATTGCTCTGTCCGATTATGTCTGAAGTTTGACATGCCCTGAACATTATGTGTTCGTTTAAATGGGTACTGTACACTAAATCCAGCCATTTATGGGACCATCTCCTTTTATAATCAATAGAATATATGCAGAATATTAATGCATTTGAGCCATGGATTAGTGCAAAATATACTCGTATGCTCTACGAACGATGCAAACAACATGATCATTACAATGAAAATGAATTTCTGACTCCAGTCATTTATTCATTTTCATTATAATTACCATGTTTTTTGCATCGTTCATAGAGCACCTACTTGTATTGTGCACTAATTCGTGGCTCAAATTCATTTATTTGTTGCATATATTTTGTTGAGTATAAAAGGAGATGGTCCCATAATTGGTCGGATTTAGTGTACGGTACCCCTTTAAGTGACTGTGATTGATAAAAAATTGTTATGTAACGATGCAAGAGATGACATTGAGTTAATTTATAAAACTTTCGAGGTATCCATCGCATAATTTTCTGTTAAATGTCCACCTGACATGAGTTTAGAGAATCTTTTGAATTTACTGTTTCATTCCAAATGTTCAATCAATCTAAAATTTAAGTCCTAGTACTCATGGGAATCTATAATATTGGATTACAAATGTTATCTGAATTCACAATATACCAGTACGTGCAATTTAATACTTGATAGAGCGGCTGAGAGTAGCTAGTTTAAATATCAAATCATTCTTACAGGTGGAAGACAATTGTTTGTGTCTGCAATGTCACGGGGAGAGAACTGAACCATTTCAACCAAAAGACAAAGAGACCCTCATCTCAACGACACGTACCACCGGAACAGGAAAGCAAAGAAGATCCAGAACCTTTCTTGAAAAATGGTATCACGATCATCAGTGGCTCGAGCTCTGTGCATCTCGGAAATCAGTTTTCTGCTTCTTGTGTTCCTATATTACAAAGAAAGGTATGCACACACTCACTACAAAACAGGAAAATGCTTTTACATAGGATGGTTTCCAGAATTGGAAAAAAAGCAAAAGAAAAGTTTGCTGAACACGAAGCTAGTCAGGGTCACCGTGAGTGTGGTCTGAAATACAATAACATTGGGAAGCTATTAGTGGCTACACAGTTCGATACACAACTGGCAGAAAATCAAAAGATGCGACGATCTATGCTGTTGGCTCAGATATCATCACTTCGTTTCCTCTTGCGACAAGGATTAGCCATTCGGGGGCACAATGAGGAGAATGGAAACTTCCACCAATTGATGAAATTACGATGCACGATAATCCAGGAATGTTAGCATGGATGAAAGAAAAAAAGGATGCCTCCCCACAGATAACAAACGAACTCATCACTATCATGGGACACGACATTCTCAGATGGTTATCAAACATCAGAAATGCCGTTTATTTCAGCATCATGGCTGATGAGACTTGGGATATGAGCAATAAGGAGCAAATGGTAGTATGCGTTCGGTGGGTGGACAAGGACTATTCAATAAATAAGGATCTGCTGGGGCTGGTCGAAATCTCGTCAACAGCTGACAATATCGTGCATCATATACGGGATGTCATGTGTGGTGTATGTCGGTCCGTTTCAGGAATGACTTTTAGATTCCGCGTTGTGGCATTTGTGTGTTCTGTTTTGTACTTCCGGTTAAATAAAATCGATATTTGGAACAACGTGTATTGATTATGTGTGTTGCATGATATGGCAGCCCGATTCAATTAAACAAACATCAAAGTGGCGACGATGATGAGATATACAAACTCACAATAAAAAAAAAATCCAAGGAAACAAGTCCAAGTTCCCTACAAATTGTATTTGTAAACCTACACCCTCGAAATTAGGAAACACAATATTCGAACTTTTGCATCATGGCAAATGCTATGATTGGCCACATAGGACCATATCAAGAGGGAGGTGACTTTGAATCATATGCAGAACGTGTCGAAATGTACTTTACGGCGAATGACATTGAAGATGACCGTCAAGTGCCGGGCTTTTTGTCAATGATTGGTGGTCCGACATTCATTCTCATAAAAACGTTGATAAGCCCCGATAGGCCACAAGATAAGACATTGCGGCAACTAATTACTACACTGAAGGCACACTACAAGTCTAAGCCAATTATTATTGCTGAAATATTTCGGTTCCACAAAAGAATACAGGTCCCCGGAGAATCGGTTTCCAAATACATGACCGATTTACGTGTGTTAGCGAAAGACTGTAATTTCGGAGATACGCTAAATGAACGCTTACGTGATCAACTAGTTGTCAGGATGCTGAATTCAACAGTCCAGCGCAGACTTCTTGCAGAAGCTGATTTGACGCTTGATCGCTCGTTAACGATTGCAACCGCGATGGAATTGGCCACGAAAGATAGTGCTGAACATACACAGGTCCCAAATGCGCATCAGAATTCATCGAAAGAGATCTACAAATTTTCGAAATACAACAACCAAGCGAAACAGCAGCATGCGTAACCATTCATGAAATGCTACTGCTACAGGTGTGGATCGTGTTCGCATCTACCGGACAAATGTATACACAAGAAATCCATCTGTACCGGATGTCGAAAATCGGGCATCTAGTTTCGGTATGTGGGGCTGCGAATAAATCTACAGGGGCACCGAACCAACCAAAACAACGCCGTCGAAATGATACCTACAAGAATTTTTCGCGGAACAAGCAAGTTTACAACATGGATGTCGAGGATGATTTATCGGAATCATTCGCAAATTTATTCGCATTAGACACAAAATCTGATATGTGGATTGATGCAGAATTGTACGACATACCGATCAAAATGGAGCTTGACACTGGATCGAATCTGTCCGTCATATCAGATGAAACCTACAATGAACACTTTCAAGATATGTAACGATCAGACTAACATTCTGAAGTTATACGTTGTCGAAGGTGGAGGAAGACCGCTATTCGGACACGAGTGGTTACATGCGATTAAATTAGACTGGTCGAGACTGTGTGCACTAGACGATACAAATGTCAGCGAATCAGTACAAGTTGAAAACCTGCTCAAACAACATACCAGGGTATTTTCTCTCGGTACGATGAAAGGCATCACAGGGAAATTTTCCGTCAAGGAGGACGCGACTCCGAAATTCATGAAAGCGCGACCAATACCATATGCGATGCAAGACCGCATAAATGCCGAACTGTTGCGAATGGAAAATCTTGGTGTTATTCCGAAGGTCAAACATAGCGATTGGGCTACACCATTTGTTCCAGTCGTGAAAGCAGATTCGTCAATCAGAATCTGTGGCGATTTTCGCGCTACAGTGAATCCGGTCTTGAACGTAGACCAGTATCCTCTACACCAAGTTGAAGATATGTTCGCAAAGCTTGCCGGAGGGCAGCAGTTTACGAAGATTGACCTTGCGCATGCATATCAACAGATGGAAGTTCATGAAAACTCTCGGAAATACTTAACGATAAACACTCCTCTGGGTTTATACCAATATACCAGAGTAGCTTACGGTATTTCGGGCGCACCGAGTTTGTTCCAAGCGGCGATGGACCAAATCTTAAGCGGAATTCCGAAGGTATTGTGTCATATCAATGACATTCTGTTAACTGGATCGAATGATGTTGAACATTTGCAAAATTTGAAAGCGGTGTTACAGAAACTGGATGAATACGACATTCGATTGAAGAGCAAGAAATGCGATTTCTTTGCCGACTCTGTAAACTACCTTGGTCATGTTCTAGACAAGGACGGTTTACACAAATCTCCAGATAAAGTCGAAGCAATTCTAAGCATGCCGGAACCAAAGAATGTATCCGAACTGAGATATTATTTAGGATTACTAAACTACTACGCTAAGTTTGTATCGGACATTTCATCCCAGATTCACCCGTTGAATGAACAGTTACAGAGCAAAACGCGTTAGAGATGGACACCCTTCTCGTGTTCTCCCCACATCCAGCCTGCGGCTGTCGGCGATGGCCTATGACCATCGAATATGGCCCTCCGATACAGACTTCATTCCTACGCCCCTGACACATAGTCCGTATACATGGCTTTATTTGTTGAAATGAAAAGTTTGATTCTGGGAACAATAATTGAAACAAACTTTGCTTCCAACTGTTTAACCAGAATTATAATCTACGAATTCTAAGTTGAAAAGGGGGCATAACGCATAACTCCGTCAGCAATTCGAAACTGATTGGGACTTTCTCATAAATATGAAGGCCACATACCAAGTTTAATCAAATTCTGTCGAATAATACACAAGTTAACATCCGCACAACAAATTAATCGGCAATTATCAGTCTAAAAATGGACATAACTCCGTCAGAAATAGTCGGACCAATGCAAATTCGAACTTGTATTTGCATGTGATTAATCAATAAATAAATTTGAAATACACCCTATTAAATTTCTTCGAGGCATCAATGTCTTCCTGAAGAAATTGCACCAATAAACAACGGGTTCCATTCTGTGGGGGTAATTTTCAGCGCATTCGCAAACAATCAGGTGCTAGTGTATGGCAAATTGCAAATCACAAAATATTTTTGTCGTGCGTATTGATGCTGTCTCCATCGAGACAGAAACAACTTTCTAGCGCAGAAATCGACACATACTGTGTTTTTCCAGACAAAAGGCAACTAAACGATATAAATACGACTGGCCAACTGCATTTATAGAATGAAATAACTTGTGCCCCATATCTCATGGTAGTTATTCGATACAATATGTAAAAGGGATTAGGGCACAAGGTTTGCAACTTATGAACCCCTCTCCCGATGCCACATCTCCAATCGGCACACCTAAAATCTAAATAAGAAGGGTGGTAATTGTTATTTTTGGTTATAGCTAGTTTGCCTGCCTCTCAAATGACATTTCATCAATTATATGGCCAGCATCTTGCCTCCATATGACAGGTGGTCATAAACTAATGTATGCCTCAAGTCAACATCAATAATATTGTTTTTGTTGCAATAATTGTTATTGTGATGACACACGTATAAGGAAGATATTCATGCTTTTGGAGTCCTATAAATTGTTTTCTTTCATTCCTGGAGATTTGGGTCCCCTGGGTTGACTCAGGCGTGATATTATGGCCCACCGTATTGTTAAACAGCCAGGCATACTACATCCTAAAGATGCAAGTTGTTTTAATTGGAACACAGATACATTTGAAGGATTGGCTCTTTAGTATGGGGGTTATCGTCCGAAGAAAGGGAACATAATTTCGCCATTTCTCCATATGGGTGGAAGCGACCGCAAAAGTGTATAATATCCTCGAAATGTTCTCTATATTAAATATTCATTTAAATATATATATATATGTTAGCTTCACAAAAAATTATACATTTGGCAATATTTTCTCACTATAATTTGCATCAAACTGACTTGGTGCCCCTTCTGAAAAACGGCGGCTATGTTGGACGCCATCTTGTCTGGTGTCTACACGGCCACTTTGTCCGTGTTAACAATTCTTAAAAGTTTAGGGACATAATAATGAAGAATATTAGTGGGGTAAAGTTAAATCATGGGGGTGCACGGGTACCATATTAGCTACCGGACTATGAGGGCATATTCGAAATAGAGGATCTACAATGAGTCCCCAGTTTGTAGCGGAATTTACAAAACGAGTTCAGTAAATTAGGTCTGGACCGAGCCTTTGGTGAGGTCCGGGTCTAATTTACTGGACGAGTTGTAGATTCTATTTATTATATGATCCAAACCCTCGGGAAAACATACTTAAATCAACAAACGGGACGCGAAACTAACATCGACTTGTATAAGACATGCGATGACGTTTCTCGTAAGACTCTTTGGCATGTTTAATGGCGTATATTTAAAGGTACTCAATCCGATAAAACTCCTCTCAATTACTATTTCAATGGCTTCGGGGGTCAAAAATATTTGATTCGATTCGAGGAAGTCACCCATCAAAGCTCAGATTTGTTAGATATCAATTTTAGAAATCTATTATTTTTCATTATCGGGAATACTATCTGGCCCAGAACTCAGTCAAAATTGCGTTAAAATTACCACTTGATTTTAGAGTTATCCATCCTTGTCTGTTTTAATAGATTTGGAGTACACATCCAGAGCAGATTACGGCAGTTATTAGTACTCATCTCGAGAACATAACAAATTTCAAAAATCAATATCTAATAACTCTGAGCTTTGTTTGATGGGTTCCTCGACTCGAATCAAATATTTTTTACCCCCAAAGCCAAAGAAATAGTAATATAGGACCCTCTGATCTGATTGTTGTTGTTGGAATCTGTTGAGATGGGGACCCTCTTTACGGATTGAGTACCTTTAATGACATAACTTTTCAACCTTTTCATTCATTACAGTTTGTTGGAAAACATATTGGAAGCCCTAGTATTTTCAGTTGAGAAGTAGCGTACGGAATGTAAACAGACGACAAACGGGAAGTCAAATGTCACCTGGCAATTTTTCCTTGCTATTAAACGAAGTTTAATATCACAATTTATAGAATGGGTTTATTGAATGGGATAAGGGTATAGGATCATGTAATAAATTGTATTCTCACACGAGAAACATTATGTCAATAGTGAAGCATATTTGTTTAATTATTTATTTATTTATATTTTTACTCGCTTTCTTGATGGAGACACCCTGCGCATTTACCTAAGTGACAGAAATTTGAACTTTTAACAGAATCGCTCTTTATTATATTAACATATCAAGATAAGTTTGAAAATGAGTGCTCTTTATTGCTACACACAATATACAGTCTTTTTGATTGTCATCTCCTCTACCGATGCATAATATGTATCGGTATGTTGGGTGTATTTATCGACATATTCTGATCACAGGAACGCGATAAAGCAAACACAAAGTCCGATATGATTTTAAAATACATGTACCGATATTACACTTTGTGCCCCCCCCCCCCTCAATTGGAGGGCATGCCTCTCTCAGCTCTAGCGCCTCTGTAAATCACCATATCTAATTTTATTCACAACAAAGACCAATACAATCTCTACAAGCGGTGTCTTTACCGATAACACCTCTGCCAAAGTACCATTTAAATTGGTGTCTGCCATCTCTGTGGAACGTGTCATTCACATGCCAATGCAATAGGAGATATAATGCTTCGGTATACGTAGACAAAATAGTCCCACGCAAATTTGAAAATTATTTGGGAAGCTCATTATTTATGGACCGGGTTGAATACGATTATGTTATTATATGATCAGTCTGTGTTGTCGCAACTTGTCGGCGACAAAACATTTAAAGATGGATTATCTCTTTAAATAACAAATTTGAAATAGTTGCGTGGGTATAAAATAATAAATATGAACTGAAGACCCCTGCCCGGAAAGGCTTCTATCAATTAATATTGATTTTATTTCGAATATTGTATTGGGTCCGTTTATTTGTCTATTTTTAGAACAGACCATTCGGGTGATACCATATAGCGATATAGAGCATTAGGCTGTTCCTATGACGATGTACCGAACGTCAAATGTCGCAGAATGATTGGGTGTATTCTTTTATTCCACAGTTATAAGCGATAATGAGTATAATTAACGTTTATTTGTGACAAAATTACACAATAAAATTTCTGGTCTCGTTAACAGTAACCACTATTGTTCGTTAGTTAAACAACCACACCTTTTTAGACCAGAAAATATTCGAAATAAAATTAATATTAATCGTTATAGAAGCATTTCCGGACAGGAGTCTTCGATTCAGATCTAATATTTTATACCCCGGTAACTATATAATACATGTTTACAAAAAGATAATCCATCTTTAATACGTATTTTCTCCAATTTACAAGAATCTTGTAAGTTCTGGTACATTTTATGGACAGCGTCGATAACATGAGAAAGGTTAGCGACGCTGTGAGAGACTACTCAAAGACTACGAATCTCTTTAAGTCCACCAAAGTGACCAAACGTATCACAGATAAATGCATGTGGATGGGATAGGTTACTGGAAAAATAAATCAATCCGTCATAACCACCCCATTAGAATACTGCAGTGTACATTCAGTTTTCGATTAATAAAAATTTGACTCACAACCTGTCAGTCGACACAAGAGAAACTACCCAATTAACCGAAATTTATTTAGAGTTATTCCTCATTGCTGGTACATGCCACCAATATTGATTCGTTGGCAGTTCAACTCGCGACGGTGGTGTTTTCTTCATTAGCATGTCCCAGTAGCTCTGGGCCCAGTACCATGAAAGCAACTCATGACATAGTTGGGTTAAGACGGTCTTCAGTTCAAACTTGTGTTCAAGGAAAAACTTGTACACTTGCCAATTGGCCACCAAACGCCACTTGAACTATTTCTCTTCAAAGCATACTAAGTGGTGCTATATTTCATCTACATGTATATTCGTTCCTGACTGTATACATGGAGAACGGCATGTTTCCTTCGAAATGCCAATGTAGTAAAATGGTTCGTAAGAAAATAGAGATTGACTACTGCTCAGAATGGCGACAATCTACAGCAGATAGACTGATAGAGCTGAACTTTCATTACTACGCGATTGCCATCATCAACCTGACCGACATTGGGACGTGTGTGACTTGTGCAGGACAAATCGCTCATATGCTGGTGCACTCAAACATCTTATCTAGGAAGACTGTTGAACAAGTCAACTTATCCAACTATTGTTCAAGTATTGTTCGCACTATTATGATCACGAATTTGAACACGCGCTTTCGACATGCAGAGCTGACGTTATGATCCATATGCGGGATGTCTACTGGACTATGACCATCGATATATTTCTCTCATCTCTATCCCTACAAGAACTGATGACTTTAATTCTCAGAGGACGTCCGTCAGTGCCATTCTCTGGATCTGCAGAGAATCTGGACAATGTTATCCTTGATTCAACAATATTTCTGTTGCATGTTTGTAAGAATATCGGGAACAACACGGCAACATGACGACTCGCATAGTCTGCAACCAACTGACATTTGTTATGAAAGTGTTTTAGAACCGATTGTTCTATCTGATCATGTTCTACTTCACCCACTTGACTATGTCCATATACTATACTCTTCTATAGTTCTTTGCAACCATCATTAGTGTAAACATAGTTTTATTTCAAAATCCAAACAAATAACATAATATACAGATGACACATATATATGCAAATAGAAGAGTTATAGTTTTTGCAGCCATCATTACATTTTTACAACCACACACTCTATCTTTCAATCTCTCTTTCCCTATACTTCTCCACCTCCAACGCCCATGCCATCATCAAATATGTATATGTTTAACTGTGTATGTAAATATAACTATCCCATGCGGAGGCATTACAGGTACGGGTGGCGTTGGCGGTGTGTGTGCTGTTAAAATATTCAGCTCCGTCAAAAACCGCCATAAATAGAAAGAATAGTAAAATATAGACAGATTTTGTTCTTATACCAATCAGAAATATGGCATAAACAGTATGTTATTGTCAAATGTTTTTCCTTTGTTATGTAAACAAAAGCAAAAAACGTTACATAACCTGGCTTTTGTTTAGATCCGGATATGGTAAACATAAAGGGCGTTATTTGTTACTGTTTTCCTGATATGGAAACAATAACGAGCGTTTATATCATTTGTGTGTGATTAACCAATAGAATTGCGCTGTGTTATGTAAACAGCAGCAACACTTCTGTAACACGAGCAGGTTGTTGTTTATATACACCATCGTACGTCTTGACGACAATATACTATTTACGCGCTAATTATGTTTGGCATATGAACAACACTATATATATTTTAATATTCCTTCTGTTTATGGCGATTTGAACAAATATGAATATTTCTGCAACGAACGCCGTCCGTGCCTTTAAAGATTATATACCACCAATTAACCTAATGTTATTTAGAGTTATTCCCCATTGCTGGTACATGCCATCATAATTGATTCGTCAGCCGCTAGCTCAACTCGCGACGACGGTGTTTTCTTCGTCAGAATGTCCCAGTAGCACAGGAACCAGTTTCATGAAAGCAACTTATGACATAGTTGGGTATAAGATGGTCTTAAGTTCAAACTTCAGTGGTAAGTGCGTTTCACGAACAAGGTCCTAACTCAAGATGGTCTTAACTTTGGTCTTATAATATCTTTAAGACTGGGTCTTACGATAATCTTCATGTATATTACTATATATAAATAAATTTGACTGAATAACACGGAGGGAGGTTTAAAAAATGGTGCTATTTAACAACCAACTGACACGCTGACAGGGACGTGGCAGTGTTTGCGCGATTGGCGGGGTGTCCACTTGTAACTGTAAACCGCCAAGACCGGACTAAACGTTTCCAACTGCTGTAAAAAAATATTTCCACAGACTTGGTCATCATTTGTTTCAAATGGACACGTCTCATTCGAGCTTAGACATTTTGTCTATACGTAATTTGGAAGGGGTATAAGATAGGTGGACAAGTACACGTAATATTGACATACCGACTTCATATGCTCTAAAAAATGCACGGTCACAGCCATTTTCCAGCTTTTCTCAAATTTTCGCACAGAAAGATACAGAGGTTCTTTAAATATACCATATCAGGAATATAGACTATAGCTGATGTGCCCGACCTCGTCCGGGTTATTTAGGGATTTCTTTGTGATCGCTTCCGTCTGGGGAGAATATACAGCGACTGGACAAACTATTGTTCGATCGGTCCAGAAACATACCTATATGAGCGTGTATGAGCGAGGTCAAGGCCAAGAACACAGTCGCACGTGATATTGGAACTGCCCATATTGTTCCCGGGATCAAAGTAGGCCTACATACCAAATTTGAGTCGGATCGGTCGAGGTCCAGAAACATGCCTATATGAGCGTATATGAGCGAGGTCAAGGACACGGTCGCACGTGAAATTGGACCAGCCCACATTGTTCCCGCGATCAAAGTAGGCCTACATACCAAATTTGAGCCGGATCGGTCGAGCAGTTTTCGAGTTTATAACACATACACACATAGATATCTTTATTACCTCCAATTAAAGGAGAGATCGATATACATATAGTTGGATTAAAGTGGGCTCCCCTGGTCAGTGTGGTTGGCCATTAAGTATGGAGAGGTGTTGGAAACCACCAGAGTGAAGCATATATGCATTTGAATGGTCACTACAGATTTTGTTGCAGGAAAATCTTATTTATCCAACAGATATGAAAGTTGGTCGTTACAACATGCGTGGGTGTTGAGAAGATAATTACAATGGACGTGACACGGGTTGCTGTACGCCATTCCTGATCATTGTGCCCAGAACGTATATGAACTTAGACATGGTGTTGTTTGTTTTGGGACCCAAACACCGTGTTCGAAGTTTGTATGTCTTCAATGCGTCTTTCTGTGACATATAATTCCCACAGAAACTACTAGAAAGGTATAGTTCAAGTATTGATCGACCTATTTCGATACCGGGGGAAATTCGAAAGCGACAAGGGTGATCGCTCTTATGCTTGTAATTTTGTTATCGCATTATGTGTGGATGCTATGTCATATTTTGATAATAATAACATATATGTACCCCCGTATATATGGGCAGACTAATAATACACAACAAGCCCAGGTATATTATAATAATCCACGCACGCGAATCTGATACCATTCATATACATTTATTACATTTGCATCACATTGTTTTAACTTTGAAACACAATACACATATCACACGTATAGACCATGGCTCGCTGGTACACCACATATCCACATATCCATCAGACAAAATCTAACCGCGAGGTGTGCCAGTTTTTCTTGGACACGCGCCCTCTTTGTGTTCTAATTCGCTTGTAGAACATACAGTATTTATGGAATACATGCAACTACAAAGAATGCATAATCTCATATTTACACTTTAATGGACACATTCGGAAGTTTAGCGATATATATCGTTCGCAGACGATAAGATATATATAACATATCAGAAGACATATTAATGAAATAACGAATATTATATTATATAGTGTTACAATTCTTAGAAGCATCTCTAAATCATAATGGGTTGGGTTTGTGGGGGGGGGGGGGGGGGGCGGCGTTACAACGTATTTTCCCCAAAATCGGACTTGTCCTTGTCCATGACTTTGTCACTGCATGCTATATTATATTTTGTATAATTATATGGCATTTTCCCCAAGGGCCTGTGGTATGAGACACTGATGCTCCATTATCGTGTTTATACAGACGCAGTTGCCGAATTTTTTCGGTTTGTAAAGGGTGCTCATCGTGCAATTCAATTCAATTCAATTCATTTATTTCTCACTCCCTTAATAAAGGTATGGAGATAATTATATGTGTACAATATTTATAAAGGGCATCAGATGTAACGCAAATGTCGCATGTAGTTATATAACAGCAAATTACCTAAACTGGGGAAGGCACAGGGGAATAATTTCACAAAATTGGACTTTTAATTGACAATCATTGCAGATGGGTTGTCTAGTGTTACAAATTTCATAGTCCCATATTCACATAATCACATATCGGATCTCCTATATAATGTAATAACAAGCTATCAACGGAAGAGCAAACGCTGCTTCCATGCCGATATATCCAGTTGCTATTCACAATTTACGTAACCTGTTCATCTTTCATATCTGTGCCACGGAATACCTTTGAGAATCTATTTTTCTTTGGAAAATTTATTGCAGTGAGTGTTACATACCTGAGTAAGGCTACGTTATGTTCACACGTCGATGACTAAATGTTGCAAAATATTGAGAGTTAAGCTTCGGAGTTCATATGTTTTGATGAGAACGTGGCCCCCATATTCATTGCAGACATGTTTGTGAGATGTCTGATCACTGGGTGTGGGTCACCACCTTTTTGAAGGAATTTTGTGTGTGTATATAATAATAATAATCTTTGCCATAACTACATGCAGGGCACACATATATATATTCAAATGTATGCGGCACGGGCTCAGCACTGTCCTTAACGTTTGTGGAAATTCAATGTGAGTCATCCGTGAGTACTTGCTTTGAGGGCTGATTGAATGTCTACGCTAAAGAGTCGTTTTAAGCATACCAATGCTAATACATAAATTAAGAAATGACCATTAAATAAATGAACAAAGGTTACACAAACAAATTTTAATAATTTGAAGACATAGTTGTTTCAACGGAATTCTGAGGTAGTACATTCATGAAACCAATATATTTTATATTATAATTTATATATATGCCCAATACTATGATCTTGAGGACGTTACAATTTCTGACTGGTTTTCTTTGTATATCTTTGCCGTACATATTTAACGACACGTGCAATGTCATATATAAGGAAGACGGACACCTTCTCAGAAATTTCAATCAACCATGGCTATAAGTAATGGAAACGGGCCCACTCGCCCCAGGGCCAGCTCGCCCCAGTCGACCTGGGTCAGCTCGCCCCGAGCCAGCTCGCCCCGGGCCAGCTCGCCCCAAGGGATAATGTCTTATTTAAGTTGTCGTTTTGGGGTCGTTTTGCTTGCTTTCTCTGGCTTACAGTCAAGTGATACCATAAGTAATGACAACCTTCAGCAATACTGCGTTGCAATTCGGGATGCACCCTGTTGTATGGGGTTTCATTGACAAACATTGGAATGTCCAACTACACCCCCAACTCCCTTAAACAAGTTTAAGGTAATTCTTTTTGCACCCCACCCCATCGGCTGTGAGTTTTCCCAACTTGGTAAACTATTTTTAATAGATTAGTACATATAGGGGAGCAACACAATCCACTGGACCCCCTGTGTGAGAAACTTTTAAAGGTACTCAATCCGATAAAACTCCTCCCAATTACTATTTCAATGGCTTCGGGGGTCAAAAATATTTAATTCGAGTCGAGGAAGTCTCCCATCAAAGCTCAGATTTGTTAGATATCGATTTTAGAAATCTATTATTTTTCATTATCGGGAATATTTTCTGGCCCAGAACCAGCGTTATTATTACCACTTGATTTTAGAGTTATCCATCCTTGTCTGTTTGAATAGAGTTTTGGTGTACACATCTCGAGCAGGATACGAAATTGACGGCAATTAGTAGTACTCATCTCGAGAATATAACAAATTTCAAAAATCAATATCTAATAACTCTGAGCTTTGTTTGATGGGTTCCTCGACTCGAATCAAATATTTTATACCCCCAAAGCCAAAGAAATAGTAATATAGGACCTTCTGATCGGATTGTTGTTGTTGGAATCTGTTGAGATGGGGACCCTCTGTTCGGATTGAGTACCTTTAAATCTGAACATGAATTTGCAAAATCCTAGAATTTAAATTGACGTCAAGCTTTCCAAGTGTTGGAAAGTTCGAACCTGACCCCTAAGGTTGGAATTGAAAAATTAATGAAAATAAGTTATATACCACCAATGTTGTATTCTCTTTTTATTCAGCCATTAGCGGAAACCATGATAATGCAACAAATGGTCAATCTATAAAAGAGTTGGATCTCGGGAACCCTGGGGGGAGATTATAACGGAGTTAGTTTAAAAAACATTTGATTTAAAAAAAAAAAAAATAGGCTCACTGTGGGCCAATTTCGGCACCCAATGTACGCTCTTTATATGTGTTTTCACTGTGGCCCGCGCCATCCAACTGAATAACTGGTATAAATCCACTATGGGCTTATCACAGAACCAAAGAAGTCCAATATAAATATTTAGGTCCAATATGAACTTATTTGCACGAGGATATATTGATGTAGCAAAACAAATATTATCTATATATATAAGTGTGTGTCCGGATTTTTTCCCCAGACTGCTGGTCCGATTTCAACAAAAAAATAATTTTCTCAAAATTTTGATCTAAAAGATTAAATTAAATTTTTTTTTTTTTAAATAAAGCTCACTATGGGACTATTTCAGAATGAAATGTCCAATATGAACCCACGTAATTAAAGTGTATTATAATTATAAGTGAACTATTCTTCGGTCTTCAATATGGTGACTCTAAAGTCATCTGACCTGGTGTCTTAATTGTTACTTGATGAATTAAGTCGACATGTCCGCACGGACACCGTTTGATGGACGGGCTTACTTGAGTAAAACTAACGAATTCAAATGAGTCTTCCAAACTTAAATTGTATTGTGTATATATCCCACCAGTTAAGTTTTGTATATATCATATTGTCTCCATATTTGGAGGAATACACACACACACGCACACACACACCCTAACGCACACCCCCTCACACAGACACACACACACAGCTCTCTCTCTCTCTCTCTCTCTCTCTCACACACACACACACACCCTCACACACACCCCCTCACACACACCCCCCCCACACACACACTCTCTCTCTCTCTTTCTTTCTCTCTCTTCATATATGTGTTTTCACTGTGGCCCGCGCCATCCAACGGAATAATATGAACCAATGTCAATATTTAGGTCCAATGTGAAACTATCTGCACGAGGATATAATGAAGTAGCATAATAAATATGATCTCTAGGGGTGAAGGAGAAGATCACTCGATCTTTTCGACCATTCCGGGCGCTTCGCGCCCGTCTACTCTCTTGAATATATGATCTCTATATATAATAGAATAGGATCTGTTTATCATGTGCGCGAAGTAGGCCCCTTTGTAACACTTACCTTCAAGTCAACACTAACGACAAAGTGAATCTTCTCCAGATATTAAAAAAAACACAATATCGTGACGAACACCCTAACTGGAAACATGTATTTCACAACCTGCCTATTAGCCACGTTCAGACACACGTACGTGTAACTTATAATGTATGTTGTTGTGGCATTTCTATGGAGATACGTATGGATCGAGGGAAACGTCACGCGATGTTATGGCGCCAATCTGCAACACGCTTTAGATATAGGCCCAACGTTTACCAAAACATGTGCATAATAGCCGGGCTGCGAAGTCAAGCTGCATATCCTCAGTGCGACCACAGATATGCCTAAATTGGCTTCAATCAAAATAAGATCACATTCTCCCACTGCCGATATGCCACAGTGTTAACTGTAACTCCCGACGGCGATGAGTTAAGCCTATTTGAACTTCAAATGGTAATTTTCCATAAGAACATCATCCGAAACACCGGCCGGTGACAACAAACGCGACATTTTCCGGTATTTTTTCAAACGATTTTCCACAACCACCCCATTTACTGCACAAAAATCAGCAACAAAAACATACCCACACGTGCACCCCTTTCAGAAATTCGGGACCCCACCAGACTCCTCCTGACTATCTACACAAAAATGATCGCCACAATTACGTGGGCTATGTTTTTCTGTTCCGGCTCAGGGAATTTTCCTTCAAAGATAATCAACAAATCAGCAGTCAGAATTTTTTTATGCTGACTCGAATTTCCCTGCACAAATTCAAGAAGCTTAAAGACACGGTTGGCCTTGGCGGTGGATATCCTGTGAAAATATCTCCACCCGTCAAAAACCGCCACGAACAGAAAGAACATAAAAATGTAGATAGACTTTGTCCGTATACAAATAAGAAATATCGCATAAACAGTATGTTATGGTCATATGTTTGACCATTGTTATGTAAACAAAAGCATAAAAAGTTACTTTTCTGGTGTTTTTTTTATATTATGATGGTAAACATAAAGAGCGTTCTTTGTTGGTGAATACCTGATATGGAACTAATAAAGAGCGTTTATGCCATTTGTGTGTGATTAGCCAGTAGCATTGTGCTGTCTTCTGTAACACAACCAGGCTCTTGCTTAGGTAAAATATAGTAGGTATTTATGATAACATGCTGTTTACGCGATGGTCATGGTATATATGAACGGAACTTTATGCGTTTTAATGTTTTTCTGTTTACGGTGTTTGGAACAAATATGAATATTTTCGACAATTAAGGCCGCACGTGCCTTTAACACTCTATAATTAGTTGCTTGTAACCTGAATAGCTATAGCGTTGGTGGCTCATTCGGTTATTCGAAGATTGGATTATTCCTCTTTGATACAAGTTTCGTATGCTACACGTTGGACAGAAAACTTCTAAACGGAATGGCCGTGTGAGCGAAGTGGTCACGTGAGTCGAGTGACTTTGGTTGGCAATGGCAACACACATTACAAGTTACACATAAGTGCATGTGGCGGAAACTGGCTGTTATCTAAGTATAAAAAAAACTCCGTTTAAGGACGAAGAATTTATTGTTTTCCAATTACTACAAACCCGAGGTCAAAATAAAGTTATGAATATATTAGGGTAAAAGACCACATATATAGTTTAAAGTTTGTAATAAAATGTTATAGGTATAATTTGTACCGAATGGTTTCTTATAAATTTGTCATTGAAGCGTGTGTGCGTGCAGTGATGTTAACATTATAATTACAAATATGTTGCTGTTATTGTAACAGTTTGTTGCACACAGAGGCCTGGAAACCGGATCCTATACTAATGAACTGTTATACATGTATATCCCGAAACGAATGATGGGAATTGCTTTGAGTCGATGATATTCTCTTTTAGATTACTCATGCAATTCTAATCTGATTTGGTAAATCTTGTTTTGTTATTATAATCATAATTATTATAAAGTTTCAACTTTATTGTTTTATGTGTAAATAATTTAATCTGCTCAAATACAAAGCATTCGGCACAAAGGTCTTCCTCGATTTATACGACAGATTAGACGAATATGCTTTCACAATTGTCGACATTGACCATGTCCTCATGCAGAGGAGACCCAAATATCCCACAACGTCGTAACCAACTATTACGATGCATTGTTTATAGCTATATTTTAGATACTAAACGATTGTCACGCAACTTTAATAACTATACCCACGACATGGCATTATATCTATATTCATGTAGGAGAGGACCACGTGACCGGTGCTCACAAATCACCAATCACAAACCATCAGTCATCAACAAATTCTTAGAACGTGTACATTCTATATATTATATTAGTCCTGCAATCTCGGTTGTAGGTATTTATTGTTGGGATGGGGGGGGGGGGGGGGCTGCATTAATTGTTATACACAAGAAATTAAAAGTTCTAATACGAGTGGACATAATATCAAGCTACAAATGAAAACAGCTAATAAGAACTTCGGAAAATACTTCTACGCACAACGCGTTGTGGTTCATTGGAACAAACTTCCCGAACACGTTGTCAATGCCACTTCACTGACAAAGTTTAAAAGACAGCTTGACTGTCAATTATACAGTCTAAAGTACCTATATGATGACTGATTTATTGTGACATTATATATAGTCATTTTTTGTATATCGGAACCAAAAGTCGAATGACTTGTTCCGAAACATATGATGATGATGATGATGATGATGATGATATGGTGTCAGCTATCACTTAGTTATTATTCATGACCCAGAACTCATCTCAGCCCAATTTTTCATTCATCAACAGGCATGACATGAACATTCTCAAATATAGAACATTATTTGTGGGTTGTTGCCTTTCTAAATGAAAATAATTATTACATTTCGCAAATCAAGAATAATTAAGTCTCCTCTCATGATCTTTAGATCTGATATGATGGATATATGAACTACACGTTTGAAAGAAATCTATTTTATAGAAGTTCTTGGTACCTAAAGCAGTGAAATTTAATTAATTTTCATGGCATAAAAGTGAAGTAAACGAGGTTATAATGTCAAATGGTTCGATGGTTCTTAAATATTGTGTCACAGTAATCGCTTGTACCAAATTTCACAAGAGAAATTCCAGACAGATTTTGAGAAAATCCATTTTGAAATAATACCAGGAAATCTTGGCAAAACATTCATCTGACCCTCAACACTTCAGTGACAGGAGCTTACTGAAAGTTTGCTAAAACCCTGTGTCAATGCATTCTCTTATATATGCGAGTCTCCCATATGGAGCTTCGCATATCTAAGAGAATACATTGGCCTAATAATATCTACATTGACCTTGCAAGCCAGTGAATTGTCTCATATATATTTTGAAGACCTCTGTTTGTCTGTATGTTTGTTTGTCATTAATACAAATCTACGATTCTCGACCGATCGGGACGAAACTTGGTACGTGTGTGTAGTTTGACCAGGCGGTCGACGTTGTCGTATTGGCGAGCCCGTGCGGCGCCCAATTCGCGCATGCGCAGACGAGATCTCGGAAACGGGTGGAGCTATCGACTTGAAATTTGCTATGTGAATGTATCTTGCCCCGGATACGAATTGTATCGGGTCGCCGAGCCCGTGCGACACCAGCTTCGCGCATGCACAGACCAGATCTCGGAAACGGGCAGAGCCATCTACTTGAAATTTGGTTTTTGAATAGCCCGGACAACGTCGGGCTCATCGGCTAGTCTTATATATGCGAGGCTCCCTATGGCAGTCTTTAATGCTACACGAGCGCAGCTCCCGCCATGAACGGGTTAACTCAGACTGGTCTAGTTTATGTGTCATGTTTGTTTTTTTTAAACATGTTTCCCCAACACAACAAAGCAAACATTGTGTTAAATTAGATTATGTATGTTTTTTTGTGATTGGATGAAACATGTTTCCCCAACACAACAAAGCAAACATTGTGTTAAATTAGATTATGTATGTTTTTTGTGATTGGATGAAATTTGCTATGTCCAGGAGATATTGGTAGACCTCTGCACCCCCCAGGACTCAACTACACACCGACTAATTTTCTTTCTTAATGTCTCCTCTAATTTTGTTTGGTTGTTAATAAGAAAAAAAAGTGGCCGCAGGGACTCCAGACAAGATGGCGTCCATCATGGCGGCCATTTTTTTAAAATATGTACCAGGTCTATTTGATCGCCGTTATAATAAAGATGATGCCACAAGCGGTCTTGTTTTCCGTTCGATTCGTTATGGTAATATACAACCCTTACAAATTAGCCAAAAATCCGACACAAAAATCCAATATGGCGGCCAAGATGGCCGCCGAAATGTGAACATTTGCTAATTTTCGAACATTTCACAACTTTTCGTTTGTCTCTGTGGGAAAATATTGGCACCTTGACGCGATTTTATACATTTATCGTCTAGAAGAGTCATTGGCAAACACACGGGGACCATAATATACATTCCTTGTTGGATATTTTTGTCCGATATCACGATTTCGCAAATGCCGGTATAATCCGGTCAAAGCCAAATCGATGCTAATAACGCAATGTTTGTTTCTAATCAATGGATGTTATTGCTATCATAACAAAACCCATGCGTATATATGTGCAGGAGATACTCGAGCTAGGATTCCTCTTATACCTGAGTTGAGGAATATTCACCCAAATCCAAGATGGCGGCCAAAATGGACACCAGAAATAGAAAAATCGCCGAAAATCGCTGATTTTAACATCAGTGAGAGTTATTGTCACGACAACTCCACACCTGCTTACTATTGTGAGTTGGGAACACTGAGGCGAAGAACTGTCCTTATATCACATCCGAATAAAAGGTCCCCAAATCCAAAATGGTGCCCACAATTGCGGACAAATTTTTAAAAATTACCGAAAATCCCTCATTTTCACATCACTGGGCATTATTGTCGAGAAAACTCCACACATGCTGACAGTTGAGTTGTAAATACTGAGGTGAAGTAATTGCCTTGCATCTGATGAAGGAAATTGTTTTCCAAATCGAAGATGGCGGCCAAAATGGCGTCCGAAATTTGAAAACAAGCTTACATTCCTTTACTGTCTTACTATGGGCGTTATTGTTACGCGAATTCTACCCATATGGAACATTGATATGAAGTATTGATATGGAACATTGATATGAAGTATTCATTTGAGTTTGGCCAACTCTCACGGACAAGATGGCAGCCAAACTGCCGGCAGAAATTGAAAAGAAGTCGAAATTGTCACATACTAATTTAAACTTTTTGTCATAATATCAATATGTATGGATTGGACGAAACGGTATATAAGTCATCTATTAGTTCCAACATAGGTCGTCGCCTTCTGGAAGGATGAAAACCCACAATAATCGAGATGTGGCATTTCGAAATCCATTCTCCACTAAGCGCCCATAATGGCCGTAACCGTATACGGGTGCGCCGAATAGTCATATTATGACTTCCAAGAATCAAAACAACAGTACCTGAGCTTATTCTGATTTGCCACATTCAGCATTATCTGGACCAGCATCCGTCTCGTCACATTAATCTATCTCGCTCACACCAATACAGTTTTCTACACTTCTTGGTAGAAGGGTCCCACTAATCGGAATGTTTCAAACAACATATGCCGGTGTCAAGCTCACGCGTTTGTCTCGAAAGCTGGGAATTCTGATCCTTATTCTTGGCAATCTTCATTCGTGGTAGCTTATGGTATAATTCAGATGCTACATATGGGATATGAGCGTCATCTTGCGTGATAAACTAGAAAGGTATGCGGTCGATGCGTATACTAGCTTTCAGAAGGACCTCTCTATCTGCGTATTTTTTCAGATTTGGTTATCTAATGTGGATAACAAAATGTACATCTGGTGATCTTCCCATCCAGCAATTTCTCAATATATGGTTCATCAATTCACATATTCACGTACTGACGTAGCCGGACAACTTCTGTATATGGCTTCGAATGTTGAAAGCCTAACATTTGACGGATGCCTTTCTGCTAAGGCGTAGAATACCATAATGCATAATATACCCACACTTCTTGACCATGATCATAAGAACAGTCCTGGTGGCGTCCAGCAATCGTCTCACCGTACAGATCCAATCAGTTAATAACAATACACGCGGTGCTAGTTTGTGTGCATGTGTCATGATAGTGGAAATGAAATTGGACCATGACTGCACCACCCCTTCTTTGGGTATGTTTTAGATTCAGACATGATCTCATGTGGCTTTGCTTTCCTTGTATGCTAAGATTGTATCTTCCAATCCGTTTGGAAGCCGTTCTTAATCAACTGGGCCAGGCGTGTACCACTGACTACTACTATATAAGCCTCACCCAGACTGGGATGTAGTCTTAAGGACGATGCATTTGATAGTTGATATGTCATACTCACGCTGGTGGTGGAAGGTATGGTTCAAGAAAGTACAATGCCATCAACAGAAGGGTGAAATGTTCAACGCGAAGAACATCTAGAGAAATGTTACTTTGATGATATCTTGTATTCAGTTTAACCTACGTTGGGTAGACCAAGTGATTTCTTGGTAACATCACCATTCAAAACCATTGTCCTGCATGAGACATATTAACTACTATATTCTAAAGTTATATAATATAAAGCTATATGATCATAAAGGTCACGTTCACCAACGTCCACATTCATTGCCATCGAGACTATAAATTGTTCAGTGAAATAAATGCACCACAGTTCCTGACATTTTCTTGAATAATACCGCCCACATACGGACACTAACCCTGAGAGAGGATAACAGCAATGCAGACCTTCATTCCATAAATACATTATCTTTTAGCCCATCCGACTGTTCTGCGGAGGCTAGGATAGTATTATCCAGACAAAATCATACGTCTGGTCAAGTTGATTCAGAACGGCCTTGAAACGGATGTGGAAATACAATCTTACCACACAAAAAACACCAACACGCATGACATTCTATATCTGAAACATGCCCTGGTGTAGGGGTGTATACCATGGCCCATTTCATTCCCACTGTCATGGCGCATGTCCACAAACTAGCATCGTGAGTATTGTTCTTCTCTGCTGTGAGCTATTCGACGAGACGACTGCGGGACGTCACACAGTTGGCTTAGGATCATGGTCAAGAAGTGTGGGTAGTCGGTACATTATGGTCTTCTCCTTAGCAGATAGGCAGATAGGAACAGCTAGCTACCTTGGAAACACTGCCGAAGTTGTTCACGTATGCCAATGTGTTCGCTAAGTTTGCGAATTGAACAATCTATTGAGAAGTGACTAGTTAACTTTGAAGTTCGCCAGTTGTACACGTCGTTATCCCCATGGGGTATGAGAAAGATATATATTGAGATGACCTTCTGTAAGCTTGTATACTTATCGACCATATGCCTTTCTAGTTCAAGATGACGAACAAATCCCATATTTAGCAAGAATTTAAAATCTTAAGCCAGACACCGGAAAAATTAATTGTTTGAAACGTTATGATTAGAGGGACCCTTCTCCCAGGAAGTGTTGAATACTTTGTCGGTGTGAGCGACCTAGATTTATCAGACAAAGAAATGGAAACTGGTCAAGATCATTAAGGACGTGGTTTCGTCCATACATATCGATATTATGACAAAAAGTTTAAATTTGTATGTGAAAATATCGATTTCTTTTCAATTTCTGGCCTCCAGTTTAGCTGCCATCTTGACCTTGAGTATCAATTGCCGAACTCAAATGAATACATCATATCAATATTCCACATCAACATGTAATGGTGGATAGAATTCACGAAACAATAACGCCCGTCCGGCATCGTAAGAAAGTAAAGGAATGTAGGCGTGATTTTAAATATCGGTCGCCATTTTGGCCGCCATCTTAGATTTGGAAAACCATTTCTTGCATGGGATGAAAGGTAATTACTTCACCAAAGTATTTCCAACTCAGCTGTAAGCATGGGTGGAGTTGTCTAGACAATAATGCCCAATGATGTGAATATGATGGATTTTCCGTGATTTTTCTAAATCTGTCCGTCATTTTGTAGGCGCCATTTTGGATTTGGGGGACTTTTATTTGGATGCAATATAAGGACAGTTATTCGACTCAGTGTTCCCAACTCACAATAGTAAGCAGGTGTGGAGTTGTCGTGACAATAACTCTCACTGATGTTAAAATAAGCGATTATCGGCGATTTTTCTATTTCTGTGGCCATTTTGGCCGCCATCTTGGATTTGGGTGAATATTCCTCAACTCAGGTATAAGAGGAATCCTAGCCAGGGCATCTCCTGCACATATATAATCATGGCTTGAGTAATAATAGCAATAACGCTCATTGATTTGAAACAGACATTGCGTTATTAGCGTCGTTTTGACTTTGACCGGATTATACCGGCATTTGGGAAAACGTGATATCGGACAAAAATGTCCGGCAAAGAATGTATATATGGTCCCCGTGTATTCGCCAATGATTCTTCTAGACGAAAAATTTATAAAATCGCGTTTAGGTGCCAATATTTTCCCACAGAGACAAACGAAAGGTGGTGAAATGTCCGAAAAATAGCAAATGTTCACATTTCGGCGGCCATCTTGCCGCCATATTGGATTTTTGTGTCGGATTTTTGGCTAATTTATAAGGGTTGTATACTATCATAATGAATCGAACGGAAAACAAGACCGCATGTGACATCATCTTTACTATAACGGCGAACAAATAGACCTGGTGCATATAACAAAAAATGGCCGCCATGATGGACGCCATCTTGTCTGGAGTCTCTGCGGCCACTTTTTTTTCTTGTTAACAACCGAAAAAAATTAGAGAACACATTAAGAAAGAAAATTAGTGGGGTGAAGTTGAGTCCTGGGGGGGGGGGGGGTTGAGTCCTGGGGGGGGGGGGGGGGTGCAGAGGTCTACCAATATCTCCTGGACTATATAGAACCCTGAATACGTATTAATATACACGAATGTGTTGATGTCTTTCAGGTCACCGGTCGAATGGAGGGACTGCTTCGAGTTAATCTAGTCATTGTGGTTGTGGCATGGCCATATTGTCAAGACGTCAATACATCACGGACACAGATTCAAAGACGCCCCAATGAAAAATTCTTGGCGTTCGTCAAAAGAGGGCACGGGCTTTACTGCCCTCACGGACATTTCTGCGGGGGAAAAGTTCACGACGCCAAACATGGAAACCCCATGGTATCAAACGAATGCAGTTCAAAGTATAGAAATGCAATTGTGACGAAAATTGCGCTCGGTTTGAAGATTGCTGTCCGGATAAGAGAAAATATGGAATTTTCGTTCGCGAATTTTATTCCAGAATAGCTTGCAAGTCAAAGTACATAAACTTCTTAAAGCACAACAAAAACAATGATGTGCTTATAGCTATGGTAAACAAGTGTCCCAAAGACTACAGCGACGACGATGTTTCAGAATTGTGTGAAAACACTAAAGGTTCTCCGGCCTATTTAAAGCCCATAACACCAGTTACAGACGGAAGTTATGTGACCTATGCCAATGAGTTTTGTGCTCAATGCAACGGCGCGAAAAACTACACCACGTGGTCTGTACGGATGGGATGCAGATACATGATAGCACTTCCGTCGTATAAAACGCACACGGAGATTTTACAATTGTTATGGAGATATCCCGATTGTTACTTTTCAACACACATAAGCCCAAGTATTTTAAATGAACTGCGGAGCTGCGATGTGGCCGACGTCAAGCTGGTATCTCGTTGCAACGTAACGGGCCAATGGAGAAGTTACAATGCTGATATCAAGAAAGCTTGCGATTCATACACGTCAATATTCGATGCTAACTACATGTACCGAAATCCATTTTGTTTCATGTGTAACTCGGACGCGCCATACTACGACAGTTGTATTGAGAAGGAATCCGCGTCGCCGGGTAGCATGCCAACGTTCTCGGATATACTGAACTTCAACTTGATGGCACAGCGTGACGAAGGTGAAAACAATGAGAGGAGCGCTATAGCATCATGTCCAGTGGGCTACACCTCAGATAATTTTAATGTGAGTTTTCTAGATAAACTGATGTTGAGGTCATGATAGACGCTTAGCTAAATTGTCGTTATTTACAGATAAATCGGATGAATATATTAATCACTCCCCATGGAAGATATTATTATCCAATGAGCGAAAAAAAGTATTATATATTCCACAGTGCATGGATTAGACACAGTTTTCTTGATTTTGGGATAAAAAAAAATTAAGAGAAATGTAAACTTCGTCCACATGCAGAGTTTTATCGGTAGATATTTATATTGGGAGAGAAGATTGTTCATACGTGGGTCGCAAGTGTTTTCCGATCCCATATTAATTTGTGTTACATGTATTACATTTTGAGGAAAAAGTTACATGTATCACATCGGAATATACAGGAATGACATGTAATTTCAGATACAATTTTATGATATCAAAATGTATGAATAATTAGAGTCTTTGCTGATTCTCAGAATACTCTATTGATGGGATAACAGATCATAACACACATTCGTGGATAATAGGCTATTTTTGCGTTTCGTCCAGTTTTAGATAATGCCCTATTTATATGCATAATTTGCCATCTGAAACGAACTTCAAGAAAAACTTCACACATATGAAACGAACTTCCAGAAAAGCTTTAGACATATTTCGAGGTGTGATCAATACTTTCTTTCTATTTCCGTTTTTGTCAATGAAATAAGTTCCCCACTTTGAAAATAATTTGATTTGATAACTATCAGGCTATCAGCCGATTATGTCCTTCTGGATATGTTTCCTACTGTTCTAATTATTTTGTAATATTTTGTTGTGGTAACGGACTATTTTGGTCAGACCGGAAGGGAGTGGTGGTAATCACATTCTTCAACACACGCTGGCACCATGCCCATGCCACGCTACTTATTTATTAGTGCCAGTTCTTTAATTTCTCTATTCAGATCACTTGTAAGGAGATTCATTGCTTTCCGGGGAAATGGTTGCAAAATGAAGAGTGCAAAACTGTAATTATTCCCGAGAGCGGAACCGTCTTTAAACTTGAAACATCGGTCACATTTGATTTGGTGGATAGCGTAGCTAACTGTGAAACAGCCAATGTCAATTTGACAGGAATCAGTCACCTGTTCTATAGCTTGATGGAGAAGCAGTTTGCTGGGATCTCCGGAGCAAACTTTGAAGCTGACTTAATAACGTATTTACCATTAACATTAAACGATTGTGAAAGTCTAGCGACGCAGTTGGACAAATATTCTAATAAGATGTTAATCGCAGGTCTCAATTTTAATCTTAATATTATTGTTCGTACTCCAAACGACAATGGGGATTTAGATTATGACCTTTTGGAGATGAAACTCAACACAATTTATACAGAACAAGTGAACATGACTGTGGAAAACGTATCTCTGACATTCGTTCCCGGGGAAAAAAGAACAAAGAGTGATAAACCAGTTTACGAAACTGCAGAAATAAAGAAGATACACCAAAGTTACCAAAATTATCCTTCGATACATGCACACCAAGTTAGGATATGTCCTCATTTCATTTTTTCTAACAACGAATTTGAAATCAAAGCAGGGAATCTACATATTCATGGTTTGAAAATTGGAGATGAATTTTTTCAGCTGTCAGATGACTATTCTGCAAGAGTTTGCATCAGTGTTTTTACACAACAACGTGACAATATGAATTTCAAGTCTGATGAATCGAGCACACCAAACACACCGAGCGCACCCAGCACATCCACAGAGGCGGTACTAACTCTAGTATTAACATGCATCTCCATCGCATGTTTATTCATAACAATCTGCATATATTCTTGCTTACCATCACTGAGAACTGGACCAGGGCTAAATAACATCGCCCTTGCTGTATCGATTATGTGTGCCCAAATATTATTCCAATTCGGTGGTGGACAGGCAGAATTTGTTGATTTGTGCCGTGGTTTAGGAATCGCGATCCACTATGCGTGGTTGTCCGCTCTGTTTTGGATGAATGTATGTTCCGTTCACATGTTCCGAGTGTTCACATTCCTAGGACTAAAGCCACCGATGGCCCACAATCCAATGCCAACTTTTCTTTTGTACGCACTCTATGCTCAAGGAATACCTATAGTGTTCATTGTTATCAACATTTGCATTTCCATGGCAACAAGAGAAGAACTTGGATATGGTTCTAATTCATTATGTTTCATTTCGGAGAAGAACATGCTGGGACAGACATTCGCATTACCGTGTGGGCTAATAATAGTGACAAACACGATTATGTTCATATGTGTTATAGTGTCGATTCACAAAACAAAAAAACAATCAGCAATTGCTGCTACGAATGACCAACAGGGAAACAGACATTACGGACATGTGTACTTCCGGTTATCTACCTTGACAGGTGTAACATGGATTTTTGGATTCCTCTATCAGTGGACAGCACAAATTATTTTCTCGTATTTCTTCATCGTTCTTAATGCTGCACAAGGGATTTTTATTTCCGTGGCCTTCATTTGTAACAAGCGTGTGTTGAATTTGATGCTGGTCAAATGCGGTTATAGGAAAGCAACGGGAACAATTAAAACTTCGCTAACGACGAAAAAGGAAATGTATTCGTCACATAGCTCCCTGAATAAAAACAGGATTTGATCATGTGACATCATATAGTGGAAGTGGGAGGATAGTTCCCGTCTTTAATTAAATCCAAACAAAATGGAAGGCATGCAGCAGGCTAAAAAGAAATTAGTTTAAAGTCTCAACTGGAACCGAGTGATTAGGTCGATTTACCATGTTCCAGGAATGAAAAAAAGGCAATAAATACATAAATATTAATCTGAAGAAACTCTTGTAACCCTTTCTACACTAAAGCATCGCTGATGAGTAGTTATCCCATAGGAAATGTTCAGATAATAAGTTTAATCGTTTCTATACTAAAGCATCATTGATGAGTAGTTATCCCATAGGAAATGGTCAGATAAGAAGTTCAACAAAACATCTATTGTTGAATTTATTATCTAAATATTTCCCTACATAAATAGGGCTCCTTCTGCGCTTTTATTTATATGTCGTCTGCTCTTATCACCTTAAAATCCCGCCTTCGCCTTCTGTCGTCTGCTTTTCTTGACCGAACAAACTTCAAAATTAATAATATATCATTCAATGTACACTTTTTAACTGACTGGGAGAATCCATTTAGTAGTGCATATTAATTTGATTTCAAAACACATGTTGATCTACCATAATCTGGTAACTTATAGATGTGCTTGACCATTCAGATGGTTTCCTCTATCAGTGGACATCTTACATTATTTTTCTCTTACTTCTTGATCATTCTTAATAAGTTTCATTGCAATAGAATTCATTTTCAACAAGTGTTCGCAACCATCTTCAACTTTTCATACATAATTGAGACAAACACTCTTTATTTATAGAATATCCAGCCATATCAGAAAAAAAACTAAGAAGGACCACTCTTTATTGTTACATGCTGTTGAGAAAAGTAACCAATTTATCTTTCTAGAATGAAAATTCTCTTGAGGCATTTATTGTCACATATCTATGGGAGGCCCTTTTCACATTTATTATTTATTTGCGCTTAAGCGCAAATATGTGTCTATCAATTTATTTGTGCTTAATCGCAAATCATTTGCGCTTAAGCGCAAATACGTAACACTCCATTCCTTCCCTCTGATTGTGAATGATTGAGTCCATCTCATAGTATATAATGATGGGGCCATAGTTATAGCCCAATACAGACTCGAAGTGGAAGAAAAAACATATTTCCATATGCATATCAGCATCTCTGTCCCTGGTGTCCTAGGAATTGGTGTCTCACTCCCAGAGCTCTAGTATATTTTATTAAAGGGATAGCTCCTGCACAGATATATACCATTTCCATGGCCATAAAAAGGGAATTAGGGGTTACCGGGGGGCATGCTTCCTTCATATGGTGTACTTATTGAAATAGGGGGGAAAAACCCTATTTTAATATTATCAGCATCCCTGTCCCCAAGAATGTGTGTCTCCATCACAGAGATCAAGTATATTTTATAAATGAGACATATCCTGCACAGATCTATACCATTTCCATGTCATAAAAGGGATCTAGGGGTTACTGGGGGATTGCTTCCCTCATATGGTGGGCCCATATAGACTTGTGCCATTTATAATTAATTCAAGGGGGATCAATGAATGTTAATTTTTATTTGCGCTTAAGCGCAAATATGATCTATTTGCGCTTAAGCGCAAATGATTTGCGCTTAAGCATAAATGATTTGTGCTTAAGCGAAAATGATTTACGCTTAAGCGCAAATATTTGCACTTAAGCGCAAACGATAGAGGTTATTTGCGCTTAAATAAATAATAAATGTGAAAAGGGCCTCCCATACATATCAACCTATAACTATTGTGATCCCTGGAAAATGACAATGAACGTCTCGATGACTCTGCAACTCAACTTGGGGAGGCGTTAATTTTAAGCCGAACATTTAATAGAATGATAAAGCATAAGGAAAGTTAAAAAAGTATAAGTTAAGGGATTTTATTTTGTAGATGAAATAATTTTCATTTCAAACAGTTCTCCAACAAGGGAAACGCCAAGCGAGGGCCAATGCACCCGATTGTACGCTCAATATTGGCTATATTTAGAGAGAAAATGAAGTAATAGTGGGCCATTTCTCTCAGTTTAACCCCGGTTCATCACTCTGGCAAAGGGCCATAGCTCTGGAAAAAAGTGCGGACAAAACCTGCACTATGAAGGACGGATGGACGGACGAAGGTCTTCATCCGAAATGTGCCAATGGATTAAAATTTGAAATATAAGATGGCTACTGATGGCCATTTAAAAGGAATTTTGGAAAAACAAAATCGATGGCTCCCATCTAGAGGACACCCCATAGATCCTTATGTTTTGTGACTATCGGATGCATGATGGATGTGGCATGTATGGGGTGCCGAGTGTTTGGTCATGCCAAGACTCACAACACCGACCAGACAATAATTTTTTTTAGCACACCACATACTCTCTTCAGTCCGTATGCATTGGTGCATCAATCGACATCCAATGTTCGACATCTTAGGAGGAGTTTTGTCGACAAGCATGCATATGGACCCAAAGTGCAAAGTTTGAGGTCCCAAATATCCGCCATTTTCCAATATATTTTCAGTTTCGTGATCGGCTTGTGTGGTAGACAGTATATTCTAACTTTCATTCGATTAGGACAAGAACATAATTGTGGTCCAACGAACCACCCCTCCCCAGACCCAAAATACCCAACTGACACACCACGGAGCACTATTAATTCAGGACGCTTAGAAATATGAGACGTTTTAACGGAGAGCCGATTGATCCAAAATACTATATTTGACGTCCCACAGCGGTATTTCTACTAAAATTTCAAAATCTTTCTTGGTATATGATCAGCTTTACTATGTGAATCCATACACCAAAATATACGAGTTTCGGGATGAAAACAAAAATTCGGAAAATGTTGCCACCACCCAAAGTAAAATTATTACCCAAAGACAATATTTTAGTTTATTTGAATTAATATTATAGTATTTTACTGACTACCGAGGCGGGAAGAGGACCCACTGGACCGAACATGGTTCAGTCAAGTGTGAGAACATTTTTAATCTGAAACTGAAAACTGCAAAATCCTTGCATCTAGAAGTCTAACTCCAGGCAAATTCAGGCCTCGATTATTCAATTGATTAGCAGTTTTTAACTGGCCACCGGGGAGGGATCGGGACCCCTCAGCTACAATGGGAGACAATTTTGAAATCTGAACCAGAAAACTGCAATATTCTAGCATCTAGAGGTCTAACTCCAGGCAAACTCAGGCATCGATTAAAAAATAGATTAGCAGTTTTTAACTGGCCACGTGAGAGGGACCAGGACCCCTCGGCCACAATGTGAGAACATTTTGAAATCTTAATATGAAAACTGCAAAATCCTAGCATCTAGAGGTTTTAACTCCAGGCAAATTCAGGCGACGGTTGTTTTAAATTGATTAACAGTTTTTGACAGGATACCAGAGAGGAACCAGGACCCCTAAGCCCAATGGAAGAACATTTTTAAATATGAACCTGAAAACTGCAAAATACTGGCATCTAGCGGTGTAACTCCAGGCAAATTCGGGCCTCGATTGTTTGACTGGTCATCGATGAGGGATCAGGATCCCTCAACACATCAGTGGGAGAAATATTTTAAATCTGAACCTGAAAAATGCAAAATACTAGCATCTAGACTTGCACCAAGCTCTCCAAGTGTTGGAAATTTCCGACCTGATATCCCGTTAAGCTTGGAAAATTTCCAACTTATGGCCATTTCGGTCCAAGATTTTGACCAAAAGCAGGAAAAGATATCAATGTTGGTATAAAAACAACAAATTCCCCACTATTATTATTATTTGGAAAATCAATTTACGAGAACACTTTCAATTTAGCTAGTGTTGGTGTGAAATTTCCCTCTACTGTTGTATCAGGTATGAAATGTCCAACTTGGAAGGCAAAAAGTTCGTCAGGACCTGATGGTATGTATTTTAGAGATAATTAATTGAACTAAATTTAACTCTAAGCAATCAACAAAGGTAGAACATGATGTGATTATATTGGTAAATTTATAACCCAGCCTATTCATCTGTGTGAGTAGATGAAAAAATATGTTGAATCCCCTGGAATGACAACAAAAAATAACTAGGGCCAGTGTTAGGGCCTATAGTAGAATAAAAAATTACACAAAATAAAATTTATCTTTTTTTCAGACATCAACCAGCATCAACTAGTAGGCCTAGAGCCTATAGTAATACCAAAAAGGAAAATGTGCATATGAATTAGCTTTTATGTATGCCTGCATGACCACCAACCCGACCTCGCATTACGACTTAGGACTAGGCCTAAAATAATGTTTAACCCTTTGAGTTTGAACGCGGATGGTCAATTTAGTGCCAAATCCATATACACTCATGTGCACTTTAGTGACATGTGACCGTGGAGATGAGGTCACAGTAAGCGTAACGTCATTGTGTTGGTGTGGGGAAGATAACCTCAATTTGGTCTTCTGTTTACATTATACCGGCTGTACTCTTGATTTACTATTATATGTCTACCTGTGTCTACTATATATTATTAACTATACATTATTCTGATACATTGATAATACCGGCGGTTATTTGAACTAGTGGGATCCCCGCGCCAGGGTGCTACTAATGCTCTGGGGCCATAGTGTTCGAAGGGTTAAAAATAAAATGAGTTGCCCTGCGTTGAGGGTCACATGGCCATAATTGTATCACATATGTTGATATGCAATAAATTTGATTGTACAAACACTGATACAAATACTTATTTCATACATTACACTCATGCATCAACTAACTGTATGAATAAAGAGTATAAGAATTATTGTAATTAATATTCTGTCATGAGTTGTTAGCTGATATTGTCAGACTGCATTACGTTCACCCTACCCTATAGCTATTTGAAGTATTTTTTTATTGAACTACACTGTGAACTGGACAATTTTCATTATAAAAACTGCCAAGCAAGCTGAAACAGACACAATAAAAAAAAATTGCGTGCAAAAAAAATCAATGAAAATTTTGGGACCCACCCCCACAATATTCACTATTTTTCCATTTTATATCAACTTATAGGGGTAATTATAACAATATTGAATGTACTAATGCTTCTCATATTGCAACAAGCCACAACATATAAACAAATATGTTTAAAACAGTTCAAAATATGTCAATGAAAACAAAATGCAAAAAAAGTGGTCAAAAACTGTTTCCGGCCTCGGGTACCCACCCACACCCCTACCTCACGTCTCGTAAACAAAAATTCGGCCCCCCCTGCTTTGGGGAAATTTATTTACAGACATTTGAATACAAGCGTTTCGTCGTCGTGACACACAAAATCGCATTGCAGATAAGTGCAGACAGTTTACTTGTGTGAGATCGAAAACCACGCATCCATGGCAAGTTTGCGTGGATAATTATCATATGATTATACGACAGTACGACCCATTACAGTATAAGTCATCCGTGTCTTCCACTAATAAAAAGCGAAGAACTCCAATGCAAGCGTGCGATCCACACATAAAGACCACGTTCTACGAGCGTTGGAGGACAACGCAATTTCACATATGAGCCATGTGTGCCTCCAGGGCCCTGTACTATATATTCCCAACAGCCGTGTTTTGACTTGCGGGGAACGTGTCGAATACTATGGATACCGACAATTTAATAGTGTGTGCGATTTTCCGTCATTTACAAGAACAGAAAAAAATCCAGTACAAAAGATCTCCGTTCGCTGCGCGTGGAGGCGAACACTAAGTCTTGTTAACGGCACAGTATCTCCCTTTTTCCAGCCATCGAGAGGCTGTAGACAAGGAGACCCGGTATCTCCGTACATTTTTCTCCTATGTGCAGAACTACTTGCAATTATGGTGAGGGAAAATAAAAAGATAAAAGGCATCACCCTCGGCAGTACAGAACATAAAATTAATCGCCGACGACACTACACTCATCCTGGACGGAAACGAAGAATCCCTTAAAGAAAGCTTGAATGTTCTCGACACATTCGCAAACATGTCAGGATTGAAAGCCAACCTGGAAAAATGTCAGATAGTTTGGTTAGGCGCAAAAAAGGACACCACCGGTGCACCCATCGAAAATTGAGACATTTCTGTAAGAAAACAATTCAAATTGCTGGGAATAACATACAGTACAGATTTATCACAATTGCATACCCTCAATTTTGGAAACAAACTTATCGAAATGAAAGCCGGAATTGAAAAATGGAAGCATAGAGCCTTAACTCCACTGGGTCGTATTGTAATAATCAAATCTACCATAATTCCAAAATTAGTCCATCTATTCCAATCTCTTCCAAATCCCACCCAAACTTTTATTGAAGAAATAGATACCATGTTATTCAGGTTTATCTGGAACGGGAAACGAGACCGAATTAAACGTTTACAAATGTTCAAAAATTATCAACAAGGCGGCCTAAAAATGACAAAAATTAAAGAATTTATCGAAGCTCTAAAAATAACCTGGCTCAGACGATTCACCACAAAACACGCAAAATGGATAAGTATCGCCCCCGAAATATTATCTGATCCACTATTTCTCACACACGGTGCAAAATACCTGGAATCGATCAAGGATACAATCATAAACCCATTTTGGTGTGACGTCATAATGGCTTGGAAAAACTTACTCAAGAAGCTATCCAGTAAACATTCACATCTAATCTCAAATACTTTATGGAACAACGATACTATTAACATAAACCAATACTCGATTGATATACAGGAATGGAAGCGAAAAGGCGTGATATTTGTGAATGACCTTATTTCCGACAACAATGAACTCCCAACTGTAGCTAGGATGAAAGAAATGTATGATATATCGACAAACTTTATTACAATCCATAGCATCAATAAACAGTTGATCAAGCTGTCGCATTTGCTTGACCAAAGACTATCAAAACAACCAAATCCCCTCATTCCCGGGCAGTTATCATTACTTCTAAAAAGTATACGGGGTTGCAAAGATTTTTATGACATTCTCATATCGGATAAAATGGCAAAACCTTCCTCAATACAGAAATGGGCATTAGAACTTGGACATAACAATTATCAAGTACCATGGACATATACATTCGCACTGCCGTTTAAATCACTCTCTGACACCAGGTTGCGATGGTTCCAGTTCCGCATAAATACTAGAATTCTGGCGACCAAACAATTACTACAAAAGATGAAAATTACTAGCGATAGTAACTGTAACCGATGTCATATGATAGAATCAATTTCCCACATATTTTTTGACTGTCCTATAGTATCATGTTTCTTAAGAACAGTACAACGCTGGATAAACACCAACATACTATAGATATCCAACTTACAAAATGTAACATATTATTTGGGGTCTCGCCGGAAAAGGGTGCCAATATAAGAAACATTATTTTAATTATTTTAAAATACTATATCTATAAAACGAAATTCGATCCCATTGAATTATCTTTAAAAGCTTTTTTGAATGAATTAGTTAACCGAACTCATATGGAAAAGATCATTGCTTTGAGAGGTGATAGACTGTTGAATTTTCAGGAGGAATGGGGGTGCTTTGACAAAAGCGTTAAACAATAGCTCATAAGCAATAAAAAAGCTATTTTGACAAATAACCAGATACAATCAATACAAAGATTGACACCAGGTATCAACCCAACTTATAGTTTGTTTTATTAATATAGGTGTACACGCAAACACAAATAAATACCAACATATATCGTGTTTTTGACAGACGAATGTATTATTGTTTGTTTTTTGTTTTGTCTATCATATATAAACACTTATTGATATGCATGTACTGTATGGTGTGCAAGGAGAGTGCATGGTTAGTGTGCAAGGACCCCACCAGCCCCACATGTGATGTCATTTTAATTATTAACATGATTGTTTTTGTAATACTTACATATATGTTTGTATGACATCACTGTATATAAAGTACATAAATCATATGAATAAAATATAAAAAAAAAAGAAAAAAAAAGTCTTGTTAACGGGTAAAGGGAACTTAGTCTAATGTTATACATGAATGGAAACAGCAATGCCTGTTTGAATCTGTTGGCGAGTGATTTAGTTGATGTATAAAGGTACATCTATATGTGAACAGTTTCCGATAGTTGGGTCATTTTGACCACAATTGCATTGTCGCGGTAAAAATTCATTCCATCGGTGGTGCGTGGAATACTTGTTACCACGTTGAGATGTTTTATCCCACATTGATTGCGTAATAGAGCGGAATATAGGGAATTCAGTGTACGTATAACGTGACACCCCACCCCAACCTATTAATATTTGAACCCCAATGCCACATGGCTGTCAGCTTGCTCCGCCTCATTAATTGCTACTACACAAGAACTGAGTCTCGTTCTCGTTTCGCATGTAACCAAAAACAAAAAAACATGGAAAACATCATACTAGTGGTATAAAGTATAAATTCTCCAGTCTTAATTTTCAAACTCAGTGCCATTTTTCTGCCATGGAATCGCGGTAGCATTAATGCATAGGGTCTCCGCTGCCCGAATGTACCTCCATCCCTTGAACCAGATAATATTTCCGAGTTCGGAAAACTATATTTGCACCCCATTCGGTTGAAATTCTGCAATGGTTACTCAAGATATAGTTCCGTAAATAAACAGACCAGATTACACTCCGTCAAAGATATATATTTATGTATATGAACAGTCGTAATCGTTATTTCGTGATTATCGGATTCTGAATCAGATCTGATTCCGTAATTCATAATGTAAAGAAACCGAAATTTCCCCACCTCGCAGTTTCAATATACAATAAAACATAAAAAGCCGTGCCTTGCAGAATATAAACGATCCATATCAAATAATTTAAAATACGTAAATAAATGTGTGCTGTCGGGTGTAAACCAGGATAATGTTTACTGACATTAGACACTATTGATAGTAACGTTGGAGGGACCACTTCGATTGATGGCGAATTTTAAACTTGTCAATTTATATTGTCAATTTCACCATGTTCATTTCATAATTCTATGAATAAAATATTGCCCACACGCATGTTGATTTCAACTAAACTCGGCGAATAATGTCATCATTTACCGAATTCACGTGATCGAACCTGAATGAATCTTCTGCTTTGGTCGTAATTATATGTTCCTTCTTATTCAAGAAATAGTAGGATTATATTATATCTATGGATTAACAAAAACATGTATGTACTATCTAGTCTTAACGTAATTCCATATTTAAACTATTTTCTTTCGATAAATGCAGTCGTTTCGCACAGCGGTCTCTGTAGTGCCGAAACACAGGCAATTGTTTGGACCAAGTGCTGACCACTACTTAGAAAATAAAGCATTGAGCGCGTTCACGTTTGGTTATAACACCAACGCTGTTCGGACTGGGCGTATCAATGAACCATATGTTTGTTTCCAAATGACTAGTGAACGAGTAATCCCGGTTGGGATTCTCTGTTGCCCACGATGAATTTGAGAAGTACAAGCAATCCGTCATTCAGACCGAAACGCACAGTCAAATACCAACTGACTATTCTCCCGGTGCCTTCACTCAGTGGGTGGCCAATAATGTTGACCATATATAACATAGCAACTTTGGATGGCAGGGGACCTTCCATGGAGTGGGGGTGGTTGCAATTTCTACACCCACGAATCAATCGCCACTGAACATGAAGTGTGATAATGAGACAAAAGCAATTGAGGGTTGATGAGCTCGTGATCGACAAAGGAATGTCCATCCCACAATATGTTGATGTTATTGGCAAAGGAATTTCCAATATCAAACTGAAAACTCTTCTTCGTTTGGTCACACCCTATACCCTCCCATCTGATCTCAGAACATAAATTATGAGGCATTCAGCATGCTTGTTCAGTAAGAGTGAAACACCTAGCGCGAACTGTTAAGGTTTCATGCAAAGTGCGCATGCTTATTCGCAGGTCGACACTCTGACTGCTGAGAAACAGATGTTCTGTTCCGTCCCATCATAGATCTGAATCCGTAAATTAAGATTGCATTTACTATACACTCATGTATGTTGAGTAACATGCACGAATATTGAATATCCATACTCCATGTATCCCGTTCGACCAGCTTTTGCAGTTCGATGATGTAGACACAATAGCATCTATGTCGATGAACATAGTGCGTAGGCTCGGAGAATTTGATACTTTAATGAGATTCATGGGAGTACCGGCTCGACGATGAAGGGGTCGGGGTTAGACGAAAAAGTGTATGGTCCGAATACAGTGACCCATGTGATATCTGGACAGGGATTGTCGAGGGCCTTGCTTGGTCTATACCTCCTAGTGGAGGTCGTGTTTTTCAATAAGTTGATAACTGAAGTTGTCCCAGTCGAGAAGGACGTCAGTTCTGTGCACAATGAATCGATAAGGGAACAAGATGACGCAACAGCATGACACGTAAAACAGGCTGATGTCCACGTTATTGTTGATGAAAACACGAATTGTCAAAGGCTCTGACTGATTTCGTTGAAGAAGGCGAATATTCACAGAAGAGAATTGAGACCGTTCTTGGTGGCGTAGCTTTTTTCTAGAGTGAAGTGGGTCAAACACTCAACATACTAGGAATCGCCACTCAATATCTAAAGTAGGTCCGAACAAAGTATGGCTCGAGTTGCATCGTGTTCGATGGTTATGGTCAATGGCCCGTCTATTAAAGATCACGAGCACAGCCGGCGATCTGGCAAAACATGTGCCGATGTAAACAACAGACAGCCACAATAACCAGCAAATTTCCCACCCAAAATGAGAGAAACAAAAGTCAGTTAATCAACTTGATGTGGCATTGACGTTCATAACAGCAATGGTGGCGCAGATAGTTTCTCGTGCCCTATGTTTTGCATCACATGGACGAAATATCATGGTTATTGCGGACGACAATTATCTGATTATTATTTTGATCCATCACTGGAAATCGAACATGGCCGATAGATGCTCGGAAATCTGACAAAGGTGGTGCTGCCATATGGCGAATCGGCGACACCGTGCGCAAGGCTGGACAGTTCACAACTTCCCATATCCTGTTTGCAGATGCATAGGGAGGCAGTGACACCACATCTGTATTATCAGGCATGGGAACACGAGTATGCGTAGACAGATAAAAGAGTGCTAAAGTTCGCAAAATATCATCACTCATGCAGTCCTGAGTCTATAGTTTAAATCAGAAAGACATCGGCGAGGCCGGCATGCGGCTTCTCCTTGTAGTGTGTGGTGGTACGAAAGAAGACTCACTAAATTCACTTCGCCATGTAAAGTTTATGGACATGGTATCATCTAGCAAGTCTGAATTAGTGCCCAAAACACTCCCATCAACAGAACTGAATTTTCCCCAAGGCGGATTTTAGCGGATTTTGGATACGTTATCCCCGATACTTTTCTACACAAAATGAGACCAAAAGCAGCTTTATAAAAAAAATTATAGGTTCAACCTCCCGACGACCACACTATATCTAAAGTCATATCAGCATGCGATTCCCGGATCACTTGTCGTAAGTTACAGTATGATACACCCAACATAATGTTCATACTAATTAGCACGAACTAAACAATATTTAAAGCGCACCCTATGGGGCGGTATTATTCTGATTCATTATGTCGAAAACCACCAGGATACAAAGTGGCGGATTGTTTACTGCTGAGGTTGCCTAGCGATATCAAGTCCGTAAAATGAAAAAGTTGACCCATCTTTCACTAAAAGTGGTATATTCTGAAGCTCTAGATCCCTAAAATATTAGCTTCATTTTGTTGAATAATGAATCTCGTCATGAAAGTTCAAACTCTAAACGATTGGTTACATTTGCGAAAAAGGCGGGTCACTTTTCTCATGTTAAGGACTTGATATAAGGATTAACTGTCATGTGGACTGTTTTTTATGGATATGTAACCGTGAGGTAAGTGGACATAACTTGTGTAAAACCCTAAGGGTTTATTGTGTAAAATACCGAAGGGTTTTACATACAAGTTATGACCACTTACCTCACGGTTACATCTCCATAAAAATAGTCCACATGGCAGTTAATCCTTATATTTATATACATTTAGCGAAAAAGCCACTTTTGTAAATGTATTTAAATCGAAAAGTGTATCGTGACAAAAACAGCCCAAAATACCCAATAGCACCCTTGGCAAAAGTTAATAGGAACAATTTCTCTTCATATTGAAACCCGATGATGTATTAAGTCAATCCTGCGCGAGTCCAAATGCGCCTAAAACATTACGCGTTCGTCTTTCCAAACTCAATGACGTATCGATGGTGTTATGAGCTTGGTGTTATGAGGCGTTGCGCATTCACCGAGAAATAACTGCAACTAGCCACGTGGGCGCCGACCAATCAGAATGTTGGATTTAGTGATGACAACACTTAGTATGTAAATATATATCTCGGTAACCAGCCTGGAGTAATCTACATACCCACATTATGATAGTGGGTCTGATGACCTTTCGTAGAGTTTTCATTCCCAAGTTCCCAACCACGATATTCCAATAGCGCCAATCAGAACTCACTATTAGCAGCACGAAGATAAAGGAGTGCAATCGAAACGAGCAACGTAGCGCGATGTGACGTAATTCTCGGGAATACCGCAAGTCTTCCGAGAAATGAAAAGTTGGCGGGAATACGATAGGCTCCGTATCCGTATGAATCTGTGTGTATGCTTACAGACTGCTCGGCAACCTCAGCAGTAAACAATCCGCCACTGTGAAGTATCCTGGTGTTTTCCGACATATACTGAATCAGAATATTACCACCGCTGGGAGTCGGTTATGTTACTTTAAATATTGTTTATTTCGTGCAAATTAGTATGAACATTATGTGTGATGTGTAATATTTAAGCTGTAACTTACGACACCGAGAATCCGGGAATCGCATGCTAATATGGCTTTAGATATTGTTGGTAAGAAAACAAATCAAACAAACAAATCGAGCTAATATTATTTATAGGTCTCGTTTTTTGTGATACATATCTCGTTATTTTAAGATAATATCTGGTTATTTCAAGATATTAGCAAGTTATTTAAAGGGGTACTGTACGCCAAATGTTGTTGTTGGTTTCTATAGTCTCCGAGTCGGAGAATAAGGTAACAATTTTTCCATTATTTGAAAGTCTGTTGAGTACGAAGTCATGTTACGGATGACAAATTTACCGGAATGCAAAAATACAAATTGTCGTTGTCGAGTAATTTTTGTAAAGTTTTCAACCAAATGAATCAAATAAAAGTTATATTATATGCATACTAGTCCCATATAATCATTTAAGTTATTGTATCGTCGCTAGTCAGTGAGTGGCTTGAGTGTTCTCCCCGTATCATCATAATATTTTAAGCGATCGTGTGTGCGATCGGTTTAACAATCCAGTATCCCTCAATTACTGTTTTTGATTACGGTAATTCGTAATTTAATTGACGCCATTTTATGGCTCCAGTCATAAATTCAATTTATATCAAATTATTAACTTTTAAATTATTAAATTTTAAGATAGCCTATTAACCTGAGCGTTTACAGAATACATCTTCGACTCAAATTACTTATGTTTCTATATATTATCGATATTAGATCGTTGTTGTCACCGGAAATTTAATGAAAATGGCGTACAGTACCCCTTTAAGTATAAGATCTAGTTATAACTAATTAGGTATGTCGTTATACCGACACTATATCTCGAAATAACGAGATCCTTATGTTGTTATAACGACATATTATCTCGTTATTTCGAGATAAAAAAAATACAGGACCAGTGTATGTCCTAAATCAGCCATCATAGTATTCGAATAGAACTGACAGCCCAGTTAGTATATACATATAATGTGAGAAATACCTACCCATCACTACCTGTGCACCAAAGTCCGTTCCAACGTTGCACCTGACATCGCATATCAGATTTACCGTTCGTGATATTCACACATACATCATTGAGGGTCAAATTTGATGTATAGTGTTAATGGCGAGGTTTCGACTAATTTGATATAGTTTTATCAAGTGATAAACCTATATTAATTCGGTAAAGTCTCGTCAGAGTGTGAACCGATTTTTAGAAAATCATATGAATAATGAGCAAAATCGAGCTCTGGTCATTTTAGATATTTGGAATTTCTCTGGAATGGAATGGGTATATTAGTTGTTAAATAAATACATTTTGGGGTATATATTTAAGATATTTGGAATTTATCTGGAATGGAATGGGTATATTGGTTGTTACATAAATACATTTTGGGGTTACATAAATACATTTTGGGGTCGGTTCAGTTATGACTCGCCCTTTATCTTTGGTTTGGCTAAATCATCAAACAGACCAGTATAATACCGTGACATGTTCTTGGTGTTATATGAACGTTGAGTGTACTATGTATTAGATAGATCATCTCAACCAATGTATTCAGTATTATAAGTAGGGTGCCGTTAGTCCAGTCTGGGTGAACGTCGACTCTATATTTGAAATATAGAGTCTGGAGCTTATGTAGCCAAAATCATTTCTATTCAGCGAAGAGCTTCCCCAAAATGACGTCACGGATTAAAAAAAATACATCGATGATTGACAGGTGTCCCCACGTGTTATTTGTTGTGCTTCGCAATAGTAATGGCCTGTGTCGCGACATAACATTACAGCAGATAATATTTGTCGTGTGTGCGACTATTCTTTTTCGGGAGATGAACTCGCTGCATTACCCGGAAAGCTGCATCCGAGAGCAAAAAATAAGGTCGTCATCAAAAATGATGCTTTAGAACTATTTAAAAGCATAAAATTAAGTCATTTCCTCGGTATTAACTTTCAGATGACTTTTTTACGACAAATAATTTGATTTGCAAACCATGGTACAACAAAGTAAATCAAATACACGGACGTGAGTGAGTTCTATTTATATTTATGGGAGGCCAAGTTGGTACCATGCGCAGGCCTATCTATCAGGTCTAGCACATCCTTCAAATTAATCCGAATATATAATTTCGAAGCCATTGTTTCTGTCTGTTGTATTTGCAAGCATCGCTTTCGATCGGAGAAATTCCGCTCTGTTACTATATTTAGAGGTGACATTATCTCCGCCCACTGACACTTGTTTATTAACCCATACGGTTTCATTGGACGGAAAATAATTTACGCAATCAATCAGATTACGGAATCCCGAGGACTTGGAAATGAGATATCGATGTTATCCGTCAGACCTTATATTCAATGTTGTAATGAATATTTAGGTATGAGTTTACTCAGACTGCCGTTAGTCTTGATTGGAATTTATTAACTCGTGCGCAGCACGAGTGAGTAGAGGTAATAACTCACAATCGAGACTAACGTCACCATTCTTAATTCTGAGGCACGAGTGAGGTGATCTATTCAATTTAGACGATTCATGATAATATGATTCACCATTATATGCGATTCAATATTCCTGCATGACTCTCACTATACTCGCCAAGCCATATTTCCAAGATGAATTCTTAATTTGGAAATTTTAACACAGGATATTACCTCAGCCAAGTTGATGAGTTATCGTTGAAAAGTTTATTCCCCGAGTCACGACATCGAGATATAAGGTATGTTTTGCTAAAGTTGAACTTTTGAGGATTGGGGACGGGGACTATTTCGTCATGCCAAAAACGCGATGAGGTAAATTAAGGGTAGTAATGAGCTGGTAATGGAAAATCAAATGTATGCTGTATAGCCGATTCATGCATGGTTCAAAGTCTGAACAATTTAGTATTATTAAAGGAACATTGTTAGAACACCGGATTATTCTCTAGTTATCGAAATAACCGTTTCGTCCGCAAGTTTCATTAGAAATTAGTTAGATTTTTAAACACGCACCCCCCCCCCCCCCCCATTTCCACAGAAGAATGTAAATTGCAACAGTTTCATATACATCTAGTTATGTTTATATACTGGCAAGCTTACACGGCATTTTTTGCAATTATTTTCTCATAGAAAATCCATTGGTGCTAGAATATGAACGGCGACATGCATATATAACATGCATATATAACATGCATATATAACATGCACAATAACATGCATATATAACATGCATATATAACATGAATATATAACATGAATATATAACATGCATATATAACATGCAAATGTATAAAAGCTATCGACATGAGAAGTAAATTTTTTTGATAGTTCTACTTGTAACGGTGCTACTTACTAATTTCCTTAAAATACCTGTATATGATCGATTTTTTTCTCGAGATAAGTGCATGATATTTACAGATATTTCGTAAATTTCGATAGCATCGCTACTAGTGGAACTACACAGTTAATACTCCTCACCTGGTTAGCTGTGGTATCATACAGATGCGTTTTAAAAGCATTTTCGCATTAGGTTTCTGTCACATTGTAAATTTCTGTACAGAAATGTCTGCAAAAGAATGTCTGACAGATCTGGGAGTGTATAAACGTATCCTAACATATCGCTTGCGTTGTATTATTTGAGAAATAACTCTCAAATTTATTCAAACTTTTCGGTTATAACTTATAACCTTAATCGAAACAAGAGTTATTTTTTATAATTTATTCCGTCATTTCATAAGAGAACTACCAAAAGTAAAAGTTGGAGACTATTTCCGACGAAAAAGACACGTGAAGTTGAAAGAGACACCAGTCTGTCACTCAAAACTTGAGCTTATCGATTGATCACGTGGGGTCGGCTTTTCAGCGTTTTTGGTTGGCTTGTTGCAACTGATCGATCACGCTTCGCGTGACACCAGACAGCTGTAAATTACACGTGGGATTGATATGCGACCGCGGTGGCACAAACCCTTGTTAGTTTTAATTTCCGTGTTTCATTTCTTTGCAAATGTTTCATCTTGTTGATTTGTCTGGTTACTTGTGCACTGAATATTATCATTCAGTACGGTTATTGTCAATACAGTCATACCAGAAGGAATTATGATGCCGAAATTTCATGTTCAATGGTAGGAAGTATCGAACAGATTCCATGTACATTTTTAGAGGCATGTGCGGTATAGGCGTGTTCACTCGGCGGTGCTGTCATTTTTGTAGCCGGGGGGGGGGGGGGGGGGGGGGGGGTAACCAAGAAATTTAGGTTATCGAGAAATAACCTAAATGCACTGTGGGGGATATGCTCCTCGAAATCTCATTCCACCCGAGCAAAATTCCCATTCCGAGCGGTATAAGATCCGATTCCGTAAAAGTTTGGCTCGATTTTCCACCACCATGTTTACGAATTGATGTCTATCGAGGGAGAAACTCATGAGAGGATACATTCAAATGATAGGACTTGTTTCTAAGGTATTTTACTCTTCACTTACTTATTCTTTAGTCCCATATATAGCACGCTGAACCAAATTACAAGGGTTTGCTCACTCAAATCCACACACATACACACACACCCCCCACACCCTCACACACACACCCTCACACACACACCCTCACCCTCTCTCTCTCTCTCACACACACACACCCCCCCCACACACACACCCCCCCCCACACACACACACACACACACCCTCACACATACACACACACCCACCCACAGACACACACACCCTCACACAGAAGAAAAGTATTGTGTACAAATGTGAATTTCGAAGCGAAAGAGATAATGTTTTGTGGAACAAATTGCTTATGTCTATCCGCAAACAACCCATCGTTGATCAAAATACGCGATTTTAGCTTGACACAATGCCTTCAAAGTAACACTACCATACGTTCCGATTCTGTTTTCGGAGTGTTCCGATTCACGACACGCATATTTTCAGCGTTCCGATTCCTGACATGGATAAATGTTTACCGTAATCCAGTTAATTGCTTCAATTTGCTGGCTTCACGGCCGTTCTACATGACGGTAAATTGTCCTATAATGATTGACTAAGTACAACGAATTAGAATCTTATACTACAACAGATCTTCAACGTCACTGGTGTTGATTTTGATGCGATGTTTTTATAATTTCCTATATATAATATCTTGAGGTACTTTATTAAAAAGACCAAACATACATGTACATGTATGTGGGAACCAAATTGACATTTAATAAATAATTGAGCTTAAAGGTACGGTTGGCCTTGGCGGTGGGTATCCTGTGAAAATATTTCCACCCGTCAAAAACCGCCACAAACAGAAAGAACATCAAAATGTAGACAGACTTTGTCCGTATACAAATAAGAAATATCGCATAAACAGTATGTTATTGTCAAATGTTTGACCATTGTTATGTAAACAAAAGCATAAAAAGTTACTTTTCTGGTGTTTGTTTATATTTTGATGGTAAACATAAAGAGCGTTCTTTGTTGGTGAATTCCTGATATGGAACTAATAAAGAGCGTTTATGCCATTTATGTGTGATTAGCCAGTAGCATTGTGCTGTCTTCTGTAACATCTATCAGGCTCTTGCTTAGGTAAAATATAGTAGGTCTTTATGATAGCATGCTGTTTACGTGATGGTCATGGTATATATGAACGAAACTGTATGCGTTTTAATGTTTTTTCTGTTTACGGTGATTAGAACAAATATGAATATTTTCGACAACTAAGGCCTCACGTGCCTTTAAATGTACTCAATCCGATTCGATGGTCCCCATATAATCAGATTCCAAAAGACAACAATGGTTTTCTTAAATGCTGCTCCAGTTATCAGAATCGATTAATTGCCCAAAATAATGCTAACCAGTAGTAGTACGGGGGGCTCGTTGCCTGCACATCTAAAAATAGATTTTTTGGCGGGTAAAATTGTTTGTACTAAAATATTCCCAAAATTTATTTTTTTTCAAAACCCAATTTTTTTTTCAAAATTAAATTTTTTTAATTTTTTTTAAATCTCAAAAAATTTATAACGAGTTTTCGGTCTCTTACCCAAATATCTGCCGACTATTAAATGTCGAATGTTTTTTAAATATTTGCGTGTAATATCTTTTGTTATTTTTGTTCAAACAAATTTTAAATATTTTTCATGAAACTCTGTTAATTTTATTAATCGATGTTTAGAAATAGCTTTATACCAATTATATGTGTATGGACAGGTCCGAGTCACGGTAATTTTGGACATTGTCACCATTCCAGTGTTTATCAATCAGACGCAGTCCATACTCATATAATTGTCTCCACAATACCTGAAATAATTTGACACCATTACTCTTACATAAATAATAAAGAGCGTTTATTCTTTACATCTCTATCCCGATGAAGTTATTGAGTATATGACAGGTGTGCATTATCGCGAATTATAAATTATTGAGATGTTGTACTATTTTGAATCACGCTCAGACGAAGAGCGTGATGCGAAATTACTTCGGGTGTCCAAAAAATTTCAAAAACTTCCAAATCTTCCAAAATTTCCAAAACTTCCAAAATTTCAAAAACTTTCAAAAACTTTCAAATATTTCAAAAATTTCAAAAACTTCAAAAATTTCAAAAATTTCAAAAATTTCAAAAACTTCCAAAATTTCAAAAACTTCCAAAATTTCAAAAATTTCAAAAACTTCCAAAATTTCAAAAATTTCCAAAATTTCAAAAACTTCAAAAATTTCCAAAACTTCCAAAATTTCAATATAATGAAGATGACGAGCAACCAATTTTCGACTGGCCTGAGGCATTACGTTATGGAATGAATAACAACAGCGGATCAGAATGCATACATATAGTACGTCACTTGGACATTTTATCAGTTTATCACGTGATCACTAAATGTGGCAATCGGGTATCCACCGATGCCTGCAATGTATTATTTATAATAATTGGACTCATTGATCTCACGTAAATAATACTCTTAGTTGTTCCAATAAAATAGTTATCAAATTCGATCACCAATAGATTTGACTGTGGAATATAATGACCTTTAACTTATTTATCAATCTAAAGGGACACTCATTATGAATGAATGTTAACAATACAAGCGCACGAATGAAGAGCGTTGAACATATACGAAATTACTACACGAATGAATTGAACCTTGAAATTTATATTTCACATCTTACCAACAACAGCTACAGACATAATCATAGTGTTATACTGTCTTGCATGTACACACGCTATGACATCATTAAAGGCAGACAATCCACTCACGGTGTGACAACAGATACAGACATAGGCATAGTGTTATACAGTCTTCTATGTACCCACGCTATGACACCATTAAAGTACATTGGATGTTAGGTCTATGACTCTTGAGTATGCACCAATCAATGAGCAAATGAGCAAAAAAAATGAGCAAATGAGCAAAACAATGAGCAAATGAGCTAAACAATGAGCAAATGAGCAAGAAAATGAGCAAATGAGCAATAAAAATGAGCAAATGAGCAAAAAAATGAGCAAATGAGCAAGAAAATGAGCAACAAAATGAGCAAATGAGCAAGAACATGAGCAAATGAGCAATAAAAATGAGCAAATTAGCAAAAAAATGAGCAAATGAGCAAAAAAATGAGCAAATGAGGAAAAAAATGAGCAAATGAGCAAGAAAATGAGCAAAATGAGCAAGAAAATGAGCAAATGAGCAATACAAATGAGCAAATGAGCAAGAGGTGAGCAAGTGAGCAAGTGATCATGTCGATAATAAAAAGCAGCATTTTATAGATCGAAAAGAAATTTTGTCAGAATATTGTCATCAACTCAATGAAGATCTCAACGAAACGCATTATTGACATCGATAACTATCATGGTGCATTGGCATTCATGGCCAGACAAATTTAATTCGTGTGTCTACAATACAACCTACCTATCCAAATGTCAATGCAATTATGAGTGATTTCAATATGAGCACTCTATTATATGATTGTGATACAAAGCTAAAGTACCGCCCCATAGGGCAGATACATAGCTAAAGTACCGCTCATAGAGCAGAAGCTAAAATACCGCTCTAACGTTGTCTGAATCTACAGCCCCTTCATTATTATATCCGTGTTTGGTCAGTTTGACCATTTTCTTCATGATCATGTTATGTATGGGTGATGTTTTCATTCGATGCTGGTATTCTATTAATCGTTCGTAACTTTTGAGAAAGAGGAACAACAACAATAACAACAACAACATCAACAACAACCGCCGCCGTAGCGTGACGAGCAAAATGTGATGTTTACACACTTAAGCTCTGGATAAACAATACATATCGCATCTGCAGCAGTCTACTTCATTGTGAATTAAGTCACTCTGAGTGAGTTGACTACATGCATGCACACACAACACAGCCGAGGGTTATTGTAATTTAATGAAATTTTTGAAATATATAATCTTCGTCTGAGCGTGATTCAAAATAGTACAACATCTCAATAATTTATAATTCGCGATAATGCACACCTGTCATATACTCAATAACTTCATCGGGATAGAGAAGTAAAGAATAAACGCTCTTTATTATTTATGTAAGAGTAATGGTGTCAAATTATTTCAGGTATTGTGGAGACAATTATATGAGTATGGACTGCGTCTGATTGATAAACACTGGAATGTATGCATTCATACCGATGGTGACAATGTCCAAAATTACCGTGACTCGGACCTGTCCATACACATATAATTGGTATAAAGCTATTTCTAAACATCGATTAATAAAATTAACAGAGTTTCATGAAAAATATTTAAAATTTGTTTGAACAAAAATAACAAAAGATATTACACGCAAATATTTTTAAAAACATTCGACATTTAATAGTCGGCAGATATTTGGGTAAGAGACCGAAAACTTGTTATAAATTTTTTGAGATTTTTTTTGTGTATATTTTAGTACAAACAATTTTACCCGCCAAAAAATCTATTTTTAGATGTGCAGGCAACGAGCCCCCCGTACTACTACCAGTCAACTGTAGTACAAAATTGCCCAAAACCTGTTATTTATCAACATTTTGTTCAATGAAATTTTGCCGGATTGTCAATTATTTGACACAAAAAGCCACTTGCTTTCAGAGTTAACCATCAGATCTTCATCCGCAATTTGGTCCGAGACCGTCTGCTCATCGACCTTTTACTGGACCACTAAAATGATCGGTGGTGAAAAATAATAGATTTAAAAAATCGATATCTGATCACTCTGAACTTTGATGAGTGGGTTCCTCGATTCGAATCAAATATTTGACCAACGAAGCCAAGGGTATAGTAATTTACGAGCGTTAATTATCTGGGGACCATCGAATCGGATTGAGTACATTTAAGCTCAAATGAAAACATCTCCGGTCATCATGTCCAGGTACTGCACCTATACCCATCCACACTAAACCTCTCCGACACCTATACCCACCCACAACGAAAACATCTCCGGTCATCATGTCCAGGTACTGCACCTATACCTATCCACACTAAACCTCTCCGACACCTATACCCAACCACAACGAAAACCTCTCCGGTCATCATGTCCAGGTACTGCACCTATACCCATCCACACTAAACCTCTCCGTTAATTAGGATTATGCATCTTTAAGCGCAATAAGGAATATCTAATTGCACTTAAGCGCAATAAGGGAAGATCTGATTATGCTTAAGCACAATAAGGAAATATATAATTGCGCAATAAGGAATATATCATTGCACTTAAGCTCAATAAGAGAAGATCTTATTGCACTTAAGATCTCTAATTGCGTTTAAGTGGAATAAGGAATATTCTTATTGCGCTTAAGCGCAATTAGTGATTCATTTTTGTGCTTAAACTTAATTCCTTATTGCACTTAAGCTTAATTATTTATTAAATGTCATTTTGGCTTCCCATACATGTAATTATATGCTCAAAATAATTTGCACATGTAACATTAGTCAGTAGAGGTACTGTACTATTTTAATCTCCAACATTTTAGTAACTGTGTCGGGAATATGTCGGGGTTATTTGTTTTTCCTATTCATTGCGTTGCTATCGGTGACGTAAATGACGTAATCTACTTTTAAGATGGCGATAGGCCCGTACTAATCTCTGATGTGAATTATGCACGTTTTATCTATGAGCCAGAGACGAGTCATTCAGTTGGCGATCAGCAGAATCCTTTTCGTCTAAAATTAATTTGTCAAAACAGTCGCCTGACAGCAATAATTGTAAATCGAAATCACGAAACCGCATATAATAAAACTGAAACCTACGGTTTTGACTGAACAAATGATATCATTATATCAAGCCGCTCGTGGGAAATCGGTATTTGCTTGTGTGTATATGCATATATGTTACTCATCTAATATATATAGTTACTTTTTGTCAAATTATATGTATTTTATTCATGTTTGCAACTGCCCATTTGGGTGTGTTTTGCATTACAATCTTATCTTATCTTATCTTATCTGATCTATACCCGCTCATGATAATTCTCGTTTTCAGTCAAAAGCCATAGTTATCCTCTCGTATCATCGGTGATTATTTGCCCTGCTAATCGATATATCGTACTGATCTATAGCTACACGTACGTCGTTCGGCACAATTTCAAAATAAAATGTGAGAATTCCGATGCGAAACTGACGTAAGAAAGTTTTCAATGACGAATACTGTTTATATCAGGAAAATGAAGACACTGATAACATTTCATAACATTATCCGAAAATGTACAGCATAAAGAGTCTGAATGAGTCTAAATAGTATTTGAATCCGACCGCGTTAGTGTGTGTTCGGGAATGGGGCAATAGTCTAGACAAGAACCTGTATTCTGTGTTCGGCCTCGGTAACCCGCTGTTCGGGAACAATCCAAACAGAACGCGGATTCCAATACACTCGTCAAGTGCTGATAGGTCTTGGTGGGGAACGTATATAAGTGGTAAGAGTGCGGGATTGTAGACTCCCGTTGGACCAACGTGTCTTAAATGTATAATTGGCGATAGGCTGTTTTTGATCGAGAACTTCTAACGCCAGTCACCGTTAGCTACCTATAGTCACCAGATTAACCCTGTTGACAGACGGTTTCTTATTCGGATAAATATGATCCATCTTTATTAATATGTATAATTTAAAATTGTCTATTAATATAATTGTCTGCAAGCCGTGGTATGAAGAGGAATAAAATGGGGAGATGTCCATATGCGTCTTTATGTTTTTAATGTCGCCATAGATCTGATATCATCAGCGGTGGCGAGGAGAAAGAGGCCACAAAGTGGAGTAGATTAAGTCAAATTTTCAAGGCAATTGTTAAATTTGTGACTAAAGCATGAAACTTTGCACATATGTACATATACACATATTAATTGATATTAGATATGGAGCCACGCTGAAATGTCTCTTTAACCCCTATTTTAAGGGGTTTTCCTAAATCAAAGAGCGTTTCGTAGCTATTTAATTTATTAAATGTCGTAATTAACCTTACCATGAAATATGCGATTTAAAATTCGGCATATAAATTGAGTATGATTCTGCGAGATATAATGCCACATTTTTAGGGTAACATTGGAACTGCCCGTCCAAGATGGCCGTCAAAATGTCAGCCGTAAGTGGAAAATTTGACGTTTTTCACTAATATCTTCTAGATCAGTTTCTTTTGTATGGAACTGGTTCTGAAATGTGACTTTATTTTGAATTGTTCATGTTAACTGGTCGCTGGAGCAATTAAATATGCCATTTATTGGGATCCCAGCCCCATCCGATCCCTCAATAATTCAATTTTACAGAACGCAGTATGAAATTTGTGTAAAAATGACAATTGTGATTCTAGTCATATTTCAACAAGAAATGAGCAGAACTGTGCAAAGTAAGTGAGGCATACCATAACTCATGAATATTTCAACTCAATGGTACCAAAATTGTCACTTTAGCTAAAAATGGCTGTCAAATTGGCGCCCAAAATATGGAAAATTGTAAATATTGTCCTAGTTGTGGATAATGAATAAAATTGGCTGTTCTGTCGTGTATACATATGTGCAAAATCTCATGCTTTAGTGACGAAGTGAACAATTCTTTTACTAATATACTCCACTAGTATTGGCAAATGCAGCAAAACGCATCACAAAACGTTAAGGTTAAAGTTAAGGTTCAGACGCACGTTTTGCCAAAATTTCCTGATATTTCAAAATGCATTTTCTCAAAATCTATGAAATTTGATACAAGCGATTATTGTGACACAATATTTAAGAACCATTGACCCATTGGATATTATAACCACATTTACCTTTTATGAGATGAGAAATATTAAAATTTTCACGGATTTCCGGTACCAAAACCTTCTGTTAAATAGTTTTGTTTTCAAAAGTTCAGTTCAAATATCCATGATATCATATCTTAAGATCATGAGAGGAGACTTTATTTTTCTTCGTGAAATTTAAGGATTATTTTTAATTAGAAAGGCAACTACACATAAATCATTTTCTAGATTAGAGAATCTTCAATTCATGTCAAATGGTCAATGCACAATATGGCCAGTCTTTGTAAACATACACTCAGATTCATACGGATAATAACCCACTATGTTTATATGTGGGTATGTAGTTGTATGTAGTTGTAGTTGTGGGTATTTCAGTTGATTGCCCCCTGCTTGAGTGTACAATGCCGTATATCAATATACGTTGTAATTGGGCTGAAATAATTGTGACTGCTTTATTCCCCATTATATTATATGTGGGTATGACGCTATATTATGCATTTAAAAATCTAACCCAACATTATGATACAAATGAAACCTCCTCACATAGAGTCAAGGCAATAAGTAAGCTATTTGGTGATTGGAGGGTCGAGTGAAATTATTAATGATTCTAGCAGTAGTTCTTGGTACCGATATGAACAAACAAGAAAATTACATTTTCAACCTCTCAAATGTATTAGAATACATTGAGTTTTTTATCGTATCTTAATAAATACTCAGATACTGTTGTATCTATTAATTACAATCAAAGTCCTTCTTAATTATCGTTTATTAATCAGATCAAATAAAAGCACGAGGTCCATTCTTTCCGGAAGTTCAAGCTTCCCTCACCTCAATCAAAACATAATAGAGTTATTGCTCTTGCATATAAATTGACAATAAGATACCACATCCTACCCCTACTAATAATATACAAAATCAGGATTCTTATTTTCTTTAATATGCCTCCTTGGTCGTCTGAAATCTACATAGCTTGATGTCCTCCCATCAAGTTCCGGTTCAACCAATGGTTGATCTGAGTCTATTGGAACTGTGTCCACATCTACTGGAATACCAACAAAAGATTGGTCAGATTCTATTTCTACTGTGCCAGTTGAACATGGTACAGAACTAGGATAATGTTTTATGTACTTAACATTTCTAGTAAAAAATACACCAGACTCTGTATTCACCACTTCAAAGACATTTGAGCCTAAGGATCGAATAACCACACATTTTGCTGGTCTAAACTGAGGAGTTAATTTACTCTGCTTCAAATTAGCCAACATCACAATATGACCCACTTTAACTCCATGACCAGAATTAACGTTGCGTTTTCGGTCAGTGTAATCATTCATATTATCTGTGTAACATTTATGAAACTTTACTACTTTCTGAGAAACACAATTATTGGACTTAGAGGGAGATGCTTCTGAACCTAACTTCATTACTGGTAGCTTTGTCTTCATTTCTCTCCTCATTAATAACAAACTTGGTGTTTCTCCAGTTGCCCGGTGCGGTGTTGCCCGAAATGCCATGAGAATACTGGGAAGTTCCTTTTGCCAGCTTTTCTTTTCAATTTCAGCTGACCGTATTGCTTTCTTAAGATATCTGTGGAACCTCTCAATTTTCCCATTGCTTCTCGCGTAATACGGCGATGACTTTAAATGTTTTATATCACATAATTTAAGAAACTCTTGAAATTCACGACCAACAAACATTGTGGCATTGTCAGATAAAAATTCAACTGGATATCCAAATCTACTGAAAACTTCCGTAAGTTTCTCAATGATAGACTTTGACGTTATATCCTGAAGTACAATAGCTTCTGGATATGAAGAATAATAATCAATTACAGTTAAAATGTGCTTATTATCTATTGGTCCCACTAGATCAATAGCAATATTTTCCCATGGTGAGCCTGGAAACTCACTGACCTGAAGAGGCTGATCAGGTCTCAAAGGTTGATTTTGTGCACAAGTCTGGCACACTTCCACAAAATGCTCAATATATGTGTCCATTCCATGCCAATAAAACATTGGACGTAACAGTTGCTTTGTTCTGACAATGCCCTGATGTGTCTCGTGCGCTACTTTCACAATTCGATTTTGCAAGGCTTTTGGAACCAAAATTCGAGTACCCATCAACACTAATAAGTCAACACATGTAAGTACATGCTTAATCTTTTCAAATGGCCTCAAATCATTTGAGATTTGTTTTGGCCACTTGCCACATTTAAGGATTTTTATCACTTCCTGCAGTGTTTCATGATTTTGTGAAGCCACTCTGATCTCTTCACAAGTTACAGATTTAAGACCCTGGCTCTGTACCGATACCATAAATTCCACATAGACATCAGACAAACTACTACTTGTAGAAGTAAACACATTCCCAGTATCGCAGGTAGGCACAGGAAGTCTGGAAAGCATATCGGCACTGTTCATTTTACCAGGAATGCACTTAATTGTATAATCAAATGGTAACAGCCGCCAGCCTAGTCTCTGTATACGAATAGGTACTACCGTATATTTGTGTGGTTTTAGTAAGTGCATTAAAGGTTTGGTGTCAGTTTGCAGAATAAAATGCCTGCCATACAAATACACATAGCATTGTTCAACTGCCCACACACATCCAAGAGTTTCCCGTTCAATCTGAAAATACCGTTATTCAGTAGGTGTCAGTGAACGGCTTGCATAATCGACTAGTTTTCGTGATCCGTCCGACTGTTCTTGCAGAATCAATGCTCCAACACCAACTGGTGATGCATCACAAACAAGATATGTTTTTGCATCTGGTGAATGCTAAGCACCGCTGGGAACTAAGTGCAGCTTTGACTGCTTCAAATGCCTGTGAAACTGAAAGATCCCATGTCCAGGGTGTGTCCTTATGTGTCAACATTCGAAGCGGCTCAGTCATGGTCGCATAGTTAGGAATAAATTTCCCCAAGAAGCCTGTGGAACCAAGGAACGATCGCAGCTCGGAAACATTGTTCGGGGCCGGTGCCTTCACTATTGCAGAAATATTTTCCGGTCCGGGTCTGGCTGAATTCCTGCATCACCCGAAATAACATGACCCAGAAAGTTCAGACGTCGAAGGTTAAACTGACACTTATCTCTGTTCAGTTTAAGATTTCTGTTGCGGAACCTTTGTAATACTGCTTCCAGACGGAATGCCAATTGTTCTTCTGTTTGTGCATGGCAAATCAGATCATCCATGTACCAAACTATACCTTCCAGTCCAAAAAGTATGTCCTGCATTGCTTTCATATATGCATCCGGGCTACATGCCAATCCAAATGCGGTTCTACAAAAACGATAACAACCCTTGTGACTAATAAATGTAGTTGCATTTCTTGAGTCAGGGTGCAGCGTGAGTTGATAAAACGATTTTTTGGCATCTAGTTTCGCAAACACGCAGGATCCATTAATTTGGTGAAGAAGTTCATCAATCGAAGGCATTGGAAAAGGTTCCCGAACAACAGCTTTATTAACAGATCTCAGGTCCACACATAGCCGTATATCATCCGTGCCCTTCTTAGGAACTACTAGTAGATTAGACACCCATTCCGAGCCTTCCTGTGATTTTTAGATAATTCTATCTGCTAACAACTTGTCCAGTTCATCTTCAACTTTCTTTTTCAAAGAGAATGGTATTCTTCGGAGTCGCTGTGCAACAGGCGGTACACTTTTGTCCATAGTTATTTTATGTGTGAAATTTGTGACCACTCCCATTCCATGCAACAAATCATCATAGCTATCTACAAGTGACTTTATTGGATCATTCTGCTTTACAGTTTTCAATGAAATACTTCGGACTGCGGAAGCCTTGTAGAAAAGTTTGAGGTCAAAACAGCATATGTTTCCAAGAAGAGGTTCACTATCACCTTTAATTACAAATATCGTATCGCTAATAGTCTGACTATTGCATGACAGTTTAGCATTGAAGAATCCCACACATTCCACAGAGTTGTTTGTCCATAAGCAAGGAATGATTTCTCAGTTGGTATGAGAGACACATTTGGAAACACATTTACTTGTGTAACTGAACTAATTATGTTCTGTTTACAGCACGTGTCCAGCATCATTGTAATAACTTGTCCATTCACATTAATGTCAGCGCAGCAGCCAGACTTTATGAAATAAACAAATTCAGTTTCACTGTCAACTGTGTCATTATCTGCTGAAACTGCTTTGATAACGTCCCTTGTCTGCTTTGTTCCTTTTCTCGGAGGTCTTCTTCTTTTTCCGACAAACTCGCTGAAAATGTCCATTCGCCGAACAAAAATTGCACGTGGCTTTCTTCGCTCCACAAGGGTCAGGGTCATGGGTTGACAGACCACACCTGAAGCAAGGCCTCGTTGTATTTTCATAGACCCGCAAAATTGGTGGTGTATTTTGTTTTTCATTTTCCATAGCACCACGTGACATCACTTTGGACTCCTCGCGTGTAGTCTCAAACAAACGGGCATGCTTTAATGCTTTATCCAGCGTCAATTCATCTTGCTGTAACAGTTTCTCACGTAGACTCGAGGACAAACATTTTTCCACTAACTGGTCTCGAATCATTTCAGCCTCCATTTGTCCAAATTCACACGTACGAGCAAGTTCTCTCAAAACAGTTACGTATTGGTCAACTGGTTCATCTGGTTGTTGAGCCCTTTGTCGAAATTTATATCGTTCTGCTACAACATTTTTCTTTGGTGTGAAATATGCGATTAGAGCATCTTTAGTTTTCTTGTATGTTGCATGGACCACAGGAAGGGTAGCGAAACCCCGCTGGCATTGGGGGCCCAAGCAATGGAGGAATGTAGCACGTTGTACGGCATCTGCGGTAGCATTCAGTCCACTGGCTATTTCATATATTTCGAATGAAGCGATCCACAAGGAAAATTCTGAATATAGATCATTTGCCTGCATATTCAGCGGCGCTGGTGGACTCAAATTGTTCTGCATTTTTCAGAAAGTCAGTTCTGTTTAAGGCGAATGTCACCGTTTAAATTCGACCTAAGGTCAAGGTCATTTGCGAACCCCATGAATATAGGGAAGTCAACTACTGGTATCGGTTTATTTTACCAATTTATTTCGTTTATTGTATCACTTGTTACGTTTGTAACGTTCGGGAGTTCTTGTTCCTCGTCGCCAATCTGTTGTATCTATTAATTACAATCAAAGTCCTTCTTAATTATCGTTTATTAATCAGATCAAATAAAATCACGAGGTCCATTCTTTCCGGAAGTTCAAGCTTCCCTCACCTCAATCAAAACATAATAGAGTTATTGCTCTTGCATATAAATTGACAATAAGATACCAAAGATACAATGAAAATGATATGTCAAATTTAATATTTTTCGCCAGATAGATCCAGAGATATTCTTTGTTGGAAATCTCTTGTCATTTCTAGCTGGATTTATGCGTCTCCACTTAAATAATAAAGCATTCGTTCACTGAGGAAATTCCAATTCTCATAGCGGCAGCTCCACTGAGAGGAAAACATTTTGTTTCCAGTAGTACGCCTACTACGTGTATCACTGTGGGAATCACGTGGTTTCGTGTAGATGAGAATCACGCATTCAAAATGGCCGAAGATATCGCAAACGCGACCAGAAACTATGAAAAGGGTAATAAACTAGGACAAGACATATTACATAGTATTTTGGCAGCTACGAGCATATGCTATTCTATTTTTTCAAACAAGCTGATACCTCAGTTGTGTTCAAACTCACAGTTGTTTGCTCTAACATTTTGACCAAAGTTGTAAGTGGAAGGATTTCCCTCGATGAATGGACTGGTCTATTACACGATAGAGTACTTCGAGTATTTCGAAACAAATAAGGTATCAATTTTTTTTTTAAATAATCTAACATATGCTCGTAACAGTCAAAATGCTACGTTTTGTGTCAGTTCCTCATATATTATGTTTTTGTACGTTTGCGCTCGCCTCGGCCATTTTCAATGTGTGGTACTCACAACCTCTATACCACGTGATTTCCGTCCGTGGTGCATATGAATATAATATCGACATGAAGGTACCAGAGAAGCATTGACCCTTTTTATATACTGAACGGATTACCCCATATAGTTGTAAAAGTACACATTGGAAATTCGGAATGGTATGCTATTCACTTAGATGGTGTTCTGGGTGAATTAACTGACGACAGTCAAACGAAAAGATAATACAAGTGGTGAATGGTTTATATTCATTGGTTACACCGCAGGGCAACTATACATTAATGATATGTGTATTCTTCAATTGAATCCCATATTAGGTGCGTACTACACACATATAACCATAATTCAATTATAACGAACATCGTCTGGTGAGTAATTAGACTTAGATATCGTGGCCAAGAAGTGTTGCCCCCAAAAGGACACGCAGTGAGCACGTATATGTCAATCATTGAGCATAGACTTTAAACAGAACTTGTTGGTTGCAAGAAAAATATGATCGCACCACTAATGGGGTGAATGAAGCAAAACACGAACGTACCTTGTATACTGCCTTGTATCACTCAGTTGCTCTTTCATGTGAATTTTACTCGCGCGGTGCACGGTTCGCGTGAGACATTGGGAATATATGTAAAGACTGAAGATGGCCAACGAACGGGTAAGAACCACTCATTTTGTATTTGTATTTATCTGACTAGTTGACTTATGAGAACCAACCTGATGGGCGTCGTACTTGTCGCTATAATTTTGACTTATCGAAAGTTGGTTACACATACCAATTGGTGACTGGCTGCTAGTAATACCACCAAAGGCTGCTAGTAATACCACCAAATGTATGGCATTATGAAAAGTTCCTTAAAATCCAAACATATGGTTGCAAGAAAGCCGCGTTGGACCCCAATAATTGTAATCTAGCATGCGCTTGTCAGACAGTAACCAAGATCAAATCTAGCAGCGTACCATTATAATTAAAGTCACATGGTGGTTTGGGGTCCCAAGTTATACCTAGTAATTCTAGCTTGTGTTCACATATCGACCCTATCCCGGAGATAAAAAGCACTCACTACATTCGCAAAAGTTGAATTCCGCCTGTCAAATAATAAATATCCATATGTCTGATTGCCATCAGCGAATATCAACTAAAATCATATTTGCATCTCAAGGCGCTAACATTTTACTCATTGCATTTGCCAGAAAATTCATGAAATTTATCTGGTGCGGGTGGACGTGATTCGAAAGGAGAGAGTCTTTGTGACCACTCTACAACACCCGTCTTTTGAACTAAATCGGTCAATGGACGGACTGAGGAATGACATGGTTGTCCTATTTTGACCCATCTGGGTGGCGGCCATTTTGGATTGGGTGGAGTGTTGGATGGGACGGAGTGGGCAAAACGCCTGGACGGATTGAGCTCAAATTTCGTATATAAGTGTAAAAACCCACGGGGATCGTCCACGTCGCATTTTGGACAAGCTCTGAGCACCGATTCTCCACTCCCAATCATCAAAATCACCGCAAACGCCACTTCGGGGGTTGAGGCATCAACGATCTTTATATTGATCATATACGGAGTTGTTAACGACGAACGCTCTTTATTGCAATCGACGTGGCTAAACGACTAACCCCATGCGTCCGAAATACGGATGCGGGACGAAATGAAATTATCTCGATTAAAAAGGCAGAATTGATCTAAGAAGCGTTTGTTTACAATTCAACACAACCTTATCGCTCGAAATATTATGCAGAGAGATTTCACGACGGGATTAATTGACTGTCCGCTCTTTTCGGGGACTACGGGGAAGTTTAGGACGGGTACCATGAATTAACTCATTGAAAAACAAAGAATGCGTTGTCTGTCGTTCCTAGGAAGGGGGGATTTCATCGGGTCAATTAGAATAAAAATTAAATAAATAGGTCAATTAGAATAAAAATTAAAAAAATATTAAAAAATTATAAAAAAACATAAATTAAATTTAAAAAACATTAAATTAATATTAAAAAATAAAAAAATAAAAATATAACAAATTTAAAAAATATATAAATAAAAACAAAATAATTAAAAAAATGTCATGTTTCTGACCAACCACGCCAGTGGCGGGCTAACCTGCTAGTTTGTAATATTTGTGTATGTGTGTATAGTGTGTGTATGTTGTGGAGACATTTTTTTAATCGGACGTGCCAAACTAAAGTTATGATCATTATGAAATATTTACACACCATACGCCTTGACGATTGAAACGTTATTATGTTGACGCGCCACCAGCTCCTGGCAAATACGCTAAACTGATAGTTTCTCGGTTGTCTTATAATACATTAAGTTTGAATTGTTTTCGGCTGGTATGTTTCTTTTCTTGGTTATTTGTTCTAATTCCTATTGAAATAGAGGTCTGAATAGTGCATGAAATAGAATGCAGAATAACAAGCTCGACAAATTGTCGATATTCGTTACCCGATTTCAAGTACGCACATACCGAGTACGTTTCTCATCACATTTAATCCATCCAAGTACGGAAATACCGAGTACGTTTTTAATCACATTTAGTTCATCATCACCCACTACAGGGCCAGACATCCATGCCAATATACACCATGAGAGGGCGTAATGATGAAATTCGTAGCGCTATATGTTGTCTGTATTTTAGAGCCATTGCACGTTGCGAATAATAACATTGACTGCTGTTCCAGTAAAATGTATACAATATTGGTTTCAACTTACGGTATTTGGTCAATGGAGGATAATTGATAATGAAAAATCCTTAGTTTTGTTTCATGTTCTCGGTAATAAAAGACAGAACATCAGATGCATGTGCACGTTATCGCACGAATACGTGTGAGGTTCTGTCACAACACAACGGGAGTTTGAATTAATGGTGTAGTACCGGTTATGTTTTCGTACATGAAGTCATTTTACGTCACGCAATTCACAGGGAGCGCTCTAGTGCATTTGGGCGAATTTACCACACTAACATAACTGAAGTAACGCAATCAACCGCAATAGTGTGTAATAAATAAAGAATACATATGGTTTTTGGTTGACCATTGAATGTATTTATTTTCAGGGCCGGTATATATCAATATTTCGTTTATTTGTCAACGTATCTTATACCTCCTTCAAATTACGTAGAAAGAATTTGGAAGCTGGAATGAGCCATGTCAGTTTAAAAGATCATTTAGTGCCCTATTTCAACTATTTTCTGATAGCGAGTTGTAAGTCACATTCATACAATGGAAACAAGTTGGTGCTCGCGCGCGACGTCACATAACGCGATTTCAACCAACCAACATTCACAAGTTACACAGCTTTAAAGTATGGATGTATTTATCGACCCATTGTGATCCCCGGAACCGGACCGTGGGATAACAAACAGGTCTGAGAATATGGTGCCGGACATTTGCAGAATTAGGTCCACAGAGGATGAATTTAGTGACGATACAACATGCACACACCGGACTAGCATCACCAAATTCACCATCTGGTGGAACTCATCTGCTACGGGAGACATAGACTAAGATTTAAGTTCCCAGATGCATGGTGAATAGTGTGATGTGCACCCATTTCGGAACATCGAGTGTGCATTGTGTAGTTTACAAATTTGAGGATATAGAGCAACTAAACTAAATAATAAAAGAATCTGTGTGAAGAAGTTTATAAAGAACAAAAAAACTTGTTATTTGAATAATAAAAATACGTTCCAGAGATGGCCCCTTCTGAGTCCCTCAAATTGGAAATAGATGTGCTAAATTTCGAAGAAAACACAATTACTATTTTAGTGCCAAGAATATCCGGAATCGAACATATCAGTGTAGAATACTAATTAGAAGTAAGACATGAACCACTAGTGCCCATTTTTGCCGAAATAAGGCAATCACTTCCCAGAATATGGACAAAATGACAACAAGCGCCAAGTATGGTCGAAAAGATCGAGTGATCTTCTCCTTCACCCCACGATTTGTTGTTATGACGATATTTGAACATAGAAAATCGTCATGTCTGAACACGGCAAAAGTGGAATTGAATTGAATTGAATGTTGTATGGGGAGGAGCCCACGAGCTTTAATACGGGTTATGGGGGAGTCCCGATGTGTCCCTTTAATGTTTTTGTAGTTGTAGTTGTAGTTGCCCATATCGACTATCATTTATAGTGTATGCTATTCGTCTAATGATCCATCTATAGGCTCATATATCAACCGAAAAACGACGTTGATAGCATATACATTTACTTGTAAATATCTATGAAACTGTGCACATTATTACAATACACTATGGCAACCTATGCACCTGCGATTAGGAAATTGATTGGAAATATTTTAGTTGAGTTATTAGTAATAACTTATTACCATTATTGACTTGGCAGTTTTAAACAGTTGATAGCTGATTAATGATAGTTTGTGTATTTATCAACATATATCTATATGGTCTCTACTATACTAAATCCCGTATAAATAATTTTAGGATCGAAAGAGCCATCTCCTTTTAATATGGCTATCTTTTTTTGTAGCCCATCTACACCGCGGGGGTATCCTTAGTCCCAAATCGGGCAGTCACCCCTCTAGTTTCGTAATAATGTGATGAACCCCCGCGAGTCATATATAGCTTGACCCGGATATCGATAACGCACTAGCTCTATCTATATATGAAGGTATGCAGAATGTAAATGTTATCACACCCAGAAAGACATTTCGTGCACGTAAACATCCGTATTTGACAAATGTTTTTGGTTCGATGTTGACATAAGTAACAACCAGGAACTTCAAATGAAAAATTAGGTTATCAGTAATTCGGGTGTTGACCAATAATGTCAACTTACTATTTTTTTTAACACTGCGTGATCCGGAATGAAACATGACCATGAGTACACACCGATGGATCATGTGAATGTAAACTAAGTAAAAAGCACATCATGTACTTTTCGAGCCCCCGATTTTTAAGGTGACGTTGAGTTGGCAATTTTTTCCACACAGATGGAAATTTAATACGTGCAACTGAACTGCTTTATATGCAAAATAATCATTGTCTTGTGAACAGTATATTATATAGGTACTGTTCAAAGTGAGATACACGTAATTTATACCTCAGATTTAGGTGACTTGTTTTTCCGCAGAACAGATATTTCTAAAATTAGTTGAATCCTTATGGAAATCACAAAAAAAAAGCAAAAAAAGAAGAAAAAAAGAAGTTAATATTGTGATCTAGTACACTATCTGGTTTATTAGTTCAAATGGATTCGCTTTGGCCATTCTAATTTGACAACTAACACGTGTTGTTATAAAGCGACATGGCGGTTCCTGATCCAAAATATACCTAATAAATATTGGCTTTGAATTTCACCATATTGCGTTATCTTAACATGAAACAATTAAATGTATGTACTGTAGCACCATTAAATGTATGTACTGTAGCAGTGTAGCACCATTAAATGTATGTACTGTAGCACCATTAAATGTATGTACTGTAGCACCATTAACGTTTCAGAGCGACATCAGCTGTAGATTTTCTCTCCATGGTTTACATTCGCATTTTTTACGCGACCTGCCCAAAAAATTGAACTGGCACTTAAACGAAACGATCTCAAATTTATCGAAAAATTAATAAAACAAAAGACGTATTTTCAGCGTTATATCAACGAAGTAACTGTTGGGAAAATGAGCTGTCAGATGTGATCATGTATCCTACATGATGGACATGTTGATTTGGGTTAATCAATAGCAATTGAGTAGGCTAGTTAACTTTCAAAACTTCCTACATTCACAAAGATCATGTTCACACCAGCTGGCCATGCCAACAGGCTGACGTGGAGCATAAGCGATCATTTACTGACTATGCACCAAGAGTTTGACAAGTTCATAGGCTCCGAACAATCCTTGTGGTCATGACCCAGATCAGAGCATTGTGTACATTGTCCTCCTGCAGTTATCTGCGTCGTGACCATACCTTTGGAATTTATACACCACAAATGAGATGGTACAACAATAGTCTGCCAGTGATAGTTTCATGTATTCAATATTCAAAGTAATTGGACGTTGAGATCAATTGAAGGCCAGCACATAGTTGTCCAATATCACTCTGTTTATCAGTCATTGTATGTCATGCTTGGTTGTTTTTATTAACCCTTTACCCAACAGAACGGCCCTGTGCCAATGCATTCTCTTATATATGCGAGGCGACCTATGGCATATATAAGAGAATGCATTGGCTTAACACATATTAAAAATGATAAAATTGTCAAATAATGTAGAAAAATATTATAAAAAATGTAAGAAAAAATTATAAAATTGTTAAAGAATTTAAGAACAAATGGTAAAAAGTGTAATTTTTTTTTTAGGCCAATGTATTCTCTTATATATGCGAGGCGACCAAGTCAATCAACCGGTTCCAATGATATCCATATTTGTATGGTGTTCACAGACCGAAGATATTTTAGGCTGTTGAAGCTTTATTTGGGCGTTTTTTGGCCGTTTTGTTGGGTAAAGGGTTAAGCATAATTAAACACATGCTGATCCACGAAGGGAGCACTAACCACATGTAACATGTTGTCCATTCATTTCTTCTGAAGTTATGGCCCATCACTGTATCCCCGTCATCTTACCTTGGATATGAATGATGTTTGATGTCTTGACCACATTGAGACGAAGGCTATCCTCGTGTAACATGTTTTGTCCAGTCACCGCGTGCCGGTTTAAGACATCTTTCGAATCAAGCGACATTAGAAAGTTAATAAACCTCAACGAAAAGCCACATTTGTGGGAGATACTGTGTGTGACCGTTGTATATTTTATTCTACTACCATTCGAAAATGGTACAAAGAATGGCACAAACAATATACGATAATCATATATACAAAATACGATAGATACAAACAACTTTAGACACTTTTCACCTCACCCAGAAATGTCGCACATTGATTTGTCAAGAACCGTGTCCTGTATCGTTTTGTGTTGTGCTAAATTTAGCACACTACTATATATATATATTGTATCTCACGTGACTTTGTTATTGAAATCAAGCTTTCCGATTGGTTGGCTACTCGACTCTATTAATCGTAGTTGTATACTACGCCTTCAAGTCTCTCCCATCGTGCACTATGCATATGTAGTTTTGACTACTAAAAATAGTAACGAACACTACATCAAACTTTGTTCTGAAACTACTTGTTATTTCGCCGCTGATCCAAATTAAAGCTTCAGTAAGGCGAACATCAATTGTCTGAACTTAGTAAAAGTTGAAAATAGTAGTTTCCTACTGCTAAATCAAAATTACAAAGGTTTTCTCTGGAGTCCCGTTGCGTTTCCTAAGTTCGCGATACCCCATTCCTATACCGGTAACACTAAAACGTGTGATCGGTTGCCGTACCCGAACAACTAATAAAATGAACCGAGAATACAATTTGCCGATTACAGCTTGTTTTAGCTGTTTCTTGTAAATAAATAATACCCCTATGCTGTATACTAAGCGTTGAAAAAACACGCTACTGCAGATTTTCATGGCCCAATAACACCAATCATACGTTCATGTTTCCGGAGTTGGGTACACTTTTTATTCTGATAGTTCCGTGTACAAGAGCGACTTATACTAATAAATGACCAAATTTAATACATTCTTCGTTCGTCCGGGCACCAATTAAGAGTGGGTAAGTGGTTGAAATGTGTTGACATTTTTGTAAATGACAAATTTACAATAAAAAAAACAACAAACAGGCAGGCAAAGTTTAAAAAAAAACAGGAAATTTAAAAAAAAACAAACAAACAAACCTGAACAAAGGGGAATTTAAAAAAAACAAGTTTTTTTTAAAACAGGAAAACAAACATGAAAAATAAACAAACAATAAATAAACATTTACAACAAATAAAAATAATAAAAAAAAACAACAAAAAATAATTTAAAAAAAACAACAAACAGGCAGCCAAAGTTTTAAAAAAACCAGGAAAATAAACATTGAAAAAAAAAAAAAATTACAAAGAATTAATTAAAAACAAACAAACAAACAAACCTGAACAAAGAGGAATTTAAATTTTTTTTTTTTTTACATATTATTTGTTTTTCTTTAAAAAAAAATGGTGTTTGCCCACTGGTTTGCCTTTAATTTCTGCATTTGTTCGATACAATATAATAATCAGGGCCTGGAACCTACGTCACCGGAAGGGTAACCCTACATCAAAATAACTGTAAATAAAGTTCGACTCGCTACTTCGACATCGTTTTTTAAATAAATACAATCGATTTCGATGTAGTATTATAAGCAAAGGAGCTATGCGACCTGCAAATCTCAACAAATACAGAAACCGAAAATCGGAAAGAATTGCTTATAATGAGAATTTCGCGTTCGCAATTCAAAATCGCGTCCGATTTCCTATTTTCGTGCAGGTGTTAACGCCAACATTTCATGTTCTCCGCGCCCTAAACTCATTTTAAAACCGTATACATTGAGTTTCGGGATATTATAAATGCTAAAATTTGAATCAATAACAAAAAAATAACTTTTCCGTGGTTTGTTTGTAAATTTCTTAAGATACAAAGAATTGTTATGAATTTGTCTATTAATGGTAACGCCCACATCGCGTTGACGCTCACCTAATATTGGCCTGTTTGCACTAACAATTGAGTCACCATCCGTATAATCCGGTAGATGAACTATTAACGACCGTGTTCACATATGCACACTCTGTTAAATGCGTTACAATACACAAAGGGCTGTTATAGAGATGCCAATATACTATTTGATAATCTATTATATATTTTGGGAGATCTGTGTGTGTGTGTCTGTCTGTCTGTCTGTGTTCGCGATGGACTCGAGAACGGCCGAGCCGATTTCGATGAAACTTGGTACGTGGGGATACTTTCAGCCGGGGAGTGGCATGGGCCTATAATTTGCCCGTGCGATGTGACCTTGACCTTGACATCGGGTAATTTCGAGATCGAACGCCCGAGTATCACGGTATTTCGATGAAAATTAGTGTCTGGGGATTCTTTCGTATGGGGAGTGTCGTAAGCCTATTCGTTTGCCCGTGCGACGTGACCTTGACCTTGAAACCGGGTCAATTCAAGGTCAAATCGCGAATTTTGATGGGATTTCGACGAAATTTGATACGTATGGTTACTTTTGTCCACTGAGTGTTTTGGACGGGTCAAATCGTGACCCCGACCTGACCTTGACCTTCAAAATGATCAATCCGAGGTCAAATCGGGTAAAACCGGATGGATTTCGACGGGTACTTTTGTCCGGGCAGTGTTTTGGACGGGTCAAATCGTGACCCCACCTGACCTTGACCTTCAAAATGGACAATTCAAGGTCAAATCGCGCAATTCGCCGAAAAGCAGAGGGGAAACAGCCCAGACGAAGTAGGGTCCACCTGCTAGTCTATACTAAATATTTTGAGACTTCGTATATATATATGTATATATGTGTGTGGGTACTTCATAGAATCCAAAACGCGTGTAAAGATTGAGCTCAAACTTCCTATGTAAGTGTCAAATCACACCGACACGACCGTGGTCGCTGTTTAGAGAAGCTCAGAGCACCCGTTCTCCAATCTCAAATCACCGCAAAGGCACGGCGTGGGTTAATCAAGTGATTATTTAATGAGCGTTTGTTTTTGACGCATCTCTATAAAGAGCGTCTGTTTCCCATTCAACGTTATTAGCATGCATCTGCAGAGTTATGCGGGAACATTGAGTGCTTGCCTATGCGGGCAGATTTATTGGAGCTCTTACAACATAATTGTTATAGTATGTATGACACTTAGTTCAGGGCTTAGGGGGGGGGTAGTTATAGGCATAATGCTTCTCAGAAATCCCGGTTACAAACCAACACTCACAATTTCGTATTTACGCAAACGTTATCGCTCGAAATTTATTCCCTGCGAGCACGGATGGCGCGCTTTGTTTTTACAGTATATACCTTTGGTATCTACCGAAATCATCCCAGATAATCACGAATATAGCATCAGATTTCTCCCCAGATATACCGTTATAAAGCTACTGGAATCTGCCAATCTATCTCATATATATTTTGAAGACCTCTGTCTGTATGTATGTTTGTTTGTCTGTCTGTCTGTCATTAATACAAATCTACGATTCTTGACCGATCGGGACGAAACTTGGTACGTGAGTGTAGTTTGACCAGGCGGTCGTCGTTGTCGTATTGGCGAGCCCGTGCGGCGCCCGCTTCGCGCATGCGCAGACGAGATCTCGGAAACGGGTGGAGCTATCGACTTGAAATTTGCTATGTGAATGTATCTTGCCCCGGATGCGAATTTTATCGGGTCGCCGAGCCCGTGCGACACCAGCTTCGCGCATGCGCAGACGAGATCTCGGAAACGGGTGGAGCTATCGATTTGAAATTTGGTATGTGAATGTATCTTGCCCCGGATACGAATTTTATCGGGTCGCCGAGCCCGTGCGACGCCAGCTTCGCGCATGCGCAGACCAGATCTCGGAAACGGGTGGAGCTATCGACTTGAAATTTGCTATGTGAATGTATCTTGCCCCCGATACGAATTTTATCGGGTCGCCGAACACGTGCGACGCCACATTCGCGCATGCGCAGACCAGATCTCTGAAACGGGTAGAGCTATCGACTTGAAATTTGGTTTTTGAATAGCCCGGACAACGTCGGGCTCATCGGCTAGTCTCATATATATTTTGAAGACCTCTGTCTGTATGTTTGTCTGTCTGTATGTTTGTCATTAATACAAATCTACGATTCTCGACCGATCGGGACGAAACTTGGTACGTGTGTGTAGTTTGACCAGGGGGTGGTTGTTGTCGTATTGGCGAGCCCGTGCGGCGCCCGCTTCGCGCATGCGCAGACGAGATCTCGGAAACGGGTGGAGCTATCGACTTGAAATTTGCTATGTGAATGTATCTTGCCCCGGATACGAATTTTATCGGGTCGCCGAGCCCGTGCGACGCCAGCTTCGCGCATGCGCAGACGAGATCTCGGAAACGTGTGGAGCTATCGACTTGAAATTTGGTATGTGAATGTATCTTTCCCCGGATACGAATTTTATCGGGTCGCCGAGCCCGTGCGACGCCAGCTTCGCGCATGCGCAGACCAGATCTCGGAAACGGGTAGAGCTATCGACTTGAAATTTGGTTTTTGAATGGCCCGGACTTGAAATTTGGTTTCTGAATAGCCCGGACAACGTCGAGCTCATCGGCTAGTACTATATATTTTGAGAACTACGTATATATATATATATATATATATATATATATGTGTGTGTATATATGTGGGTACTTCATAGAATCGAAAACGCGTGTAGGAACGGGCATCCCCACGGCAATGTCGGCTTATAGGACATCTTTACTACACATGACAGCCGATGGACAATTGGTCTCTATATATGTACCAAAATTACGCCGCGTTGGTGACTGGCAAATTCCAGGGAATGCCGATTGAGCTCAAACTTGCTACCTACGGGAGGTGTGCATCTGCAGAGTTATACGGGAACATTGAGTGCTTGCCTATATATATATGCGGGAAGATTTATTGGAGCTCTTACAACATCATTGTTATAGTATGTATGACACTTAGGTCAGGACTTAGGGGGGGGGGGTAGTTATATGCATAATGCTTCTCAGAAATCCCGGTTACAAACCAACACTCACAATTTCGTATTTACGCAAACGTTATCGCTCGAAATTTATTCCCTGCGAGCACGGATGGCGCGCTTTGTTTTTACAGTATGCGGTATATAACGAAATCATCCCAGATAATCACGAATATAGCATCAGATTTCTCCCCATATATACCGTTATAAAACTACTGGAATCTGCCAATCTATACTATATATTTTGAGAACTACGTATATATATATATATATATATATATATATATATGTGTGTGTGTGTATATATGTGGGTACTTCATAGAATCGAAAACGCGTGTAGGAACGGGCATCCCCACGGCAATGTCGGCTTATAAGACATCTTTACTACACATGACAGCCGATGGACAATTGGTCTCTATATATGTACCAAAATTACGCCGCGTTGGTGACTGGCAAATTCCAGGGAATTCCGATTGAGCTCAAACTTGCTACCTACGGGAAGTGTCATATATATGAGTGTGTCCTTTATAGACTCGAACCGATTGAGCTCAAACTTGCTAAATACGGGAAGTGTCATGGACGGGTTCATTGAAAAACAAAAAAAAATCGGGTAAAATTGAAAAACAAAATTAAATAGGCACAATTAACTCCTTGAAAAACCAAAAAAAATCGGGTAAAATTTATTGTCATGTTTCTGACTATTGCCGAAATTTGCTGCAAATGCAGCACAAGTGTCTCGGAACCTGTTGCAATTGCTTTTTCGAACAAAGCCATGGGACGAATGCCGCCAGTGGCGGGCTAACCTGCTAGTACTATATATAAAGACGAACATAAATTCACGGCATAATCATTGTTTTTATGTTCTCGTTGTATATTCGGCAGTTTAATTAAGTGTATGTCATGTCATTCGTTCTCTTATTCCATACTCATTGTAGTATTACTTTGTTATTCCAGTCTATTTCCGTTGGTTGAATCCATGTTAATTTGTTCATATTTCCAGTTTCGTCTGATAGTTGTCGTTAAAACATTATCATGCAATAAAGATTTCTTTAATTATATTCTATTACTAACATTCATTGTTTACCCATGTTTATTGATAATGAATTGAATGTGTTATTCGGACCAGGAACCTTCGTTGTCAAACAATTAATCTGGTCACGCATCAATTATATTCGCAATCCAAAACCAAAACATCGGGATATATGTAACGGGTAAATACATTTTCAAACACCCTGTCCCATTATCAGTCAATAATCATAAAGTATGGTTAGGTACTCAAGTCCCAAAAACTAATTGGTCACATATATATTAACTATATATAGCAGGTTATATAGTGAATTGTGAACATAATATGGTTCCTGTGGCTGGATATTCATTTAGTTTGGTTATGTTTAACATTATATATTACAAAATTTTATATAAACTGGATATTCCGTTTGTTGAATACTTTTGCAGACAAAAATGATATATACAAGGAAAAAAAACAACTTAAAGTTGAATAGAAGAACAAATTACAACAAAAAGAGGCTTGTTGTGTCGTCTAAGAGGGGGGGGGGGGGGTCTACAACAAAAATTCCGCATATAGGGCCGGGGTGGGTGGGTGGTCCAGAGGCGGGAAAAATCGTGCTTGTAATTTTTTTCTATATAGCTATATAGCAGCTATAGTGACTCTTTAGCCTCATATTTAGCAACATTCTGGATTTCACAGGATCCCGGACCACTTCACAGTGGACCACCGTAATAGCGTTCAGGAAACTTATTATCAGCGGAAGAAATATTTAGTAACACAATTAATATATTACCCAGTTGTATTACTTGAATAATAATAACAATAACGCCCATCCTAAGAAAGTAAAGGAATGTAGACTTGTTTTCAAATTTCGGTCGCCATTTTGGCCGCCATCTTCGATTTGGAAAACCATTTCTTGCATGAGATGTAAGGTAATTACTTCACCTCAGTATTTCCAACTCAATTGTAAGCATGGGTGGAGTTGTCTCGACAATAATGCCCAATGATGTGAATATGAGGAAATTTCGGTGATTTTTCAAAATCTGTCCGCCATTGTGGGCGCCATTTTGGATTTGGGGGACTTTTATTTGGATATGGTACAAGGACAGTTCTTCGCCTAAGTGTCCCCAACTCACAATAGTAAGCAGGTGTTGAGTTTTCATGACAATAATGTTCACTGATGTCGACCAATATCTCCTGGACTAATATACTTGATTGCTATTAACTTCTCATGAAAGGACTTTTCGCGTCGCGAACTGTACCAACCCCAATGGGCACTATATATATCCACGTAGTCAACTCTAAGAGCCACGATATGATTCACTATACTAAACCCGGTCATTTATGGGACCATCTCCTCAGCAGATTATATGCAGCAAATGAATTAATTTAATGAGTACAAAATACACTCATGTGCTCTATGAACGATGCAAACAACATGGTAATTAAAATGAAAATGAATGTAAGACTGGAGTCATACATTCATTTCATTTCATTATAAATACCATGTTGTTTGCATCGTTCATAGAGAACAGGAGTGTAATTTGCACTTATCCATGGATCAAATCCATTCATTTGTTGCATATATTCTGTTGAGTATAAAGGGAGATGGGCCCATAAATGGCCTTATTTAGGTTACAGTACCCATTTAATGAGCGAATGCTATAGTGGTATAATGCGGCATTAGTGCCGAAATTAGGCACATTGTATAGTGTATGACTCTCACCTTTACACGTTCATAATGCGAAACGGCCATTGATTGGTATGGCATGGGCTAATTTTACACACAATCTGTATTGCAGGTATATCCATGCATGCATGCACACGGCAGTAACCATTTGCACATTGTATAGTGTATGACTCTCACCTTTACACGTTCATAATGCGAAATGGCCATTGATTGGTATGGCATGGGCTAATTTTACACACAACCTGTATTGCAGGTATATTCATGCATGCATGCTCACGGTAGTAACCATTTGTAGCACTAATGCGGCTAGATGGTCCCCTTGGTGGGTAAAATCTATAGCCCTGTCTCGCTAACTCCAACTGTCCTGGTGGCTGAGTTAGTACACATGTAGGTGAGATGGGACAGAACATAATATTAGCAATAGTTGCAAATATGTGTACATGTTACGTATGTTCATCGCGTATATCAGGACATTTCCTAAAATGTTTTGGTTTTATTTTAAGTTCCGCAATCAAGCTGGTGTTCTACCTTTCACTCTTTTTATTTAGCTTATCGAGAAGCATTAATATCCAAACAATACGCTGCATATAAATGAAAACGCCTAGCCTGTGACTTTCCGCCCGATGATCAATGCAGTTTTCGAAATTTGTTTTGCGTATATCCATTACCATATTCACTGGACCAAGAATATCAAACTTTAATTTGAGTTGACCCTGGCGTGACTCCATTTACGTTTTATGAAAAGAAGAACAGACAAGTTACCGGAACAAAGTGATATAAAACACAGTCAATTTGGTCCATAAATTATACATGATCATTAAATCCGAATCAAGTGCAAAATAGTATGACCTTTGGGCATATATATCCATATAATTAAATATATCATGTATATACTAGAATTTGGGATTCATTATTCGCTGTATTCTTCACATTCTCAAATATGAGTCAGTTCGTGGCACGGAGCTGTGATTATGGGTGACTTATTGGCCACGTTCAACAACACGTATGTGTAGCTTGTAACATTTGTTGCCAACAAGTCGCCTCACTCACGTGACCATTTCGCCTACGCGTACACGATAAATCCGTCCAGAAGTTTTATGTCTAACATTGTAGCATATATGCGAAACATGTAGCAAAGAGAAATTATACAATGTTCTATATACTAACCGAATGAGCGATTGACTATGCGTATACGTTGGGATAATGGGGTTTACCTGCACACTAAGATTTTATTTTGATTGAACAAATTAATCTTACTAGGGGTCGCATTGTGTGCAGCTTGTCATCGCTGTAACATACGTTACAAGTTACACGCACATTTCGGCTGACCATGGCAAATTTACTGAACCCAACGTGAAGATAGCACATTACAGCCACATGGCGGTACATATATGGATCCCCATTTTTTCACAAGCAAATGATCGCTTATGTTACATACCTACCCGATATATTGGATCAAATATTATACATTTATTGCATGGTTTCGAGGCTGACATGAGGATTTATCAACCCGATGAAGTTAATATTCACCGAGGCTGCAGGTCGAGGTGAATATTAACTTCCAAGGGGTGATAAATCCTCATGTCAGCCTCTAAAACATGCATTCACGAAACAAGTGTTTTATAAAAAACCTTGTAGCCCATTAGAGTACTATACATTATGAGCTTAATAGACAAATATATATGTTCAACACATTTAAAGAAACTCACTTCCGCAAATCAACGACAAAAACTTATGTACATGTAAGCAATTTTGATTGATTGTTTGTAAACGCTAAGCATAATGTGATTCGACACCGTACTCTCGCGCGTGGCGTAACAAATATTTTGTTATTAAAGGCACGGGCGGCGTTCGTTGCAGAAATATTCATATTTGTTCAAATCGCCATCAACAGAAGGAATATTAAAATATATATAGTTTTGTTCATATACAAAACATAATCAGCGCGTAAATAGTATATTGTCGTCAAGACGTACGATGGTGTACGTAAACAAGATCTTGCTCGTGTCACAGAAGTTGTGCTTCTGTTTACATAACATAGCGCAATTCTATTGGTTAATCACACAAAAATGATATAAACGCTCTTTATTATTTCCATATCAGGAAAACAGTAACAAATAACGCTCTTTATGTTTACCATATCCGGATCTAAACAAAAGCCAGGAAACGTAACGTTTTTTGCTTTTGTTTACATAACAAGGGGGGAGGGAATTGACAATAACATACTGTTTATTCCATATTTCTGATTGGTATAAGAACAAGGTATGTCTATATTTTGCTATTCTTTCTGTTTATGGCGGTTTTTGACGGAGGTGAATATTTTAACAGCATACCCACCGACAACGCCGCCCGTATCTTTAACCCTGTGCCGGGTTAATATCGTGATGATTCTCGCTTATGGGAAACAATTGCAGTTCAACAAATGCCAAAAAATGGAACTGCGCTTGGGCAATTGGCTATTTCGTATCTAAGTGTAAAATCCCACCGACACGGCCGTGGTCGCGTTTTGGAGAAGCTCAGGGCACCGTTTCTCCAATCCCAAATCACCGCAATCGGCACTTCGGGGTTAATAGCGTTGATATATAAAGAGCGTTCGTTTTCCACAGTGTCTATATAAAGAGCGCCGTTTTCGCTATCTACTTATCTGTATGACGGGAGTCTGTAGCCCGAAATATTATGCAGAGACATTTCACGACGGGAAGCGTTTGTTTTCAATTCAATGCAATGTTATCGCTCGAGCGTTGTCTGTCGTTCCTAGGAAGGGGGATTTCTACGGGTAAATTTCGTTTCGCTATCTACTTATCTGTATGACGAGGGTCTGTAGCCTGTCGCTCGAAATATTATGCAGAGACATTTCACGACGGGAAGCGTTTGTTTTCAATTCAATGCAATGTTATCGCTCGAGCGTTGTCTGTCGTTCCTAGGAAGGGGGGATTTCTACGGGTAAATTTTTCCGCCAGAAACAAAAAATTTAATTAAAACAAAAAAACAATTCAGAAAAAAAATATATTAAATTAAAAAAAACATTAAATTCATATTAAAAAATAAAAAACAAAAATAAATAAAAACAAAATAATTAAAAAAAATGTCATGTTTCTGACGAAATTTGGTACAAATGCAGCACAGGTGTCTCGGAACCTGTTGCAATTGCTTTTTCGAACAAAGCCATGGGACGAATGTCGCCAGTGGCGGGCTAACCTGCTAGTCTATACTATATATTTTGAGAACTCCGTATATATATATGTATATATGTGGGTACTTCATAGAATTCAAAACGCGTGTACAGATTGAGCTCAAATTTCGTATGTAAGTGTAAAATCCCACCGACACCGCCGTGGTCGCGTTTTGGAGAAACTCAGAGCACCCTGTATCCACTCCCAAATCACCGCAAAGGCACGGCGGGGGTTAATCAAGTCATAATTTAATGAGCGTTTGTTTTTGACGCATCGCTATAAAGAGCGTTTTGTTTACCATTCAACGTTATTAGCATCTGCAGAGAGATTGTAGCCTGTCGCTCGAAATATTATGCAGAGAGATTTTCACGACGGGAAGCCGGCGTTTGTTTTCAATTCAATGCAATTTTATCCCTCGAAATATTATGCAGAGAGATGATTTCACGACGGGAAGCGTTTGTTTTCAGTTCAATACAATGTTATCGTACTGAGCGTCTATATACACGACGAGTATAAATACGGCTCCATTGACCGTCTCGAGGCGAAATTTCGTACTTAATTTCGTACTTAGGAGTTCCAAGTAACGGGGGAGATTTTTATCGGGTAAGTTTTTCCGCCCGATGTGATCTTCACCTTGAAACGGGTACCCACAAATGATATATATGTGTGTGTCCTTTATAGACTCGGACCGATTGAGCTCAAACTTGATGTCTACGGGAAGTGTCATGGACGGGTTAAATTGTCACCGACCTGACCTTGACATTAGGACGGGTACGGGCAGGTTAAAAAAAAAGTAAAACAAAGAATGCGTTGTCTGTCGTTCCTAGGAAGGGGGGGGGGATTTCATCGGGTAAATTTTTCCGCAATTTAAAATTTATAAAAACAAAATAATTATTTGTCAACTCAGGACGGGGAATATTTTTTTCGGCGTGCCTGTACGGGGTTACCTTGAAAAACAAAAAAATAATGGATCGACCAAAGCCATGGGACCAATCCCGCCAGTTGCGGGCTAACATGCTAGTCTATACTATATATTTTGAGACTTCGTATATATATATGTGTGTACTTCATAGAATCCAAAACGCGTGTACAGATTGAGATCAAATTTCGTATGTAAGTGTAAAATCCCACCGACACCGCCGTAATCGTGTTTTCGAGAAGCTCTGAGCACCCTTTATCCACTCCCAGTCATCGAAATCAGCTCAAACGGCACGGCCGGGGTTAATAACGTCATTATATATATATATGAAGTCAGAGTCTCCAAAGTTATACCGGAACAAACACGTGTTTACGTCGTCTTGGGGGTCCACGATGGGAGTCTGACTTCAATGCAATGTTATCGCTCGAAACACGTGTTTACTTCGTGTTGAGGTTCACGATGGGAGTCTGACAATTGTTATCGCTCGAAATAGTACATTAGGACGGGAACGGCTGGACAGATTGAGCTCAAACTTCCTATCTAAAGGTAAAATAACACGTACGATGTCGTCCACGCGTTTTCCAGAAGCTCCGAGCACCCGTACTCCACTCCCAGTCATAAAAATCAGCTCAAACGGCACGGCCGGGGTTAATAACGTCATTATATATATATATACGAAGTCAACGTTATTAGCAGCTGCATTGAGTGCATTTCCTAGAACGCAACACGTGTTTTACGTCGTCTTGAGGTTCACGATGGGAGTCATTTCAATGCAATGTTATCGCTCGAAACACGTGTTTACTTCGTGTTGAGGTTCACGATGGGAGTCTGACATTTCAATGCAATGTTATCGCTCGAAATATTATGCAGAAAGGCAGATCTCGGAAACGGGTGGAGCTATCGACCTGAAATTTGCTATGTGAATGTATCTTGCACCGGGTACAAATTTTATCGGGTCGCCGAGTCCATGCGACGCCCGTGCAGCGCATGCGCAGACGAGATCTCGGAAACGGGTGGAGCTATCGACTTGAAATTTGCTATGTGAATGTATCTTGCGCCGGGTACAAATTTTATCGGGTCGCCGAGTCCGTGCGACGCCAGCTTCGCGCATGCGCAGACCAGATCTCGGAAACGGGTGGAGCTACCGGGTACAAATTTTTCTTATTGAAACGCGTGGAGCTAAAAATTAAAAACAAACATTAAAAAAAAAAAGTCATGTTTCGGACAAGCCGCCGGTGGCGGGCTAACCTGCTAGTCTACTATATATTTTGAGAACTACATATATATGTGTGTATATATGTGGGTACTTTATAGAATAGAAAACGAATGATCGGATCGAGCTCAAACTTCGTATATAAGGGTAAAAAACCACGGGGATCGTCCACGTCGCATTTTGGACAAGCTCAGAGCACCGCTTCTCCCTTCCCAATCATCAAAATCACCGCAAACGACACTTCTGGGGTTAAGGCATCAACGGTCTTTATATTGACCGTATTTGGAGTCGTTAACCGACCAACGCTCTTTATTGCCATCGACGTTGCTAAACGGTTAACCATGGGTACGAAACTACGGACGCAAAACGCAAAATGCATGTATCTCGATTAAAAAGGCAGAATTAACGTGTTGTGTGATTCTTATGTCTGTCGTTCCTAGGAACGGGGGAAATTTTCAATCATACCTCTTTTAGGGACGGGTACTACGTGTTGTGTGAAAAAAAAAATGCGTGTTGTGTAATTCTTATGTCTGTCGTTCCTAGGCACGGGGGAATTTTTCATCGGGTCACTTTTACCGCCCGATGTACCTTAAATCATACCTCTTTTAGGGACGGGTACTGCGTGTTTAGTGATTCTTATGTCTTCTTCACCGTAATCGGGTAAAATAAGGTCTAATCGGGTAAAATATTGAAAAACCAAAAATTAAATTAAAAATTTCAAAAATCCAGTAATCGGGTAAAATATTGAAAAACCAAAAATTAAATTAAAAAATTAATCAAAAACAATTAATTCAAAAATCCAGTAAATTAAAAATGCACAATTAACTCATGTTATAAACAAAAAATTAATATTAACTCATTGAAAACAACAATTAAATTAAAATATTCATTTAAAAAATAAAAAAATTGTCATGTTTCTGAGTGTAATCGGGTAAAATATTGAAAAACCAAAAATTAAATTAAAAAATTAATCAAACAAATTAATTCAAAAATCCAGTAAATTAAAAATGCACAATTAACTCAAGTTATAAACAAAAAATTAATATTAACTATATTAACTCATTGAAAAAAAAAAAAAAATAATAATCAAAAAAATTTAAAATTGTCATGTTTCTGACGAACGCCGCCAGTGGCGGACTAACCTGCTAGTCTATCTATTATATATTTTGGAAGATCTGTCTGTCTGTGTGTCTGTGTGTGTGTTCGCGATGGACTCGAAAACGGCCGAACCGATTTTGATGAAACTTGGTATGTGGGGGTATTTTCGGCCGGGAACTGGCATAGGCCTATTAATTTGTCCGTGCGACGTGACCTTGACCTTGAAATCGGGTCATTTCAAGGTCAAACGCCCGAAAATCACGGGATTTCGATGAAACTTGGTATGTGGGGGTACTTTCGTATCGGGAGTCTCATAAGCATATTCATTTGCCCATGCGACGTGACCTTGACCTTGAAATCGGGTCAATTCAAGGTCATATCGCCAATTTTGATGGGATTTCGACGAAAGGGGTTACGTTTGTCCACTGAGTGTTTTGGACGGGTCGAGTCGTGACCCCGACCTGACCTTGACCTTCAAAATGATCAATTCAAGGTCAAATCGGATAAAACCGGATGGATTTCGACGGGCACGTTTGTCGGGTACTTTTGTCCGGGCAGTGTTTTGGACTGGTCAAAAACGTTACCCCACTTGACCTTGACCTTCAAAGTGGACAATTCAAGGTCAAAGCCCGGACGAAGTCGGGTCACCTTCTAGTACTATATATTTTGAGAACTCCGTATATATATATGTATATATATGTGTGTGTGTGTACTTCATGGAATCCAAAACGCGTGTACAGATTGAGCTCAAATTTCGTATGTAAGTGTAAAATCCCACCGTCGCGTTTTGGAGAAGCTCAGAGCACCCGTTCTCCAATCTCTGTAACAAAAAACGGCACTGCGGTGGTTAAGACATTAACGATCTTTATATTGACCTTATACGGAGGTTTTAACAATTAACGCTCTTTATTGCAATGGACGTGGCTAAACGACTGACCCCATGCGTCCGATGCGGATTCCAATGGACGTGGCTAAACGACTGACCCCATGCGTCCGAAATACGGATGCGGACGAAATGCAATTATCTCGACTAAAAAGGCAGAATTGATCTAAGAGCTCGAAATATTATGCAGAGGGATTTCACGACGGGATTAATTGACTGTCCGCTCTGAAGTTTAGGACGAGGAGGACGGGTACCATGAATTAACTCATTGAAAAACAAAGAATGCGTTATATCGGAAACGAGTGGAGCTATCGACTTGAAATTTGCTATGTGAATATATCTTGCCCCGGATACGAATTTTATCGGGTCGCCGAGCCCGTGCGACGCAAAGCTTCGCGCATGCGCAGACCAGATCTCGAAAACGGGTGGAGCTATCGACTTGAAATTTGGTTAAATTAAAAAAAATGTCATGTTTCTGAAACAAAGCCACGAGACGGATGCCGCCAGTGGCGGGCTAACCTGCTAGTACTATATATTTTGAGACTTCCGTATATATATATGTGTGTGTGTACTTTATAGAATCGTAACGACTGCACCCATCGAGCTCAAATTTCGTATATAAGTGTAAAAACCCACGAACACCGTAGTTGTCGCGTTTTTGGAGAAGCTCTGAGCACCCTTTATCCACTCCCAAATCACCGCAAAGGCACGGCGTGGGTTAATCAAGTGATTATTTAATGATCGTTTGTTTTTGACGCATCGCTATAAAGAGCGTCTATTTACCATTCAACGTTATTAGCATCTGCAGAGAGATATACGGGAACATTGAGTGGTTTCCTATGCGGGGAGATTTATTGGATGCCATAGTACTCTTACAACATCATTGTTATAGTATGTATGACACTTAGGTCAGGGCTTAGGGGGGTAGTTATAGGCATAATGCTTCTCAGAAATCCCGATTACAAACCAACACTCACAATTTAGTATTTACGCAAACGTATACGGGAACAAGTGCTTTCCTATTTTTAGAACGCAACACATGATACCAAACAAAATTACGTCGCGTTGGTGGTGGCGTTCACGACGGGATTAATTGACTGTCCGCTCTTTGCGAGGATTGGGTTCACGACGGGATTAACTTTGCGGGGACTATTGACCATCTCGTAAGTGTGGACAACCTCTGTCAGGGGCTGCTCAATGGCCACGGGCAGGTTAAAAAAAATCATACCTCTTCTGGGTCTGGGCGTGTATAGACATGAGCGTGTTGTGTTCGTAAGAACGCGGAGCGTGTTGTGTTCCTAAGAACGCGGATCGGGTAAGTTTTTCCGCCCTAGGTGTCTAGGTGAGCTCAAACTTCGTATATAAGTGTAAAAACACACGAGGGATCGTCGACGTCGCATTGTGTGAAACATTCTTATGTCTGTCGTTCCTAGGAACGGGGGAATTTTTCATCAAGTCAGTCTTAACCTTCAAACGGGTACCCACAAATTATATATTGCGACCCCGACATGACCTTGACCTTGAAAATGATCAATTCAAGGTCAAATCGGGTAAAATATTGAAAAACCCAATATTAACTCATTGAAAAACACAAACAAAACATAAAACATTGTCATGTTTCTGACCAAGCACGCCAGTGGCGGGCTAACCTGCTAGTCTCTTATATATTTTTAAACAATCTGTCTGTCTGTTTGTCTGTCTGTCTGTCTGTCTGTCCTTTATACAAATCTACGATTCTCGACCGATCGGGACGAAACTTGGTACGTGTGTGTAGTTTGACCAGGCGGTGGTCGTTGTCGTATTGGCGAGCCCATGCGACGCCCGTACAGCGCATGCGCAAGCGTTAGTCATTCCACTGATAAAAAAGAAGTCTTTGGATCCTAACGTACTCAAGAACTTCCGCCCAGTTTCAAACTTGCAATTCATGTCAAAGATTTTGGAGAAGGCTGTTCTATTCCAACTGAAAAAGCACATTGACAACAATAACATGTGGGAGCCGTGTCAGTCCGCTTATCGTGTTGGACACAGCACCGAGACAGCTCTGATTAAAATTACATCAGATCTACTGACAGCCAGCGATAAGGGTCTAGTGTCTATTCTTTGTTTATTAGATCTGAGTGCAGCTTTCGACACTTTGGACCACAGGATTCTCCTGAAACGACTCGAAATTTCTTACGGCATCTCTGGCAATGTTTTGAAGTGGTTCGAGTCATATCTCACAAATCGTCAACAGACAATTCTCATCGGTAGTGAAAGTTCTGAACCCTACCCAATTGATTATGGTGTTCCACAGGGATCTGTTCTTGGACCTATTCTATATCTACTTTATACTAGGCCCATCGGTTCTCTTATTCGCTCCCAAGGAATTAATGTTCACATGTATGCAGATGACACTCAATTATACCTCTCTGGTGATCCGAACGACGAAAGCAGTCTGGTTAGCAGAATCAGAAATTGTATTCTAATAGTCAAAGACTGGATGACTTCAAACCGCCTCAAGCTAAATGACGACAAGACTGAAATCATCTGGATAGCAAAACCATCAATAGTAAACAACGTGCGTACCACCAAGCTAGAACTGGGTGATAGTTCCATCGTCTTCTCGAATAATGTGAAAAATCTGGGCGTCCATCTTGACCAGACTCTCTCCATGACGAAACAAATAGACTCTCTCTGTCAGTCCATATTTATTGAACTCCGCCGACTAGGACGAATTAGACAATACCTCACCACCGAAGCAGCGAAAAGACTGACAGTATCTTTTGCTCTGACAAGAATGGACTATTGCAATGCACTGTTGTTCCGAGCCCCAGACTACCAGCTTCGGCGAATACAGCGTATGCAAGACTGTGCTGCAAGAATCGTGTTTAGGTTGAAGAAAGGCAATAGTCCAACCACCATGAGATCACAACTACATTGGCTGCCTATTCAGGATAGAATTTCTTTCAAAATTGCAACATTCGGATATAAACGTTTAAAGAATTCAGAAACCGCCCCTACTTACATGAAAGAGCTCATTTCTCCTTATGTGCCAACAAGAAATGTTCGATCGAAGGATGCAGGCCTACTAACACCAAAAGGCGCCAACCTGAGAACTGTTGGAGATCGCGCATTTTGTGTTTCATGTCCGTTCACCTGGAATTCCTTACCACAACCCATCAGAGAATCGCCATCATTCGGAGAATTCAAATCAACACTGAAAACATATTTGTTCGAGCGGAGGTATCGAGACATTTTGAACCTTCAACGATGACATTCTGTATATATCACTGCATTTTCTCTTTTTCTCTCTATATATTTGAACCAAATCATGTGAAGCGCCTAGGGCCCATCACCACGGGGATAGGCGCTATACAAGAACAATTATTATTATTATTATTATTATTATTATGCGCAGACGAGATCTCGGAAACGGGTGGAGCTATCGACTTGAAATTTGCTATGTGAATGTATCTTGCGCCGGGTACAAATTGTATCGGGTCGCCGAGCCCGTGCGACGCCAGCTTCGCGCATGCGCAGACCAGATCTCGGAAACGGGTGAAGCTATCGACTTGAAATTTGGTTTTTTGAATAGCCCGGACAACGTCGGGCTCATCGGCTAGTCTACCATATATTTTGAGAACTCCGTATATGTGTGTGTGTACTTTATACAATCGAAAACGGCTGGTCAGATCGAGCTCAAACTTCCTATCTAAGGGTAAAAAACCACGGGAATGGTCAACGTCGCGTTTTGGACAAGCTCTGAGCACTCATTATCCACTCCCAATCATCAAAATCACCGCAAACGGCACTTCGGGGGTTTATCGCGTTGAAAGTTAAAGAGCGTTCATATCCGCAGTGTAGTTGATAAAGAGCGTATGTGCGTAATGTGATTCTTACGTCTGGGTCTGTGCGTGTGCGTTAGTATACAGACATGAGCGTGTTGTGTGATTCTTACGTACTTAGGGCTTCCTAGGGACGCGGATCGGGTCAGTTTTTCCGCCCTATGTGATCTTCACCTTGAAACGGGTACCCACAAATGATATATATTTATGTGTCCTTTATAGACTCGAACTGATTGAGCTCAAATTTGCTACCTACGGGAAGTGTCGTGGACGGGTTAAATTGTGACCTCGACCTGACCTTGACCTTGAAAATGATCAATTCAAGGTCAAATCGGGTAAAAAACAAAAAAATTAATTAAACAATTAATTAACAAAATTTGAAATTAAAAAAAATAATTAAATTTTTTAAAAATTGTCATGTTTCTGACGAACGCCGCCAGTGGCAGGATAACCTGCTAGTCTACTATATATTTTGAGACTTCCGTAAATATATGTGTTTGTCCTTTATAGACTCGAAAACGGCTGGACCGATTGGGCTCAAACTTCCTATATAAGGGTAAAAACCCACGGAAATGGTCGTCGCGGCGTTTTGGGAAAGCTCCGAGCACCCGTTCTTCACTCTCAGTCACAAAAAACGGCACTGCGGGGTTAATCGCCTTGATAGTTAAAGAGCGTTCGTATCCGCAGTGTCTTTGCTTATATCTTCCATATTTGGGTTCGTTAACCGGTTAACGCTCTTTATTCACTTCGGCTTTCGCATACGGTGATTCTTACGTACTTAGGGCTTCCTAGGAACGGGGGACGGCGTTTGTTTACGTTATCTATCGCTCGAAATGGAACTCGCTTCTGTGTGATTCTTACGTACTTAGGGCTTCATAGGAACGGGGGACGGGTACCCACAAATGATATATATATATATGTGTGTGTCCTTTATAGACTCAAACCGATTCAGCTCAAACTTGCTAACTATGGGAAGTGTCATGGACGGGTTAATTGTGACCCCGACCTGACCTTTACCTTGAAAATGATCAATGCAAGGTCAAATCGGGTCAAATTGAAAAACAAACAATTAAATTAACAAATTAATTAAAAAAATACCGGATATTCGATGAATATGTAGCAAATATATTATGGACATTCTATTCGAGTCGGAGAAAGAGTTAAACGGGTATTCGAATCATCCCTGCACTCGTTGCGTATCGATGCGACAGGAATCTGGCGGACATTTTGGTGCACCAAAAGACGAGCAGATTGACAACACCCCCTGTGCCATAATGTACTGACGCGTGCAAAACGTGATACATATTTCCATACATGTTAAGAATAAATGTTATTGTAAAACGCGAAATTTGGTATATGTATTTTCGTGCAAGAAGTGTGAATGTGCGGTATGTGTGTGTGGGGGGGGGGGGTGGTGGCAGAGAGACCGCACTCGGAGAGGATCGACGAACGTGCACTCCCGGGACATAAGGCTGCATCCAGGGTAGAGGGGTAATATCGCAAGAGCTATACTCGACCTTCACCTCAGAATTTGCAGTCATGTTATATTCAACTAAATAACGGGTCTTTTTCGGGTGGTTTCTAGAACACCAAAGTGGGTGGAACATCTTGATATACAAGTCAAATTGTACATGCGGGTGGAATGGAGTCGATTTGAGATTATAGATGCCCGCCCTACGAGTATACCATTTATCGAGGTCAAGGACGAGTATATATATATAGCTCTTGCGACATTACCCCGCTACCGTCCTGCTGATTGTCTTTTAGAGAAGAAATATGGTAACATGTAGCCGAAAGTGTATTTTGGATCACCACTGAGGAAGGCCTGTTGCCGAAAGCTTTGATATTTAGCAGCTATTATATACTAAATGCTGATTTAACTACATGGTCCCTCTAATTATTTGGTCACCCACAACATTCCAATTTATAATGTACATCGTTTAGACATGTAATAGCTGACATACAATAAAGGAACACAAATGAATGAATAGCAAGCTAACAAAAAAGATATATTTCTTTAATATCTTTTCTGATTCACACATAGCTCGAACATGATTATTTTCGTAAGGATTATTATACAAATAAAGTGAATGCCTTTTAAATCGGGCATACAAATTTAAGTTGAAGTTGACATGAATGTCCTCGGTCTGGTGACCATAGAACAGGTATGGATGTTTTTGCAGCGTCAGTGTCTCATCGGAGGTTACAATACACCAAATACAAATTAGTAGAGTGAAAAAATGCACAAATGTGTTTCCCGTCGAGAAACATCAAATATAACTACATGGTAAACGGTTATGGCTGTGCAAGTGGCGAATAATTTATGGGAGGTGTTTGTGTTTTTTTCGATGTCATTTTTTCCCTCAATTTTAAGGGTAGTGTGACGTTTGTCAAGCTGCAGTGTGATTTAACACGCTAACAAGTACTTTTGGGCACATTTCTGTGTGTCTAAAAGGACGTTCTTTAATTTCAAATACTCATGCGGGATCAAAGCTTGCCTGCGAATATAGGCCAGCGGGATTTGTTAACACTGAGGCCTATGTAAATCATTTGGTGTATTGTAACCCGGAACATACAGAGCGTTCATGGGCGCTATTTGTAAGCTATTCCGTTATGTAATCCAGGGTCTTCAGCAGATTTTAATATTTCGAACATAAATATCACACAACGTGTGTCTCAAACCAGGGGTAATACTATGAAGATTTAACAATGTTAATTAACTATATATATTATTTAATAGTTTGTAAGAATAAATCTGTGTGAAATGTGGCTGTGGTTTCATAGTACAGAGAAATTTAATATTATTTTTGCGAATTTGTTATTAATAATCTCTGCACTAAATTGTGAATACAATTGTATCAGACGCGGATAGTACCAATTACCATGTGAACTTCGCTATCGTGAATTGCACGGCCGAGCACGCTCAGCTGTACATATACTATCAATGACCGGCAAGCTTAAAATGACACATTCATTATTCTTTTATTATGCGAAATGTCCGCACCTGTATCTTGAATAAGTCGCCAATAAGTAGAAGTACTCCGTGTACTTGGTAACGCTACAATTAACCGGCTTTGTATATCGTTTTTTCGTTAGTCAATGAGCTTAGGATTTGAATAAAGAAAGGCGAATTTACTTGACCGATCTGTTGGGGCTTGCATTTCGGACCTGTTTGGTGATCTCACCAGAAGTAATTTTTCTCGAAGGACTGCGTCAAATCATCAAAACTAAATAGAAGGAACACAACAGGATTTTATTTTCGAGATGGGTTACGAGGTATGATTTTTAGGCATTATATTATTTATTACAATGTTTAAAGATGTTTTCAGGGTTCGAAATAAAATTTCTTCTGAACCTTTTTCGCTTTTTGTTCAGATTAACTCTGGGGTATAAAATAACAAGTTTGGACTGAGAAGTGCCGTCTGAAAAACACTATCTCAATTGATAGGGAATTTTCTATCAAGTCAGTTTATGTAATGTCCATGTTTTATAGATACAAGAGCGTGGTATTCGGATTTTAGTTGGAAAAATGCGAATCGTGATGTTAATTGTCCGGTTCTTTCTCGGTGTGCATTTTTCTACGCTGCTCAGGGGTGGGGGGGGGGGGGGGGTGGGTTGTTCAGCAGCCCGGCTTACACATTTTTTCTTGGCCCTGTAAATTGTTTCCTAGAGTAATTTTTTTTCAAAATAATGGGACAAAAGGTTTTAAGAATGCTTCTATTATGTAATAGGTATGCACTTAACTGTTGGTAGGGGGGTTTGAGTTCACCATCAGTTAATAACGAGTCGATGGGTTGTCATGGGTAATGTGTATATGCAAGTTTGGAGTGTACACATGGCCGTATGCGCCGGATATTGGTATATCTATTTATGAGGTGTAATTGTATACATGCTATGGTAATATTCGGGGTGAATATGTATATGTTGAGTCGCTATATGGGTAATGGGTGGGTAAATAGGTATACAAGTAGTCATTAATTCGGTGTGTGAGTATACAGCGAGTGTCTAAATTGCCATTGGTGATGTGTATATGTAAGTCTGGAGTGTATGGATGACCGTGTGATCAGGGTATTGGTATATATTGAAGGGCTCCATGGTCATTGGTGAGGTGTAGATGTATACCCAGAGAGACTATATGACCATGAGTGGGATGTATATGAATATATTGAGTGGCTATATGGTAATGGGTGTGGCCAATAGGTATACCAGGAGTTACTGTATGGCCAATGTTGATATGATATGCGGTGTTTTGGTATATCTATTGTTGTTTGGCCATTGGTGATGTGTTTATGTATACATAGAGTGACTATATATGCATGGGGGTGGTTTATATGTATGTTTTGAGTGGATATATGTCCATATGTGTGGGCAATAGGTGTACAGGGAGCAACAATATGGCAAATGGCGGAGTGAATATGTATACAAGGAGTTACTGTATGACTACGAATGTGATGTGTGAGTATACAGCGAGAGTCTGAATTGCCATGAGTGAGATGTACGTTCAAGTCTGGCCTGTATGAATGGCCGTGTGCAGATTATGGGGATATATAGTGAGGTGTATATGTATACCTGGAGTGACTATGGTTATGGTTGGTTGTAGTGTATATGTATATATTGAGTGGCTATATGGCCATGGTGTGGCAAATAAATATACATGGAGTGATTCTATGGCCACTGATGAGGTGAATATGTATACAAGAAGTGACTGTATGATAATCGATGTGGTGAACAAGTACACATGGAGTGACAATATGGTCATGGTTATGTGTAGGGTTATACCTGGTGTGCCTGCATGACTGTATAGTCATGTGTGGATGTATGGGTATACAAGGTGTGGCTGTATTGTCATGCGTGATATGTATGTGTATAAAGCGAGTGGCTACATGGTCAGTTGTGTGGTGTTCGTGTATATATGAAGTGATTGCATGTTCATGTGTGGGTTGTACAGGTGTACATTTGGGTGACTATCGCTTTCCACAATAACTCATGGACATCACTTAAATGAACAGTAGAAAATAAAGTCACAATTATCACCAAGTTCCATACAGCAGAAACTGATTTTCCACTTCCGTCTACCATTTTGGCGACCATCTTGAACGGGGAGTTCCCATTTTACTATGAAAAGTGGAATTATATCTTAGCTTCACAAAAATATATACATTTGTATACATATGACAAGATTTTCTCACTATAATTTGCATCAAACTGACTTAGTGACCGTATGAATAAACGGCGGCCTTGTTGGACGCCATCTGGTCTGGTGTCTACACAACCACTTTTTTTCGTGTTAACATTGATTAAATGTTTAGGGACATCATGCGGAGGAAAATGAGTCAGGTGAAGTTAAATCCTGGGGTGCCTGGATACCTACATCTCCTGGACTAGTGTATGTATTGGCAGAGTTAATTGGGGAAATCTTGTTCCCATGGCAACTAGGGCCTAAAAGTGGGTATGGGGAAACCTGCTTTGATGATCTATACATATATATATCATATTTCAGAGCTGCGAATGTAATCTTATAGCAGGAATTCCCATTCTTAACATGTGCACCAAAGCTACTACCTGAACTTCAATTTGTCAACAACCATCCAATCTCGAAACTGCCAATTCGCGCCAACCAATGTTCATATAAAAGTTCGTTTATTGTGGTCAATCACTAGCTAAATGCGAAAAATCTGTTATATTGTCTTTATGGATTACCGAAGATGATATTATCTTAAATTGAAACTTATCACATTAAGTTTGTGCTGACAGGTACAAACTAAGTCCAAATTTTAATTTTTTTACTCAGTTTTTGAAGAAAATCCATTAGTTTCCATGGCAACAAGCTAAATTTTGGTGATCTGGGCCCAAATTTTACAGTCTTTTATATATATTGGTCTTTTCTCTATTGGATAAAGCAATGCCTACATCGATATGGCTGATACTATTCACATAGTTGGCCGTCAAATAAACTGCCATATACCGTAAATTATCAAAGGGGCTGGTTGCTATGGCAACTGATTAATCACCCTAACTGACCTCGGATTTTTGTGCCTACCGATTTTTTAAAACCGAGACATACCAAAGATTAAGTGTGTAAAATATCGTAATTTATTCACAAAGTGTAACGATTGGCCTATTTCTGGCACATATCCGCTCCACTATTAGCGGTTTTGTGCACTGTAGTAAGTCCATATTATGGCTTTAAATGAGCATTTAGATTCGATTTTCAACGATATTTTGACATCAAGTTGTATTCGTACAGTATGGAAGCAAGTTGAGACTCGCACGGGGCGTCACAAGACGCGATTTCAACCAACCAACATTCAAGTTCCACAGCGCGAATGCAAGTAAGAGTGTACACATAGTAAAAAGTCAAATGTTTTTAAATGCATGTACAGGAATTTCTTCATGTGCTCCGGGCCTGCACATGACTTTCCGACTATATCCATTAACGTCTATGTATACAAACACGCTACTTCCGATTCGACAACCCGATCCTACGTGTAGATATGGCAAGATACTTGGCCAACAGAAAATAGATAGGCATTTTTGTCTCTGTAATAAGTCCTGTGACAGACCGTGACAGGCGAGACAGTAGAATTTTCGCGTACTGAGATTCCATTTCAGAAACATGTGATTTCTAAACTTCATATTCAAAAACATTAAGTAGATTTACTGAGAGAACAGGGACCAAACTGATTATACTGGGACCGGAGCGAGAAAGAAAAAACAACAACAAGTAGACATTATCAGACAACAGTGAACAAACTGAGTGTGTTGGGACAGGAGCAAGACAAACTATATACTTTATTTTGTTCTGTCTCGCCTGTCTCGGCTTGTCCCAGGAATTATTAGTGAGACAAAAATGCCTACCTATTTTCTGTTGGCCACGTGTCTTGCCATATATGCCTACGTGGGTCACTTTTTCCTCAAGGATGGAGATGTTCTATCTCGACACCGGAATTCCATTCCCCGATACACCGATTTATCAGCAATACGAACAAAGTTTACCGAACTTCCTTGATTGAAAATGTAGATATATAGGGGATGTGAAGTTAGGAAAGTCCAACAGTGCGAAGGCTTGAGAAAAATCCTATACACTAGGAGGGATGACTTGTTTATTTGGAACTGGTTCAAGGGAGTTCTAAATTGAGCACCCCGCACCAAAAGAAGGACAATCTAGCCACGTTCCTGGCACAGGATATGCGAGCCGATTTGTTGGGTTATGTGCCAAGAATGCGGACGATTAGATGTCCCTTTGTAAATCGGTACACGTGCATAGACTGTGGACGGGTTTCCAATTTCAAGGCGTCTATTAACAAATTCTCTGAAATGATATAACGACATATCTGTCATGCATTGTATCACATATTCTATCAGTGTCGTTTTACTTTTTGAGTCCGTCTCGCACTTATACTACGAAAGACTTCCTTGTCTGAATTGGTACACATATACCTTGGATATTTACCCCACCAGTCATAGACAAGAAAACCATAGTCAGAAATGGTAACGCCACCAAGATCGTATTATTAGTCATAAATATAAATCATAATATAAAATATATTGGTTACATGAATGGACCGCCTCAGAATTCCGTTAAGACAAGTAATTCTTCAAATTATTACAATGAACTACGGCTTATAAATTACTGCAGGTTTCTCATTCGCCACACCAGAATGCTTCTAAATGCGGATCAAAGCTAAGAGTGCATGACACATGCAGCCATTGTTCATAGACATTTTACAGATAGTGAGAATGATGCATGCTGGGAACGAAAGTATCCACAGCAAAGCCATGTGCTTACGGAGGCATGCGTTTATTATAGGGGATTTATGGTGGGCCTATAAAACTAATTATAACTTTGTTATCTGTCATAGTTTATGCGTGAAATTTTAAACATATATACCATGGACATATACCCCTTCCAGAATGTTGAAAAACATTTTCAGTTGCTCATCGTATTTTTATAGACGAAATAGTCCGAAATTTCAGAAAATTGCGCTAACTGCTCAATGTTTTAATGTGTTACAAAACGTCTGATAAAAATAGTTCTATCGGGAATATTCACACCATTTTTTTTTCAGAGAACAAAGAGTAAACATAGTCCTATCGGGATATCGTAAAGGAGATTAATTAAAACCCCCAGACTGCCGAAACTGACGACATTAAATTCGCTTTTTCGTGTCCCACGGAAATGAAACGTGTCTGTCCATTGATCACGTTATTTATTTGACATAGTATTTTTTTTCTGTTGTATTTGAACACTTGTTGCACGTGCAGGCTGCACGATCATAATAACTTCAACCCATAAGCGCCGACTGATACCCGCGCAACAGTTTGTCTCAAATAAATTGTTATCAAAACGCAGGTTTATGGCCGCGGACATAAGCCGATTAAGTGTAATGTAATTTATCCATGAACTTGACTGAAAAATTGTGATTCTATCACCATTAGCCACGAAAATGGGACCTCTAAACAGGCAAGTTTGATTTTCGGGGGACACAAACAAGCGAATTTATTGTCGGCAGTTTCGGCAGTCTGAGGGTTAATTAATCCCGAATTAAACGGAACTACTTTACGATAGTCCGATAGGACTATGTTTACTCTATGCATGTTCTCTGAAAAAATTGTGTGAATATTCCAGATAGAACTCTTTTTATCAGACGCTGTGTAACACCTTAAAACATTGAGCAGTTATAGCGCAAACCGAAATGTGTTGTCTTGCAAGATATCCCACCGCTTTAGCTAAATTTACCTTCCTACAATATCCATAAAGAGGATCATATATTATATACCCACGGTTTTAATTATATAATATAAAATATATTGGTTTCGCGAATGACCAACTCAGAATTCCGTTAAAATAACAATAACAACCAGCACCTATAACGAACCGTTTTACTAGACTTGGCCTACTGGTCGCGTAGTTCCGACTTTTAAATAAACGGAATTTCCAACTCTATAAATAAATAAAAGCCCCACAATGCATTCGCCCTGTACAATCACCCAGTGAATTATCGATCGACCATGCGATATCAAAAAAACCAAAAGCTAGAAACACCACACTACGGTGGCGTAATGAGGGATGACACCAAGGGGGGGGGGGTAATAAAAAGGTCAGCTTGCTAAATGTTTTCATCAAGGATCTATCAATGCACATTTGACACGGAAAGGCTCAGATTTAAATAGTTCTATTCAAAATCATTTATTCAACCTGATATAAATGAAAACATAACACAATAATAGATGGGAGCTGTCAAATTTGAATGAAAAATATGGCCGCTGGCAGCCATCTTGGATTTTACTCTTTGTATCACTAAATCCTTAATACACCCTGCAGAGCTTATCCCTCATCCGATCATCACCAACCTTTATATCTTTGGTGGGACCTCTCGATGGGTGCCTACCATTTTTTTCCAGAATTTTTGTAAACAAAAAAAAGAAGGGCTGCCAGCGGCCATCTTGGATTTTACTCTTTATATTACCATATCATTTAGCACACCTTACAGGTCACATTTCTGATCCAATCGTCACGAAACTTCAAATGGATTTTCGAAGTGAACTCTTGATGGGAGCCACCACCCCCCCCCACATTTGTTTTAAAACAACTTAAACATGGCCACCACCAGCCATCTTGAATTTCAATTGTCAATCGATTAGCATACGGTACAGCCCACATTTATTGGACAATTGTTTTGATACTTTACATGCAGTATTTTGGTAAATAAAACGTAGGAATTATTCTATAATCATGATACGGAACATGCATTGGATAAGATCAGGAAAACTGAGTAAAATAGGCATTTGAAGCAGTTGGGGGGGGGGGGGGGTCCCTATCCCATAATCGGAAAAAATAAAAATTACCCCCCCCCTCCGTGCGCTGACGAATTTTAAAACAAAGTGGGGTGTATTTAAAAGTAAATATATTATCTCTACACCTTATCGAGCAGACCAGTATACTCAGTCATAATGTTAACGATATATATGGAAATGGAGCTCGTATCTCCGTTGTTGTCATGTGAAAGTTGTCGCACAAAACCAACCCTATACGAAATTTCTAACACTGGACAAATTGTTGCACGGCGTTAATATTACCCCCATGATTCAACACCAAACATGTAAAGTTGGTATTTGAAGAACAATTGAGGATTTATTTCAATCCAAAATTACAACTTGGGCTACGGAATATTGACAACGGTAGTGATCTCGAAGAATACTTGCATAGATAGATAGATAGATAGATAGATCTTTATTGCGCGACCACAAACAAATACATTTGGGTATGGCAATATACATGTACATGTACACATACAGAAAATAAAGAAAAACAAACATATAACATGGTATGGTAATCAATGGGTAATATACAAGCATAAATTCTGAAATATAAAGTTCTTGTCTAGCATTGGCCCGTTATTGTCACATTATTCGCGTCTTAAATAAGAAGCTGTCTGAATAAAATTACTGAGGGCCCTATTGCAAAGTCGATCATCAACTGCAAAAAGTATACGTAGTTTGGCGTTAGCGTCAAGTTCCATGAAATTTGTTGTAATTTGTTCCATTGTTTCATATAGCAATATCCGTTGGATATTATATCGAGGACAGTGTATTATAAAATGTTCCTCGTCCTCAACGAAGCCTGTATGACACTGTTTACATACACGGTCCGGTCTGATGGTAAAAGGCTTAGTGTATCGGCCGCGTTCAATTTCTAGATTATGACAGCTGGTCACTAATTTAGAAATCACTTTATGGCCACCTCGCGGTAAATTTCTGAGGTAATTTGATAGCTCGTATGTGTCAGCCGGTTTTAATTTGGATATGAATTTTACCTTACTATTCTCAGTGGGTTTTCCATACATATCACTGACTTTCCATGAACTGGCATATTTTTCTTTCATGGTTTGGAGAAAATTGTTGGAAAATGTTTGTCGGTCCATATTACGCGGGTTTTCATATACGTTTTGAAAGCCATATGTAACCATGATTTTCTGGACACAGTTAAGCCATGCGCAATTAGTCCATGTTTTCATTGCATATGTTTGATGTTGAATTATGTAAGCATTGTAACGCCACCCAACAACAACAGAAGAGGAAATTCACACCGAGAACGGGGAGTATAACTACCGAGAAGGGGATATAGTCTGACCCGCATTCAAATGATTACATCATATCTCATATATATTTTGAAGACCTCTGTCTGTCTGTCTGTCTGTCTGTATGTCATTTATACAAATCTACGATTCTCGACCGATCGGGACGAAACTTGGCACGTGTGTGTAGTTTGACCAGGCGGTGGACGTTGTCGCATTGGCGAGCCCGTGCGGCGCCCGCTTCGCGCATGCGCAGACGAGATCTCGAAAACGGGTGGAGCTATCGACTTGAAATTTGCTATGTGAATGTATCTTGCCCCGGATACGAATTTTATCGGGTCGCCGAGCCCGTGCGACGCCAGCTTCGCGCATGCGCAGACCAGATCTCGGAAACGGGTGGAGATATCGACTTGAAATTTGCTATGTGAATGTATCTTGCCCCGGATACGAATTTTATCGGGTCACCGAGCCCGTGCGACGCCAGCTTCGCGCATGCGCAGACGAGATATCGGAAACGGGTGGAGCTATCGACTTGAAATTTGCTATGTGAATGTATCTTGCCCCGGATACGAATTTTATCGGGTCGCCGAGCCCGTGCGACGCCAGCTTACGCAGACCAGATCTCGGAAACGGGTAGAGCTATCGACTTGAAATTTGCTATGTCAATATGTATCTTGCCCCGGATACGAATTTTATCTGGTCGCCGAGCCCGTGTTACGCCAACTTCGCGCATGCGCAGACGAGATCTCGGAAACGGGTGGAGCTATCGACTTGACATTTGGTATGTGAATGTATCTTGCTCCGGATACGAATTTTATCGGGTCGCCGAGCCCGTGCGACGCCAGCTTCGCGCATGCGCAGACCAGATCTCGGAAACGTGTAGAGCTATCGACTTGAATTTTTTTTTTAATAGCCCGGACAACGTCGGGCTGGGTAGAGCTATCGACTTGAAATTTTGTTTTTGAATAGCCCGGACAACGTCGGGCACATCAGCTAGTATTATATATTTTGGAACGTCTGCCTGTCTGTCTTTTTGTATGTATGTGTGTTATAGACTTTAAAAATGCAACCATATATCAAATTTGATTTATGGTCATACTTTGATCCGGGAACAATATGGGCGAGTCCAATTTCACGCGCGACCGTGTCCTTGACCTTGACCTCGATCACATACACTCATATATAGGCATGTTTCTGTACCTTGACCGATCCGACTCAAATTTGGTATGATCCCGGGAACCATATGGGCGGGTCCAATTTCACGTGCTACCGAGTCCTTGAACTTGACCTCGCTCATATACGCTCATATAGGCATGTTTCTGGACCGATCGAACAATGAGTTTGTCCAGACGCTCTGTATTCTGCCCAGACGGAGGCGATCATATACGAAATCCCTGAATAGCCCGGACGAAGTCGGGCACATCAGTCAGTGTGACACATGTGGTACATATGTTAGTGTACAGTCAATTGTTGAAGACTTTAAACGGACATGGCCCATTCGAGCTTCCAAATTATTTCTACATAATTTGAAATAGGTATAAGATAGATTGACAGATACACGAAATATTGATATCCCAGCTTCATATGCTCTGAAAAATACTTCCAATGGTCACAGCCATTTCCCCAGCAATTTTTCGAACATAAGCGAAATAAACGCTCTGTATTTATACCATATCAAGAATAGACTAACACTAGCACACACCATACATCTGTATTCTTATATAATCTCCAGTACAGCATGTGACTACCTGGTCCTGCCTTTATTTTTGTTGGCAAATAGCCAGTGCTGATTGTATATCGATTGTTGTACGCTATATTTCTTCGGAATGTGACAGGGCAGTTTAACCATGTATGGGATATATTTTATGGAGATTTGGTTGGGTTGGGGGGGGGGGGGCACAAACAGTGTATGGGGCACAGACTCCCCAGGTTCCAAATAGCTACACCCCTGTTTATCAGACCCACTCTTCATTCTCTCTTCTTTTCGTGTTTTTCCCTTAAAATGTTGTATTCACCTTTGTCGCTTTCGGGTTGTAAATAAACGTATACATGTAGTGTTAAGATATAACTTATATTAGTCACTGCTATATAGCTTTATTAGCTTACGCGCAATAAACTTTAATATCCTATATATATAAAGTGAACATAGTGCATGTAGACTTATTCGAAGTTTCCCATTAACCCTTTCTATACTGAATGGATTCCCCCATCCCGCTATGAATGTATACATTGGAATGGTTTATTATTCATTTGGAGGGGTGTTCGAGTAATAGAACCTAATGAAGACCGAAAAAGAGATAATACAAGAGAAGAATGATTCATATTCATTTGTGGTAAATGTTCAGATAATAAGTTCAACAAACGCTCGTTTGGTGAACTTATTATCTAAACATTTCCCAACGGAACTACTCGTCAATGACTATATCGTATAGAAAGGGTTGAAATAGCGATTTTATTGTAGTTATTAGTTCGGAACTCCGGCTCGTGTCGCACTTTAGGTTACACTGGTGTAAATAAGGTTCCGAGCGACATCTAGCGGAGAGAATAAAATAGACACTGGGCCCTGATTGGTCAATAGCCTTGTGTGCTTTTCACATTAAAAAATCATCACACCTCTTCCCTATGATTTCCCATAGGTAAAATAACAATTGGCACAGGAATTAACCCTTTGTAGTGAAGTTTGAATTTTTTGGTGTGGTCTAAAATATGACTGTATTTTTTTATGCGGTTCTGACACTAGTTACGAAAACATAAGATTTAAAGGCGAATTCCCTGCTAGACAGACACGATTTTTTTGTGTAAAAAGTTTCCCAAAATGTCAATTTTTCAGATTTAAAGAAAATTTTGGACCCAACATTTATATTGCCAACACTATACGCTAAAACGTTAGCACTGAGGCCTATGGAAAACATTTACACCAGTGTAACCTAAAGGGAAAATATAGCTTTTTATCATTTTTGATTCCTGGGAGTCACTTTAAAGCATTTTAATGCATTTTACAGAGCCTGGTCTTTCAGTCCAATGAATATCTCATGCTTGGTGTGGCTATTCTTGTTGCTGATGTCTTCTTTCACTAACATCAGCCAAAAAAATAGTAAGATTTTTCATAAAAAATGCCAATTTTTCAAGGTATTTTCAAAAAATTTCAAGGTGGTAATAGTCACATGATAATGCAAATGACCCATAACATGAGCATGTCAACGACACATATATCAATTGTTATAAGAACCTAATCTAACAAGTATTTTGGATTTTATAGCCAGTGATATACAGATATATATCATAAAAGTGTGTCATTTCCACTGGTGGGTA